>JAUYWH010000009.1:14922359-14963324 GCA_034779795.1 Ctenopoma multispine | reverse complement strand
AGAAGAGCTGGCAGAGCTGCTTAAAAAGGAGGGAGAACAGGTGTAACTGATCTTGGATAATGACATGATTAGTGTGGAGGAAAGAGCAGAGCAGGAAATGACCATATATGGTGAGTCAGCCGGGAAACCGTGACACTCTACTTCCGCCACATCAACTTTAGTATATTTTATATTTTGCATTTACAGCTACTTCTGCCCCCAAGTAGTTAAAATCAGTAAACACTGAAGGCCAATTCATACTTTCTGCATGTGCGTATCTACTATGGTATCTGTGAAATAAATTTCATTCCCCATTCCAGATGGACTCTCTACAAACAACTGCGTGCAGAAAAGAAAAACTAAATGCTTGTTTCATACACTGAAGATATGTAACATTTATTTCAATGTCCTTAACACCTTTTGTTCCACATACTGTTCTAATTCTTTTACTTTTTGACCTCAAACCACAGAGCTCTTCATGTTGTTGCTATTGTTCAGATTGTGGAATGTATGGAAGATTAGTATATATATTAGTGCTGGGCAAAATCATGCGATTAATCACACTATTATGGGCCAAATTTTATAATGAATTCAAAAGTAGGGTTTCTTTGTACTGCTGTATGAACAAAATTGCAATAATATTTAGTCTTCAGACACTTTAAACAAATAAGATGTTTTATCAGCAGTTTTCATTATCATTTTTATTAACATACCGTATGTTATTTATCTTATGCTTCGTTTACTTTTCTCCTCTGATCTCTGTATCACGCACAGTGGAGATGTGCAACACACACACACACAGAGCGCACGTCGCAAAATATGTCACGTCAACCTCCTGAAAAGCATTTTTTAAACTTTGCAGTGGTTACAAATAACTCTGGTTCCATCAACTCTGCCGTTTAAAAGAGATTGAAAATGAAAATGTCCTTGTAAAAGTTTGCAGCAGTCCCACTCCAAATGCTCTCATTGATCGAGACACACGACAAAGCCAAACTGATCAACATCCCACCCCTGTAAAAAACATTCCCTTGTTACACTTTATCAAATATAAAATTTTCAGTTTTTCTTAGTCTTCTAATAAATTAACATATTTGGGTTGAATTAAATTAGAAACAGAGGTTACTTGAAAGAGAACAAAACAAAAGCCCAAATAATTTAGATATTTGGGTGACCTTTCTTTGTGGCGATTGGGCTGGGGGGACCTGGACATTAAAATCATAGTTACGGCTCTGCGGACCATTTGTTTTTTATTTTATTAAACACAGACTTTTCTAGCTTTGTTTTTGTTCACTTTACTTTTCAAAAAATGCTTTTTGGAGGTATTTCTTCTAATAACTATTAGTTAGAATAATTTTGTATTGTGAGGCCTGTGAGTATTTTTGGTTGAACCTGTGCTCCTGCAGCTGGAGCAGAGTGGAGGATCTGGGGCTGAGAGTTCCCCCTGGAATAGTTTGACAAATGGTTTGGTCTGAGGCGGCTCGGCTGTGAGTGTGGAGCTGGAAGTGTTCCGGCAGTTCAGCCCTGTTTCGTGGAGAGAGAGACAGACACAGAGAGCAATACGCGCAGCGACAGTGACAGGCTCGGTCACAGCAGAGCATCACGCGTCGTTTCCCGCTCGTCATGACCATGTACAAAGGCAGGCGTCGCAACCACAGATGTGAGTATGTGAGGCGTCAATCACTGAAGACCAGAGGAGTTAATGTCTCTGAGGTTAATGCTGCCAGTTTTCACATTTTAACCTGCCTGTCTCCTGTTTATGGTGGTTTAATGTCGAGTACATGGTTAAAAGTTGATTAATTCTGCTGGTTATTATGATCATCACTCGACGTTTTACTTAGATGGCTTTGACACAGATTGCACCTTTTTATCGTCAGTTTCCTGAGAAGATAAAAACTTAAAATACATGTATGTGTGCAGTGTCTGCGATTTTGTGCTTCCTCTGCTGCTTTTTTTTCTGTTGCTCGGTGCGTCTCAGTATTTATTTTTATTTTATTTTAATCCTCACTTTATCCTAAGGCGCATCAACTTTCACATTGTAGTTTTTAGCCCGTAGTGCATGAAACATACATCATACATGCAGATAACTGCATAATAAAAGAGCTGCAACGATTGATCAGTTAGTCCATGACAGAATAGAAATTGACAGCCGTTTGGATATTTGGTTTAATTTCTTTTTAACAAAATGCAGATTTCTAAATGTGTTGATTTAATGCTTATTTAAAAATAAAAAATAAAAATAGACATTAGGAAACATCTCACTGAGCTGTAAATTGTAATGTGACAATTATCTGACAGTGACTAATTATAGACGAGTCTTTAATTAACATGCATTATTTTTTTATGTAGTTTTTGTGTTTTTTACAGTTTTCTCAGTGACATAAATTGGAGTCATGCCTGAAGGGGATAAAATAAATTTTAGTCTGTTTGGTGACTGCAGTGTGAGTGGTGGCCTTGTGTGATCAGTAAGTGCAGAAGTGTCTGTGAGCTGCAGACTGCCGTCGAGCTGTTCAGTGGTTTGTTGCACGAGGTAGCTCCAGGTGTGTGTCTGTGTGTATGTGTCTGTGTGTGTGGAGCACCTGTGCTGGTGGAAAGACTTTTGCGTGTTTAGCATTTATGGGAGACATAATAATTCTTATGTAGGAATGATTGGATTTATGATTAGGCCTAAATATTTATATTTAGATATAAATATATAAATTTATATATATTATTTCACACCTTTTTGTTCATATTTATTTGAATGAACAATAGCAGGATCCTGAAAGTGACGCAGCAACGCAGTATTAGTTTTTTTTAATACACTTGTGCTTTTCCTTTTGTGACGTAGCAAAATGTCAACAGCTTAAAAGAGTTATCAAGCATATATTGAAGGATATGTTGAATTATTTGTTGAATTAAAGAAAACTCAAAGATATTTAGTTTATTAGAAAAGACAAAGAAATTCTGTAAAATTATGACAATTGTGAGACTGACTTGCAAAATAATTCTGTAACATGCAGGTGTAGTAGTTCTGAGATTGTTTACTTAAGAAAAAGTAGCAATACCACAGGCTAGAAATACTTAATAGTGTCAGTAATAAGTATTAATGTAAGTATTAGCAAAAACTTGTGCTAAAACTACTCATTATAGACCAGTGATGCATAATGCAGTGTGTTGTGATGTCACTCCTCACATCTTGTGCACCTCTGTGTTTACACAGTCAACTCATGAATGAACAAGTCAAGCTTCAGAACAGATGCACAAGTAGGTCCAAGCAGGTGGCAGCTGCCTGTTTGGTTTCCAGCTGCTTGCACAGATTAACGAGCGTGCGGTTAGGTGGAGGAGATGGACCGGCTCCAGTTAAAATGTCTCAAAGTGTTGCACTTAAGAGCCACAAAGTTACATCATAAGAAAGATGCTAAAAAGGAGGAAAAGTGCATAACAACTCAGACGAGATGAAAGACTAAATCATCTGCCCCTCGGGCTACGACAATATGCTCGTTGTGATTTAATGCAAAAATCAACACGTACCAGTGTTGGTGTGTACCACAGCGTCATCAAAATTTTACCTTCTGTACTGCTGGGCTGTGCCTTTTGGATATAAGACTTACTGCACCTGCTAACAGCTCTGTTCCCAGTGCAATACATTGACTGCAGTCAACCTGAAAATTTAGCAATCTCGCATCACCTTCTCCTTAATGGACCGGAGCTCAGCAGGTCTAACGAAAATAATTTTATTAGATACTCAATAGCTTGGGGACAAGCTGCCAAAATTTATGTGCTGCCAAGTAACCATTTTCTTTAAGAGAACGAAAGAGCAAAGTACAAGGAATTCATTAAGGAAGGACGGGTTGTCGAGTAATTAATCCACGTGCCCCCTCCCAACAATAACGCGAACCGTTAAAGGTTTGAGGTGCTTATCCTAATAGGAAACAGGACATTATGCACTGAGGATCAGTGCATCACACAGAGCTGACAGAGTGATCTGAATAGATGTCAGTGAGGTCTGGAAGCATGCAGCGTGATGGCCTGCTCACCTGTGGACTCAGTGTCAGTGATACACTATACTGTTTTTTTTACTTCATATAGTGGCACGAAAAGTAAGTGAATAAATCAGTAGATTTCCTAATTTTCGACGTAAATCGCTCATGAAATGTGGCCAGATCTTCACAGAGGTCTAAAATATCAACAAACACAATATTTCTAATATGATAAAACACAAAGTCATGATCTTTCATGTCTTTATTGAACACATTCATTAAAGATAGACACAGGGATGTTGGAAAAATTTAAAATATTAAGGTTTTAATAACTGGTTAAACCGCCTTTGGCAGCAATAACCTCCACCTGTAGCGTTGTATTAGACAAACATCCAGGGGGAACTTTGGACCATTTTTTCCTACAGAGCTTCTTCAGCTCAGACACACTTTGTGTGAATGTCTCTCTTGGGATTTTTATTTTTTTAGGTTGAAGTCTAGGCTCTTACTAGCTCACTCCACAAGATGGATTTTGTGTCTAGAAACTATTCTGTAGTAGGTTTACTTTTTAAGGGCCACTATCCTGCTGCATCAACGCAACCCATACTGAGCTTCAGCTGGTGGACAACCTCCTTGACATTATCCTGTTGGATACTGCGATAAACCTAATATTTCCCCAGAAAAGCAGCCCAAATTATCAAGTTTAAACACTGCTTGTGGTAGTGGAGGGGGAAATTGATTCCTAAGTTTATTAAGATATGCAACAGGATGTTAGGGTGGCCTTCAACAAGCTGAGGTTCAGAAGAAACTGGTTGATACAGCAGGATAATGATCCTCAACTTTAAAGCAAACCTACTACAGAAAAGCTTCAGAGACACTAAATCCATCTTTCGGCATGACCCAGTCAGATTGTTGGTTTGCAGTTAGAGAAATATTCCACCATAGACGTCCCTTATCCAATGTTGGAAAGGTGTTGTGGCAGAGAGTTTCTTAAGCTATATGACCAGTAGCATATAGCAGAGCAGAAGCAGTTTTGAAGATGATCTACTGCTCACACAACTATGCTAATGTGAATTGTTTTTGGTGGGAGCTGTTCTACCAAAAATTTATGTCAAGTTAGTTTGACTCCCGATAGTTAAGAACTATATGACTTGTGCAATGGCTGCGTGCGAGCACACACCCACACAGTTTTAATGATTGTGTGCTGTGCATATACAGACACACAATCAGTGTCTGCTTTTGCAACCTGCCACTCACCCTGCTCTGCTTGAGGAAACACAATCTCAGGTGTAATGAGAACAGGAAGCCGCCTGTGCCCTTGAGGCGAGATCAGAGATTATTCAAGTCGTCCCTGTGAGAATTATAGGGCGCGAGAACACAGCGCAGATTGAATCTGTGACCACTGTCATGCAGGATGTCTCTCAGTCGCGAATTTGTATTCACATTGGTGCCTGGATGATCTCTTAATCAAATACAGCTCACCTCCTCTCAACACGTGTGCAGCTGCAGAGATTAAGTTTGTTCTGTGACAGGAGTCAAGGTTTGTCTACCAAAAGGTTATGTTTAGATATTAGTTCTTTGTTTTGTCTGAAGCCAATTTTCCACATCACTCACCCCTTCTGTAGTAATGACACAGAGAGCAGTTTAAACACGGTCAACCACTTTGTTCACAGCTATTCCCATTCTACATTTCATAAAAGCCATAGATCAAAGAAGACAGAGTTAAAAAGCCCAGTGGCTTTGTAAAGTCTCTTCAATATGTATTATTACCTATGAGAATAACCGCAGTCAAGAGGAAGATTGCTAATACACTACAATTCAGTTTGTTCATTGCTAAATAGAAGAAGCACAAGGGCAATAGAGTTAATTCGCTGCTTGCAATCCAAGGTCATCCCAGTTGATTAATTCCAACTAACAAAATGTGTGTTTGCATGTGTGTGTGTTTCTGTGCTGTGACTCTCATTACCTGTGCCTTGTCCAGCTGTAATGACTCGTCCACACCTCCAGAGACGAAGGAGTCGAGGGCTTGCTGAGCTGAGGTCTAAATCTTAACAGAAACAGACACATGCACGCAGGAGCACAGCGACACACTCACAGGTGATTTAGCACAGCTTCATTAATATGAATGAAGCCAAACTGAGTCACAGGACCCTGAGGTGGTGATGATTGTATTCCTGAAGGATCCACCGTGGACGGATAAAACCGTTACTGAACACATCACATCTTTGCTAGAGGAGAGGCTTAGTTAGAATGTGCTCCCCTGTAAGACTGTGACTTATGCATCCATCCTGTACACTGATGAGATGAGACTGTGAAAACACCTCTTTGACCTCAGAGGCGTTAAAAAACATCTTTAGACTGTGAAGGTTAGAAGGTTTCTGGGAATCTGGGAGATTTGACTCAAATGAATGAGTTGTTTAACATTTATCTGTATCATTAAACCTTAAACATTTAACATTAGAATCTACATAGAGTCTGACATATATTTCAAGAGTTGGTATGGACCAAAAACAGAGCAAAAATATTATTCAGGAGGCCACAAGACAGCTCTAAATCCAACTCAATGTTCTTTTATAACGGCAGCCCCTGTTAATGTGCCAATTAAGGTGATTTGAATGTATCTGTAAACTAAACAAGTTATGATTTATCCAGAATAAATACATTTAATACAGTAAGTCAAGCCACTATTTCCAACATCTGTTTTGAGAAAAATATTTTTTCATAAAGGAAACAATTTTATAGGAGTCTTTTAGGGAACCTTTCCCTAAGATATCATTGAGCCCATGGCATCAGTGCATCATTGAAGCCCTCTCTCTCATGTGTAGTAAGTAAAATAAGTAAGTGGAAAAAATAGCACCTTTTAGCACTCTTTCTCATTGAGAGTCTTCCTTCAGACTGTACTTCAGATCATCATCCACAGTGCAGCTGTAAGTATTGACTGTTTTACACATTCTGCAGTAAAGATATTACTTGTTTTTGTGTCATTTTCAGTATATTCAGAAACTCCTGCAGTTACAGTGGTTTGACAGAGTTTTGTCCCACAGTTTATTTAGGCCAGTGTGGAACTTACAGGGGGCTCATGATATGACAAAAACGTTTAGTGATAAAACATATTTGCTGTTACAACATTAACCATAGATGTTGCACAACTATTGTGTGATACTGCCAGGCTTTTTTTTTTGCCTCATGCACCAGGTGAACTATTTTCAGTTAAGCAACCGGTCGCCATGTTGGAATCATCTTTGCATGAAAGTGGACCTGCTCCCTGTGTAGATTTAAGAGGCTCATTCTGAGCTAAAGAATTTTTAATTTTAGATTCACTGCACACTAATGAAAACATAATTATAAATACTATATTTCATTTCTCACAATAGATCCCTGTGTAAATATTACACACTGAAGCACATTTAACCAGTGCAGAACAACAGGAGTCGAGACGATGGCCAGTGGTTTTACAGTTTGTGTCTGACTTTTTACAATCAAACTTGTATTAATGTTATTCAGCTGCAGCAACTTGCTCGTAATGACTTCAGTAACTTTTTATATGCCCAAATATTAAAAGTTACTTTTTATATGCGATGCTGCATTCAGTTTATGGTATCTATCACATCCTAAGTGGCTATTGCTTAGCAACAAAGTCTCCATCTTCAACTTTTTTATGGGTATGCATACACAAACAAGGGAGTCTGCAACTGTGCACACACACATTTGTACCATTTTTGTATATGATTAGTATAATGACTGTAATGAATCATTGTGTATCTGTTGGTGTTGTGTAGGGGAGCGGGTGGCAGTGTTCGTTTTAGAGCACTTTTAGTGCTTCACGCTCTCTTTAACGACCCTAGCAGGGGCTCCGAGGAGAGCACACTTTACAATGTGAACTATTCCTCACGTCTTCCTCGAGCCTAATGATAATGATACAGCTGTCCCCGTGCACCAGAGACCTACCAATACATCCTCAGTCCATTAGTCCATTAGGGAAAGTGAAGACGGAATAAAGAGAAGCAATGAGGAGGAGAAAGTCTGGGCTCCAAACATAGCACCGCAGTTAATTTGCAGACTGTGTTTGAAGATCCAGACACAGGTGCAGTGTATGTGTGTGTGAGTGTGAGCCAGACAGAGAAGGTAGGAAAAAAGAAACAAAGGAAAAACAGAGATCGTGTATACTGCAGTCTGACTCTCACATTCTCTGTTTCGCAAGCTCTTAACATTGCAGCTCAGGATTATCATGTCTAGCAGTGGGGTGGGGGGTGGGGGGACGCACTAAGACTGCAGCGCTTTGAGTGAAACTTCAGCTCCTGTCATGACATTTGCTACTGCATGATCCCCAAGGCAGTTGATGCAAAGCTGATGTTTTATCTGTGCAACTTTTTGAAGCTGTCAAGTGGTGACTCATCCATCAGACAATGATCTCTTCTGCTTTGTCAGTGAGAGACTGTGTGTGTGTGTGTGTGTGTGTGTGTGTGACTGTGTGTGTGTGTGTGTGTGTGTGTGTGTGTGTGTGTGTGCAGGATGAGGGCGTTTGATATTTGTTTATGTTTGTATGTATGACCTTGAGCAGTACTTGAGGGTGACTGAGCTAGGTTTGAGCAAAAGCAGCAACGACAAGCCGACAGACTAAACACAGTGACACCAGCACAATTTAACATAGGAGGGCTCTTGGATTGTAGATGGGACTGTCAATCATGACAAGAGCCAGGAGATGTGTACGGCTGTGTCACAGAAATATGCGTGTGAAGGGGGTTTTATTTTAGTGTCTTTTCACTAAGTGGACAATTTGAAGAACACTGTCCTAACATTGACTTGGAGTCCCTTTTTGTCTCCAGGTCCTTAAAAACCTTAAAACGGTTTTAGCCCCTTTGCTTGTTTTTATCCTCTCTTATGATCTCTTTGAGGGCTGCGGTGAACTGAAGTGAAATCACTAATTGAATTAATGCTTTCTGCCTCAGTTCACTTGGTTAGTCACATCAGATACTTAGGCAGCACCCACAAATACAAACTTTCAAACTTTATACATTTAAAGTATGTAATCTACCTAATGTAACATGGGTCAATAATAAAATGTCCTGCAGCCTGCTAACTTCTTTTTATGCCTCCACCCCGTCCATTTGTACGGCCACCCGATACCTGTGTACATTATTTCTTACACTTCAAATTTGGCACAACTGTCCAGTTGGACTCAGTGATGAACCGATTAGTTTTTGGTGGTTAATGGTCGACGTCGCCGCATGTTTATCCAATTCTTCTTGTGAATGTGATGTTTCAGGAGCAACTGAATGAAATTTCTTCAAATTGTCACTTGGGGTCATAGATGAACTGATTTGATTTTGGTGATCAAAGATCACTATGACCACATGTATGTCTTATCCTCATCAATGCACTATAATAAAAATGTCTGGAAGGAATTTCATTACATCTGGGACAAACATCCACTTGGACTCATGCATAAACTTACGAGCACTCTCTGTAAATGATATCATACAAGGTCCGACGTAGCAACACACAGTTCATAACACTTTCAAAACAGCAACAAATCTGAACTGTATGTGGTCACATTAACAGACACACAAGATACGACGTACTGAAGCAGGACATTGTTACTTATAGTGGGAATACCAATACCAACAGTCGAGGATGTTACTTGTAAGCTCGGCTGACTAAAACATAAACAGCAATTTGAAGGTGTAAGGACTCAACAATTAACTCAACACAAATAACTAATCTTAAATAACTGTCTCAGATTCTTTCATTCTTTAATACAAACAATACAGTATTACATTTTATACAAAAACTACATTTTATGTTCCAATGTTCTTGATGTATGAATATGATGAACATTATAGCTCTGTTAACAAAATATATAATGGTTTTCAGTCTTGTATAACACAGAGGTTCAGTATCAAGTAAGGTCATGGCAGAACAGGCTGTACCAACTCTGCAGCTTAATCTTCTATGTTTTTGTGTTTTATTGACTGACTTTGTGTCTGTGCATCATAACAAATGCTGCTGTATTCATGTGTTTTTATAATTCTATAAAATGTTCTGATATCACATTATTATACAGCCACTGTGCATAATTTAAAAATTTTCTTTAAAAAGCTTACGGTTGAAAATATTTTGCCCGGCACTGTTTGGATGAGTGATGTGTAACGTTTATATTAACTATATTGTAAAATTTGTACGAATTGTTCCGGGTGCATTATATTTTATGCTTTTGTGTTTAGAGATTATGTCTGTTCTTGCACTGTTTATGGTGCTGTCTTAAAACAGTGACTCTAAATCTGCAGAGTTTTACTACAAAGAGTCATCCTTGTATTAAGGAACGTTGGAAAAAAAATTACAGACATGAAATTCCAGTGCGGTTACCCAGGAGGTGAAATTTAGACTGAAGTTAGATTGAAGTCTGTGTGATGTGTCTATGTTTGAGAAGTGATTTAGAGGAATCAGCACTCAAGCGTTTTTCAGTGACATTCCCCTAATCTCACCTTACTCTTATTTTCTCCTCACAGGAAAATCCTCCAGTTAATGGTGCCCCTTGTCTCACAAAGTTGCGATTTTTTTTTCAAGTGTGGTTGTATTTAGTCCATTGATGGCTATGGCAAATAAAGTCATTACATTTTGAGATTTTATTGACATGAGATCATAATTAAATGGTGTTGAATACAAAGAATATGGAGCTGCTAATAACTAAGTTATGAGTTAATGCCCAAGGTTTAATCTTCAAATGATCAAATATTTAAGTAAAAAAAAGGTGTGGGACATTGCCACGTTTAATGTCATTTAAGGTTGAAAAGATAGTCACTGCAACATTTTAGTTTAGTTAAACAGCCAGCACATAAAGGAATAAGAATAACATGTCCATTAAAGCTGCAATGCTAAATTCATGGTAATTCTGAATAATTATAATGTTTGGTGTAAATTATGACATGCAGAGATTTTGACATAAAATTTCAATTTGTTCCCAGACATCAACATGGCAGGAGAGCCAAAACCATACAGGCCTAAGATGGGCTCCAAGAGGCCGCTTTCGTCACTCTACAGGTCTGTGTGTCCTATTTTACCTAACAGTCAGATATTGCTTTGCTGACCTACTTTCCGTGCACTTCTTGCCTACCGCTCTCTGTAAAATATGTGCTCATGATCCTCACTGGCAGCATGTGTACTTGTGCAGAGACAGCCAATTCCCTACCTGTGCTATCAGTGTCACTTTCCGTTTGTTCCTATCTTGATTTTTTTTTTAAGTCTAGTTCGAAGCAAAGAAAATCCAGAGCAGGAGGAAGACAGGAAAACACACCTGTTTGCTTTCTTGTTGAGATTTATGCGACAACCAATGCCATTCGCTTGCACATACACACATGCAATAAATGAATTATTGAGGGAATAAGTTAACTGCTTCTGTCAAAAGAAAATGTTTAAAAATTAAAAAGTTGTGGTTTTAGTAGGGTTTGGGGGGGGTGATTGTGCTGTCCTGGCCCCAGCCAGGACTGTTGGAGGGCCTGTGTGGTGTGATGGTCATGAGGTTTGTGTAACCCACATCCACCCCAGCTACTCAGTTTCATTTATTCAAAAAGTATGTTGCAGTGGAACACAATCCAGCCACTGATCCTACATATAAACCATATTTGTGGTTGAAGTTTGATTGTGTAGGAGGCTTGTAGAAATTTGAAGGTACCACCAGCAGCTTTTTGTCTTGGAAAAAAGACTGGAAACACTAGCCTGACTCTGTCCAAAGGTAGCAAAACCCATCAAACCCCCAGTGCTTATAGCTCTTGTTTCTTCTTCCTTAAATCTGTGAAACACAACATTATAAAAATGATGAATTAAATGACATGACACCAGAAAATCAGCATTTTGTTTCTTTACTGGTTACATTATACATAATAAAATTCTCTTTCACCTTTACAGTGGCTACGAGTTTGACTATGACTACTACAGAGACGATTTCTACAGCAGGTGTGTAAAAAGGATTTTCTTGTGTCACTGGTAAAATAAATTTAAAAAAACAGCAGTCAGGCTGTACTGTCCTTTTTAACTTTTCATATCATTTGCAAGTACCCTTTTCCTGAGAGTTTGCTCTTCAGTGTAAACCCTCTTTTCTTCCGTCTTCTAAGTCAGCCTTTTAGATAAAATGAGGTTTGAACAGAAAAAGCCCATTTCCATCTGAGGCAAAGTAACTACATTATCATAGGCATAATGAATGTCATATTGGGGAGGTTTTTATTCCTCTCCATTGGGCTTACTAATGATGCTTTTATGCGCATAGGCGAGTACTGAATGTCAGATAGTCCCCCGGCTGGTCATTTGCACCAGCGAGGAGGAGAATGTATCTTCCTTCTGACATTTTCATTGGTTTGTTTACTTCCCCTACTTTGCAATATCCCTGAGAGTTGAATCCTTCAGCTTTGAGTCATTATTGCTATTTGGGAATTTGATATGTCATAAGCAATGGGGAGCAAGATTTGATCGAATGGCTGTGGCATTGTTCTATATGTACCACCATCGTTCAGACATCTTTTCCAGCACATCTATTAGGTGCTTTGTAAGTGGCTCTTGTTGCTCGAATAACAACATCTATCAGTGACTTATCAGTGCCCATAATAAATCCAGACAAATTTCCATCACTACCATTTCTTTGTAGCATTTGTTGTTATTGCTACGATTTCTGCAGCTTCATTTTTTATGTGTCTTCAGACTCTTTGAGTACCACGGCCGTGTTGTGCCCCCAACCCGGGCTGTGATCCCCATCAAACGTTCACGGCTAGTTGTCCCCTCCACACGCAGAACCAAATCCTCTTTTCCAGTCAGAGCCACTTCTTCTTCCTCCTCCTCCTCGTCCTCCTCCAGGGCGCTGAATGTCGGCTCTTCCATCCCAGGCCCTAAACGTACGTTTCCTTTGTGTGTCTTAGTTCCTCTAATTCACTTTTTCTTGATTTATTGAAAAGAAAATTACTACATTTTCTAAAATGTTTTTTAAGTTGTGGCAGCATGAACGTACACATCAGTATAATTGCTGACATTTGAAAACTTGGCAACATTGCTACTGTGTCAGGACAGAAACCTTATGATCAGACAACTAATGATTATATTCATTATTATTATTCATGATTATCCTGCCAATTATTAAATTAAACAGCGTATTAAAGATAGATAAACTGAAAACAAATATTATTTGGCTTTTTTTCCATATTACATTAATCTGGGCGGGACAGTGGTTAGCACTGTCTCCTCACAGCTAGAAGGACCCGGGTTCGATTCCCGGGTTCGACCCGATGCCTTTCTGTGTGGAGTTTGCATGTTCTCCCAGTGTCTGCATGGGTTTCCTCCGGGTACTCCGGTTTCCTCCCACCATCCAAAGAAAATGCATGTTAGGTTAATTGGCGACTCTGAATTGTCCGTAGGATGTGAATGTGAGCGTGTATGGTTGTGGCTTGGGAAAAAAAAGAAAAAAAGATTAAACATTAATCTCCTTTATTTTGCCTAAGTCCACGTTAAAATGTCTTGTTTTAACATCTTTCAGCTAATTGTTTTTCTACTAGAGCTGGAATTTTAATGTTAACTTGTATCACTCTCAGCAACCTTGTCAACCAAAAAACTCCAAATGGCTGACAGACAAAATTAACTGGTGAATAGTTGAGCATTTAGCAGGTAGAAAGACGGAGATATAACTAAACTTGATTTGAATTCCTTGTTCTTGATGTACTATTACTGCTGGATTTGTAAATAAGAAAAGACAGTATATTGTGCTAACACATCAGTATTGTGTTTATAGCTCATTAACATGAAAATGCACTGGGGTAAATAGTGGCCAAAGTTAAATAGTGCTCAGATTGTATGAAACTGGAGTTTTTTTGTTTAACTTCCACTGCTCATGCTTTCACTAATGCTAAATCAGGATTCTTCCTGAATATCATAAACGTTGGCTTCCAGCTCCATGCCCTTCCTCTGACTGTGCCTCAGACAAGTTTCTGGCAATGAACTTGGCAGTTAGAGATATGTTGGAGACGTGCAGTGGAATAGCTGCTGCTGTTTCATTGACTCCTTGTCAAACTTAATTATGATTTTTAACTTTTATTAATTATTATTGTGTGCTCGCAGTGAAGACAGACCAGCTCCTAACAATCAAGAAGGAGCTGTCGCAAATCAAGACCAAGATTGACTCATTGCTGGGAAGGTTGGAGAGGATTGAGAGGCAACATCGTTCTGACAACGGTAAGATTTGACAGCAGGGAGGATAGGACCTGTCTGCTCGATGAGTATGTAGGTACATACATGGGAAAGAGACAGACTGTCTGCTAGGCATTGAAATAAAAAACAAGCACACTCTGAGGAGAGAGGGCAAAGTGATAAAGAAAACATTAAAGGTTTATCGAGTGGCTTGTCTGAAATAAAGATCAATTCAATAAATCTGTTGTGTTAACTGCCTGTCTTTCTCCGTTTCTGTTTTTTTTCCCAGAGATGCAGAGGAAACAAGAGGAGATGTGTGAGTGTCTCCATGGTGATGCAGCAGACCACTCTGGTGGAGAGGAAGTGGAGGCGACAGCCGAGGTGGAGGCGGGGGAGATGACGGACGGCGGCGAAGACTACTTTGAAGATGAAGTTGCCAGCGACATGGTGAGAAGGCCAAGTAGCCATTTACACGCCATCTCCACAAGGAGTGAGTGAGGTGACTGAGTTCGCCTGTCTCTGATCTAGATGCAAGGATAATGTGTTCACAGCGTGTTTGTTTGAGTGTGTTTTTGTGTTTCTAAAATTTACTCAATGCATGTCCATTATTGCAAGTTGAAGAATCCCTCTTTGGCTGTGTCGTTTGCATTAGCTGTACGTCTCATTGCATGCGCTCATTCAACAAGATTAAAGTCGAAATGACAGTGAAACAGACCTGTTCTTTACGTATTGTTTTGTATTGTACTGATGCCAGCAAGAAGGACTTTCAGTACTGATAAGAAATAGAAACTTGTTTTAATGTGTTTTTGATGTACTAAAACATTTCAACACACTAGTAAAGGACTTCGCTCCAACTAATCATCAGTTAATCTGCGTCTTGATACTTTTTGCCCCACCTGAGACAAAAAGTCCTTATATGAGTCATCACCTAAGACAGTTGGCCTTTTTAGTTTTTAGCATATATACTGTATGTGACATTAGTTAGGGACTACTTTCAGTGACGGATTAATACATATGTAGTGCTCTTATTTTACCAGCAACAGGATGGTGTTTGTCAGTACTATGGACTCACTTTGGTCTATACTGCTAAAAACATATTTTGATTCACACCTGCTCTGACAGACATATAGTTGATCACACTGAGTGTATGTGTAGACTAAAGTATTGACTGACTTAATGACCATCATTTAAGCTTATTTGTCTTCATAAAACATGGCTCACAGGAGGTTGTTAAAAACAATACAGATGTTATGTGACTTTTGTGATATTGTTTCTTTGTATCTTGAGGATAGGAAATTAAAGCACTTAAAATACTCGTAGGATACAAAGCTGCTCTTCAATGAAAAATCTGAAGCACCAACTGTTAATCAGTGACTGAATGGCCTCTTGAGCTGCCCGGCTATGGAAAGGCTAACGAATGCTCTGCTACTACTCTATCCATCCATTAGCTAACCTGCTTATCGTGTTAAGGGTTGCATAGGGTACTGCAGCCAATCCTAGCTGTCACTGTGTGAGAGGCAGAGTAGCCTCTGGATATAGTGGCAGTCTATCACAGAGCTAACACAGAGAGACAGACAACTGTTCACGCTCACATTCACACCAGGGGCAGTTCAGAGTCACCAATTAGCCTAACTGCATGTCTTTGGATTGTGGGAGGAAACAAACACAAGCCCGAGGAGAATATGCAAACTCCACACAGAGAAACCACAGCCAACTGACGGGTTCAGAGCCATGACCCTGCTGTGAAGTGGGAGTGCTAACGACTCCGCCACCGTGCACCTTCTACAGACAGTGTAAACCATGGTGGTGCTCTTCCTGCAAACTGACTTACCAGACTAACTCTGTATTTTCTGATAAAGAAATGTAGCCCCTGTATACCAAAATTATGAATGATGTGTATTTAAACACCATCAAGCACAGAAGCCTCCTCACACTTACATTAGCATAAAAAGGCAATGCTACTTCACAAGTTAAGAGCACTGCAGTGTTCATTCTGTATATATGCCACGTGTGCTAAATTCACGCATAAACTCATTAGAGATGACTACAGTGGAAACAGACAGAGACAAACTGTTTTAGATGTAATTAATAGACTGCTATTGATCAGACACACTGAATTGTAAAGCGTGTACGCTAGATTAATTTCTTCCCCAAAAAAGCTATAAACAAAACAAGAATATACTGTACAGGTTCCATCCAATGCTCCTCAGTCATTCCTATTCCCAAACTCCAACTCCAACACAGAGCCTTCATTTAGCGGCCTTCAACACACGCCAACTGTCTGATCTCAAAACTGGAGTTTCTTCCTGCAATTTCAGTGTAAAACGTTATCACAGCTTTCAGAGTCAGAATCTGTGCATACAAAGAATGTGTTTCAATGTTAGCTTCCCAAATGTGCATATGAGACAAGAATAATGAATAAAAATGGAAATATTAAATAGTAGTTAAAAGTGTCATTGCAGGGATTATTATTAAGTAAGTGAAGTAGCAGTTGATGATACGGCTGTGGGGGTGGGCTGCAGTGAACAGTGTGGGGTCTGGTTTCGATCATCTGTACAGTTACTTTGTTAAGGAGAGAAACTATGTCTGGAAAGAATCCGTTCCTGTGTCTGCTAGTCTGTATTGCACTCAGTCTTATTCCTGAATGAAGCATCTCCGAGATTAAATGTCCTCTAATTTTGATCAGATTGCTGGACCTAACAGCCAATTCTGCTCCCTGGGTTTACAAGCAGATTTCCTTCTTGAGCCAATTAACATTTTCCACTTTCCACTTTTCTGACTTGTGCAGTTTATCACACATGACATACCATTTGTGATTGATTTGTATCTCTAAATGCATCTTGCTAATACATGTCATGTCTTTACTCTTTAAAAGTTTTTTGTCTGTGTGTATTAACATATGTATTTTTTTTGCTTTTCTTTAATTAAGAATAACAGGATCCACTTAATATATTCAATCAGAATAAACAAAAATTCATTAGCTTAGTAGATTTAAACTCTGATTTCTATGAAGGATTATTGTGATAAATATACTAATTTACAAGTTAATAAAGATATTACATAGAAAAAAGTATATCTATTTGTTTTTTTTAATGAAAAGGAAAATGAATATGATTAATGATCATTAGTGAACATTAACGATTACATTATATTCTACTTATGCTATGTTCTGTACAAACTGATCTACATTGATAACATGCTTCTTTTTTTTTTTTTTTGCAGATAGAGAATCACATATCGGACATTGACAACTGAGTAAGTTTTAAATCTACTATTTTGCGTATTTTCGTTCCTTATTTTTTTTGGAAAAAAACGAACCACTGTGCAGTGCTCACCACCTCCCAGTTTCATCCTCCTCACTGTTAAATGGCCTGTCATTCTCTCCATCTGGGAGAGTAAGGAAAGGCAGCTTCTCTGCAGTTATCACTGATAACTGTCTGAACAGCTGTAGAGATAGGACTCTGTCTCATCCACACTTTTCATCAAACGACATTTAAATCTCCCCTGTTTTTCTGTGTGTGAACAAATAGCTATGGGATTTAATTTGCTTCTTGGCTGACATTTCCTCCCTGCTGTCCTCAAGGGCTCGATAACGGAAATCTTTGTCAGCCGCTTTGAACATGACGGATTGTTAAGTTGATGGCATAATGAACTGTTTGTCCTCAGGTGAAAATCTCCATGGTTGCAGGTCATATCAGGAGCTCTTAGCATCAGTTTCTTTTAATTTTAGTCACAGCTCTCATGCCTCCACTGTGTTTTTTATACCATGTCACCTGAAAATGTTTTCTACATAGGTGAAACAATCTGACAATTAGAATGAATTTTCACTACAGTCTGTCTGTTTATCTTTTTTTTTTTTTAAGTTGGGAGAAAAAAAGCTACAGTACGAGAAGTTCGGAGAACAGATACCAGCAAACCTTCTTGATCAAGAAGAAGTATTTGACATTAAAGGAAAGAAAAGAGACAAGTGACTGACAACGGAGAGAAGAGTTTTGCGAAGATGTTTGTTGCTTGTTTGCCTCATTAGAACATGACACTCCTGATGTGTACTTCATCAAAATGCTGGTTTATGAATATTCTCCAGACTACTGCAAGATCAACTGCAAAGAGCAATCATTAGTTTCCCTTCAAAACGGATTGCCTTTCTGAAAAATAAGGACAATACAGTATATCGTGTGCTTAGTATATTATGGTTTGTATTGTGCATAAAAATACAGTTACATGATCATTCATGAAACACCCTCCTTTGTTGTACCGCAAATGTAGGTTTGTTTTGTTCCTGTTCATTGAAATCTGTGACAAGTCATGACGCTAGCAGAGAGCTAAATATGAATGTATGAAGATTACATTTTGTTTAACATATGATATTTATGTGATTTACTTTATTTGTATTTTTTGCTAAAATGGACAGGATGTAATTACTCAATGTCTCTACAGAGTATTATGTGCATTTCATGTATGTCATTTCCTGCACACGATAAGATTCGTTTTAAAATTCTGTTTACTTTCTGTTTATGGCAAAGAAAACATGACTATTTTTACTATCAGCATGTTAAAAACGTGGCTATTATGGATCATTTGTAGTCATTGCATCTGTTGTACAGCTATGGATGATACGTTTTTGAAATAAAGCCGTTCTTCCCCCAAAAAATACCTTCCAGAGCACTGGGAAAAAAAACATAGAGACTGTTTCAGTGGGATTCTTCTGCTCAGTAAAAACTTTATTTCGTTTAATGCCTGCAAAACGTCAATATTTCTTAATTAAACCAGCTTTGCAAACTAAATACCTGTCTCACGACATATTTCAACAAATTTTAGAAACACTGACATTCATGGTTCCCAGAGGATGAACCCCAGCAAGGGATCTTTTGACTCTATGTATCGCCTTTATGAGGTTCATTTTTGTGTTTTTTACTGAAATGTGTCTGAAAGTAAAAATCTGAGGTAAGATTCTGTTATTTAATAATAATTAGTTGCAACCTACTATAAATCTGTAAATGCAGCTTACAAATTAATGCATAAATAATAATCTGTTATGTGTTAATGTGTAAAAACAAGTCAGTGGCCTGTACTTTAGTAGATTTTAGTGATAATACTTACATACTGTAGCTTTAAATAAAATGTTTTTTTCCCCAATTCTTTCATTAGTTGAAATTTGTTTCAAACCTATGGAGATGATCAGAACAGCAGTGGAGTTGGTTAAAGGTCTGGGCAAAGAAGAATGGAAATCATATTCTATTCATATCACCTTTAGCTTAAACTGCATATTGTAGTTTTTAGTACTATTTTCAAGCCAGTAACTTTATTGATAATGGAATATGCTATTTAAACACTAGATTATCTGCACTTTTATGTAAAGAATATACATATGTCTTACCACTGCAGATATGGTGATGCTGCTCACCTTTGGACTGTAATTAATTTGCTGATCCCCTGGATTCATAAATTAAATGAAATGCTTAGTGTATTAATATTGTGTTTTATCACTTTATTAATGCAAAATATTCTTAGCATAAGTTGTAGCAAATGTTAAATATTGTATTATTATATGCAGATTACCTGGATCAGGTGTGTTTAGACAAGCTGCCATTGCACTGATGGTTGGATACCAATCATGGCACTGGCTCTCGAGGACCAGACTTGGCCACCCCTGCTGTAGGCTGTTAATGCTATTAATAAATTCACTTTGCAAACTTGCTGACTGACTCAAGCAAAAGTTTCACTTCTATGTAATTTTGCCCACAAGCCATTTTCAAAACAAATAACAGTGGCAAGGTGAAAATAAAGGCACAGTGTGATGCTAAGTGCACAAATTCCCCACTCCAGTTTAATTATAGTATTCCTATACATTCGTCCTGCACTCTAATTGGCCATGTGAATATTCATCTTTTTTTTTAATACTGTGCCCTTGAAATCTGCAGCTGATAAGTGGTGGTGAGGCAGCAACAGATGGCATTTCTAATTCACTCACTTCAGCACCAGATCATCATTTTCACAGGTTAAGGAGGGCCACTGGCTGGGTTGCAGGTATAATTGGTTCTATCAACGCTGGCTGGCAGCCAGTGAGTGATGATCACTCATGCATCTCCTCTAATATGGACAACGTTGAGTGTGAGATGAACTGAATCAATCACCAGCCCGTGTAGCTGGTGGAGGAATTACTGGAGGCGTAATAGGGGTCGAGATCTTTATAATACATTTGTGATTTGAGCAAGGAGGCACAACTTGCAGAAAGCATAGTTTCACAGGCCTTAATATGTAAGACATTTTATGAATTATGGTAGGAAGAGAAGCATAAAAGCCATCTATATTTATTGTATTTGTCTGAATAAATTATTTCAAAGTTGCATACATTGTCTTCTATTATCAATTTTTTTATATTTCACTGTGTTACCCCAAACTTTGTCTATTTATTTACACACTATTTTCACACATTAAAATGTGTCATAAATTAAATACAATTACTAATTATTCTTATTTGTAATCTAATTTGGTGCAACATGCTGAATGCTAGACGTTACAGCTCCTTCGCAGTTGACTGACTCCATCTTGTTAAGGCAGTTGCTTAATCTGTGTTGACCAGAAAGAAAGAAAATAAAGAAATGACGAAA
Source organism: Ctenopoma multispine (assembly GCA_034779795.1). Taxonomy (NCBI): domain Eukaryota; kingdom Metazoa; phylum Chordata; class Actinopteri; order Anabantiformes; family Anabantidae; genus Ctenopoma; species Ctenopoma multispine. Next base: position 14,942,614 of record JAUYWH010000009.1, on the reverse strand, counting down.
GAAAACAAACAAACAAACAACAAAGCCTGGGTGAAGTTTTCTTTTTGTTTGTTTTATTTTTCTGGTGAAGTTGTCAGTGTCCCGGATGTTGCCGTTAACAACGTCATGTAAACAGGAAGTCAAGTCCAGAAGCGGCGAGTTCAACTCGACAGAAGCTACAAGTGTTTAAACTATCTTAAAAATACCGCTTTTGGTTATTGGAGAATATATCACCAAGCTTTTTAGCTGTTTCAAGAGCTGAAGCTGTAATTTGAAGACGAATGGAAATTTGGAAATGTGCCTCCTTCGAAACTTTTGCTAGCCTGCTAACGTTAGATAACTTTACCTTAGCTAGGTTAAAGATTTGCATAACTCACATAATTCAAGACAAATACTCTTCACGTTGAGCTTAGTATGAAAACAGTGGTATGTTACTTTGTTGTGTTAAGTTAGGTGACTGCAAGTTATTCAGACCGTAGAAGCAACATAGCTTAGCTTGTACGTTATGTCATAGTTATGGGAAACAAGGAGCTGAGTCTTATTGACAAGAACATAACAAGGTAACAGCCGTTTTTTATTATGTTTGTTCCACCGTTAACTAACGAAATACCTAGTTATATGACACATTTAATTTATTATATTTGGATCCACTTAGGTCGGTACGTAACTTTACCTAACTAAGGAATTGCACTGTTTTCACCAATATATAGCGTTAAAGTATAACGTTAAGCACTGACGTATTATCAACCAAATGTACTTAAAACTGTCAGTGTTATGTTATTATATAAGAGCCAGTTGTGTTATTGGATTACTTTAACGGATTCATTTAAGTGTAGGTATTGTAGCTAATGTTATGGCTGCTTGATTTTGTTTTTTCGAATCTAAATCTTATAAGAACTACTAAACAACAGTCTGAGGATTGAGTCATGGCAACTGGACTTCTTTCTTCTACTAAACAACAGATGTCAGATTAATGCAGTGGAGGAAAATTACAATGTTTTCCTCTGTGCCAAGTCCAGCAAAGAATCAGACAGCTTCATTTGGAGCCAAGTTGATCCTTGCATAATCCAAAGAAGCAAGAAGTTAGTAGCCAGTTAGTGTTTTTAGATCTAATAAAATAATAATAAATAATCTTAGAAAGAATTATGCCAAATAAAAAAGCCATTATTTTCTAGTCACTACTTGGTAAATGTTAGTTATGTAGCTTAATTTTTAATAATCTTTTAAGTTTTGTGGTTATTAGTGAGATAAAAACTTCTAATGAAAAAATTACAAGTTGCTGACCTACAGGGCATTGTTTTGGGTACATATTTTCTTCAATGAAAACTGTTGTTTTACCTTGTTGGCTTTTGTCTAGCTTGCTGGATGTCCACCTCAACCCTACTGTAACATCACTCAATCTGCACTGCAACCACATCCAGAGGATCGAGGGCCTGACCTCAGCTTGGCACCTTCGGCACTTAGACCTTTCCTCTAATTCTATTTCTAAGATTGAGGGTCTAAGTTCCCTCACTTCCCTGAGGACGTTGAATTTATCCTGCAACTTAATCACTAAGGTTGAAGGTGAGTTTTTCGTGACCACTTTACTCAATAAAGGTTTCAGTTTTGAGGGAGTACTCCCAAGTAATACTTCTTCATTACTGGCTCTTGTATTTACTCTGACATGGTTGTCACTGCTTTATGAGCTGTGAAATCACTCAGTTGGTATTGTCTCCTCCCTGTACCACAGGACTGAATGACCTTGTGAACCTAACAAGATTAAACTTGTCCTACAATCAGATAAATAACCTCACCGGTGAGTTAAATGCTGACTGAACAGAGGTTTCTTTTTCAACACCCAAATTGAAACACTAACAATTAACTGGCACATCAATGCTGTTGATTTCTGATGTCCTCATTAGGCCTATTGTATCTTCATGGCAATGAGTACAAGCTGAAGCACCTCAGTCTCCATGGCAACCACCTGGACCGTATTGATCACCTGCTGCAGTGCCTGCTTGGATTGCAAGGTTTAAGAGAGGTCTATTTAAACCAGGATGGCAGAGACAACCCTGTGTGTAGGTCACCAGGTGAGAAATGAAAATGTTATTTTCAAGTACTATTGTAACTGATCAGTATATCTACAGTAAATAATGAACTTTTATAGATATAATCAGTATAGTAAGTATATCTTAAATGTGATGCTTGATGATTTTCTCTGTTACACATTGCAGTAAACTACAGTGTAGATATCAAGATAATGGTTGATGTCAGCTTGGTCCATGGGAAATTATAATAGGCATTTCCACTTTATGTATGTGCCAATGATTAATTGGATATATTAGTAGCAGATTCATGATGAAATAATCATTAAAACAATTAGTGAAAACCCACTAAGTTATTATGTGGAAAACCACATACTCACTTACTCAGCCCCTACACAAGAAAACAAAAACAAACAGGAGGCGTTCTGTATGCTCTGTACGTTGTTTCCTATTTATGATGACCTAGTTTTGAATAAACATACTGCAACTGTAAGCTGCATTGGACAGATGTATCTGCCAAAAATATGTTACCCAATAGCCCTACAAGAAACCTTACCTTTATAAGGACGATAATGTTTAGATTTTGTTGAACATTTATATAAACATGTTATTTTAACTTTTAGAGGCGTTATATTGTGCTATTCTATCCACCATATTTAGAACAAGTTAGACTAAATATTATAAATTCTTCTCAGTATAACATATTTAATTAATTTCAGCCGCACCACAAACCTTTGCTTGCAAAATTAACACTCTAAACACACAATTACTTATAATTTAATTATATATATTATATAATAATTAATTTTTTTTGTTGTCTCCCTGCTTTTCATTAATCATTCACTATTCCAGAGGATAATTAGATTTTGATGAATAACTCAAAATAGTTAAAATGGCAGCCATCATAAGTATCGATTGTTTACGTCTTCATGTCTCTTCATAATTGGTCTGATCTGATGTTATGCAACATAACCAGTATAACACCTGAGGTGGAGTCTTATGTTCCATTGATGTGCCTGTATTGAATATTGATGGTTGTGTACAGTCATACAGCTCTATCCTGCATGCATGTGTTTCTTGTCTTGCAGGTTGCTGGGACATTGTTATGCAATCGTTACCACAGATTTCTGTTCTGGATGGTCTGGACCGTCTGGGAAATCCGTCACATCTAGGTCCTGGTAGTCTCTGTGATATCCCTGGTCTTGAGGACTATGTGGACCTCCTGCTCTCCTCAGATACTAGTCGCAATGAAGTGGTATTTTTTATTCTGTACTGGCATTCATTAATTAAATGATAATTCTCATAATATCTGTTTCAATGTAATTGCCAACCGTTCCAGGGATTTTTTAATGAACAATTTATTTAACCATGAAATTATTTTTTTGCAAGAGATACATGGCAGCATAGAAGTATTAATACACAGGAACACACACACAATAAATTTACAAAAAATACATCAGGTTCAGAAAAGACTTCATGTCTACATATAAAGTTAGGGCAAAATATGATAATTACACACTTAACTTTTGTTAGAATTTAATGCGTAACAATTCTAATTCAGACATCCATTTTGCATGAAGAGGGCCTGAGATAGTTAAATAAGATAACAGTCTTTGCTTGTGGATAGGACATTTTAAACCCAAAATAACTGAATTATTACAGAATCCAACTTTGTCTGTTTATAATATCTGCGTATTTGTGTTTTGAAAATTCATTCACACATGCATGGAAAAAAAAGTGTTATGAGCAGAGCCTGTCCTCTCACTTTCCAAAAGTGCGAGGAGAAAAAGGGCAGTGTTAGATTGGAAGTCTTAATTACTTCCATCTTGCTGTGAGGTGACAGTGCTGATAATTGAGCTGCTATATTACTCTGTCACCCAAGTAGCTGTTGGAAATAGCAGATTCTCAGAGGACTCTGAAATGCTGGAATATATGTAATTTATTAGATTTATATCAGAATAGCGAGAGTTACTGAATCTGATCACGTTAACAGTAAATTACTTTATACAATTCATTGCACCAGCTGGCCATTTCCATCAGTTTTTTTTATCTTAACCAAAATCAGATTTTGTGTAGTGTAACACAGTCTCATTGGAAGCCATGATATAAGACCATGTCCTTAATCAAGTGCAACAAGTACATGTTAAGTTTCAATTTCAGGTTAGAGGAGATGGCTCTCTCAACACACCACGTATTGATGAGGTGCTGACCCAGTTTCGCCAGCGGATTGCCTCTGAAACGGTGACAGACCCAGTCACACAGCCAGATCGCTCCCAGCCGGCTCGTTCCATTGTGGCTGACCCAGCAGACCCCATTAATGAACAACGCATCAGGAAACTAGAGCACCAGGTGTCCCAGCTCATTCAGCAGGTGCTTATTTAACACTACTGAAAGCCCCTAACTCACATATTAAGAACTACTAGGTGAAGAGATGTATGTGTTGATATGTTATATTAATCAATGCATTAGCCCTGCATGGATAAGGATCCTCATTCAAAAACATGTTAAACAGTAGATTTCATGCTGTAGACATACCTGTATTTTCGTATCTTAAATTTAAAAGGACATCTCTCTTTAAAGACACATACTGGAGCTTCTTACCTTGCCATTTCCAGACTTGGAAATCCAGGCTGCCTCCCAGCTTGCATACCACAGATAGTATTTGTTTACCATTATTGTGAAGGTCTTATATTTTAATCAAAACACAAGATTGTTTTACTCATGTTGCTGCTGTATGTCTAAAAGACATTAATGTATTATTTATTTGAATTATGTTTAAATATTTACTATTGGTTATGCCTTATATATCTATTATTTAGTTTTTATTTATTCATATATGTAGTCTGTTAAATATTTACTTAATTCCTGCTCATATTATACGTTTTTCTGTTACGTTTACCCAGGTTCCTGCAGATGACAAATCCAATACCGCTACTCATTCTGGGGTGACAGTACGGAAAGCCAAGAGGGATATAGACCGTACGTCAGAGAGTGAGTGTGATAGTGGGAAGGAGAACAGAAGGCGCACCAGGATCCCCAAACATCATAGCAGCACAACAAGGATGACCACCAAGGAGACTAAGAGCAGGAGATCAGACAGGTGCCTGCGTGTGTCAGCACAAAAAAGATGGTCCAGCTGTCACGTTAATTACTCTGTAGTCAAAAAAACTTGTTTTGTTGTCATGTCTAGATGTATAGTTCCTGATTTTGTTATAGCAGGAATGTCTGCTACTGTTTTGAAACTGAACCATTTTAACGTGGCACTGTAAAATCAGGGATTCTTTATTTCAGTAATTATAATCACAATAATACACTCACCAAAGGTTTGCTGACAGAGAAGTGTTTATGATTTTGTATAATCGACCAATTCTGCATCCATAATAAGTGAAAAAATATACAATATGCAACAATAGAAATTTCCATTTACTTCAGCATACATCAGCTTAATATCATCAGGTATCTTAGTGATGTGAAGGAAATGAGGGACGAAATTCTTTTACCTCTCAGCTAAAAGGAGTGGATATTTTCTTTTCTGAGCGTTGTTAACTTTCCTCTCCCCTTCTAAGAAATTACAAATGGCATCTCACTCCCATGATTAACGACCATGCTTCTGTGGTCTACACCCTCATCTTACTTCATCAGCCACTGATGACACATGCTTAAGATTCAGTAATTTAAGTTAAGATCCCAACTCTCCTCATCAAAGGCAAGGTGATTTAAAAAAAGGGCTAAAAGTTGTTAAAACTTTGCTTACCTATAAAAGTGAGTAAGTCATCTACTTTGCCCTTTATTGAGCCAAGCATTCACTTGAGAGCTGTTTGTAATCAATTTTACAGCGGGTTCAATAACTGTGATTTTTTTTTTATGTGCAGCGATCAGGAGAATCATAAACAGAAGAGTTCAAAGTCTGCCGTGGGGCCCAGGAGGAAGGCTGGCAGTGAAGGAGGTACAGACACAGTGGGGCCAACAAGAAGGGGACCTCTGAGAGCTGCTAGGCCTTCAGGCGAAGTGAAAACCAAGTCCACAGAAGAAGAGGAAACCTACAGGGTACAGGATGGATAGGTCGTCTTCAGACTGAGTGGCAGCTTCTATTTTTAAGGAAGAAATGTATTATAAAAAGGTTACCAGAGAGAGCAGACATTTGCTTTTTTTTGCACCAGCATGTCTGTAAAAGCTTTTTTTGTTTAAATTTATTTTTTAATTTTCTGTTGTACTCACACAAAGCAGGTACATACAGGAACAGTATAATAGATAACCAAAGACAACAACATAAACACATTTGATTTGTGTTTTATCATTTATAACATAACTCTGCCAGTAACCTGAAAAAACAGCATTGTCAGTCTTGTGTCTCAGTGGTTTTAGTGATCTAATTATGTGACTTCCATGATACAGTTTATGAAATGTAATGATGAAACATTATTTAAGTCAACGATAAATTGATTACCCCTCTTAAAAATAATTGTTTAATAAGGACTATGTTTTAAACACACAAATAATCCCCGCGTTAAGTTCATTTTTGCCACACTGAAAGGTGAAAATTTACATATATAGAAATTTCAAAGTGTGCACACAGGAATAGCCTGCTTTCATTAATAATTAATACACCAGCCACATTTTTTCTTGTTATATTAAAATCTAGTCTTCACCCATCACTGTGTAATAGAAACCCACCTTGAAGCCAAAGTAGTAGCAGTTGTTTTCATTTTCTTTGTGTTTTTGTGTACCTGTGTGGCTCAGACTATTGTGGAGGAGCGTGACCGGGAAAGGGAGAGGCGCTGGAAAGCTGAGCAGGCTGTGAGGAAACTAACAGAGGAGCTAAAGTGCCTGCAGACGAAGGTCAGTGAGGAAAAAGACCTCCAGAGTATGGCTCTGCACACCACAGACAGGTAAGAAGAAAACACAGATGCACACGGATGCACTGTGCACACAAATCTCCATGTGAATTGGTGCAGCAGCGCTGAAGCAGATATGATGATGAAAAGGGATAAGTGAACTAGTCTCTATGGATTTTAGTTGTCAACTGCATAATGGATTCCCATCCATTTCTAGCCTCTTCATTTTTTGTATTGGCTCTCCTGAGAGCAGAGCCTGCTGCCTGTCTCATTCTTGAACAATGAGTATCTATTCCACCATTAAGATTGCTCATCATTGTCCCACAGCCGCTTACAAATTCACCCTTACATTTTGGCTGTGTTACTCAGATAAAGTGTGTCTGCAGTTGTCTGTGATAATAAAGCTATTTAGTGTAAAAAGATAATTAACCCACACATTCATCCTGCTCATTTGCCTTATATTTAAATTCCAAAAGCTATAATTATCCATAATTAAATATTTTTCTCTCTGTCCCTTCTTCGCTGCACTGCACAGAGAGTGCAAAGCCAGAGACCCAATTACAGCTACTTTGTGCACTGTCCTTGTTTGTATCACACCCTGCTCAGATAAATCTGCATTACGGTTGTAATTAGAAGCCTTGTGACAAGTGCATGTCAATAATATTACATGAATCAATCTTAGCTGCCACTTTGTAATGACACTGAGCTTGGCTGTTACTGTTGACAGTCTCAGTAAAGAGGAATTGCTCATCATGTCACATTTGAGTAAACATAATGAAACTACTACTACCAGTTTATTTCTTAGTTGTACTGTGGGTCTCCAAGCCTTTTTTTCCTCTTGACTTTTTCACCAGACTGCATTTTTTGTATAATTGTTTTTTTCAGTTTCAATTTTCACTATATTTCCATTTTCCGTCTCCTGAGGTAATATGTTAACTATGGTATAATGTTGATTTTTTTTTTTCAATTTCATAGACTGTCATATTTTTAACACAAAAATAAAACACAGAGAACAGTCAAGGGCATCACAAAAAATTGCCTTTGCTAGTTTTCATATACAGTAAAGATTTTGGTTATTTACTCCTGCTGCTCTTGCACGATTTCATCATGCTGTTCTTCCATGGCAGACTTAAAGAGCTGTTGCTGAAGGAGCGATCGGGGCGCTCTGAAATGCAGACTCGTGTTGAGGAGCTAGAGGGGAGATGTCGGTCCCTAACCCAGCAGCTGGAGCAGGCCCGCAGCAGTGAAGAACAACAGAAGACTGCGCTCCACCGACTGGAGGAAAGCATCTCCCATGGAGAGACCCTCAGGGCTCGCCAGCAGGCTGAAGAGGTGCAGGTTTACTTTTCAATGCTTTTATCACCATTTTGATACAAATACTGTACATTCTTTCTGGTAATTTGAATCAATTAATAATCAACATATAAACCAGAGCGAGTTTACTAACATGCATACAAATAAAAAACACTTGGATAAATGCAGACAGGTGAAATTTTTCATTAGAAGGGATCATTCAGTGTGACAGATTGGTATAAAACATGTGCTGGCCATTTTCAGATGAAGCGGTACCAGGAGATGGAGAACAAGGCAGCAGCTCTGAAAAGAGAGCTGGACATCCAGAGAACCTCAGTTCGTCAGCACAAAGACAAACTTCAGCAACTGCATGAACTGCTTGCATCCAGGGAACAAGAGCACAGGTACACTGTGGAGGATTGTATGCTTTTCACTGAAAGAAGACTCTTTGTTCCCTTAATTTTAATTAAAATTACCCTAGCAGTCAAAAGTTTGGACATACATAGAAAATGACCGTGTTTTTGAAAGAAAAGAAGATTTCATAACATCGAATTGATCAGAATGAATGTGTAGACATTGTTCATATTGTAAATGACTATTGTAAAGGAATATTTACATAAACATACAGAGGACTGAAGTCTTTCTATAGCATGTTATGTTTGCTAATGCTAATGTATTAATTTAATAGGATAACTGATCATTAAAAAACATGTGCAATGATGGTAACACATCTTGGTTATTCCAAAAAAAAGGCTATTCAGTGGCAACTGGACTTGTTTAAGTTGCTTGAAGATGTTTCACCTCCTATCCAAAAGGCTTTCTCAATTAGATATAGCACATTAGCAGGGTTTTGAGTGTTAAACTCATAATAAATATTATCAAAAGATTTAAATATGAACTGTAATTGTTGTTTTAGACACTTTAACATTTCCTTTTGCAGTTATTTTAGATATTGGCCACACCAGTACTTTACCTCTTAATATTTACAGTTCACTTTGTTGTTCAGTGAACCCTTGCCTCATGCTCAGCCTTTTCCTCTCTACATATCACTGTCCTGTTTTGAGTCATGGCCTTGGTAGCCAATTAATGCTGCCAGTGAACTATGCTTGTTTGCATTGCTTTAACAGAAAACAGCTGGAGCTGCGGTTGCAGCCTGGTGGGGCAGATTTTCGTGAGGCAGTGGCGAAAGAAGTTGCTTCAGTGGAAGATAGACACGTCCAGAGGGAGGTGGATCTGCAGGAGAAACTGGCAGATAGCAGGAAGCAGTATGCTGCCCTGGAGGATGAGTTCCGCATGGCACTTACTATCGAGGCTGCTCGCTTCTCCGAGGTTTGCTAAGAAATGACAGATGTACAGATGCCTGTAATCACTGTATTATTGTCCTCTTTAAGATTCAGGAGAACAACTCCACATTCCCTGTATAGTCCAGCTGATAAATGACTACTGTGTATAAAGGTGACACGATTGAACTGTAACTGACCCCAATTGGGATAGACTTATAGTTAGTGAATTATTTCAGCCTGATGGTGAAAGCAGAGATTGAATTAGGATCATTTCACTGTACAAGTAGTCTGTGATTGCCACAGGAAGAAAGCGTAAGAAAAGGATTGGATTTGAATCGGTCTGTACTCTCTTGTTAGGGTTACAGATTTCATTCAGCTTCTGCAAAAATGTAATCTTACTCATGATTGCTACCCCTTGCACAGTTTTATACTTTTCTAACCTTTGGAGCTTTGAGAACAGTCTGAATAACAAACAGATTGTCAGCCAAACCTTCATTCGTTACCTCTAAAAGAAGTGTGTAATTCTGAAACCTTTCCTGTCAAAACTCAAATATGACATTGATTGATAAAACTGGTTGGACCAAAGTCCTTTATTCTGTTAAATCCTGTATGTCTCATTCACATTCAGTTACATATCCTCACTACCTTTCTGTAGTTGAAGCAGGCTTGTGATCAAATGACTGCAGAGCTGATGGAGCTCAAGGCGAACCTTGCCCTGTCCCAGCAAAAGGAGAAGAAGTCTGGCTCCCTGGTGCAGGAACTCACAGCCATGGTCAAAGAACAGAAGAACCGTATCTCTGAGCTCATCAAAGCCAAGAAAGAAGCTGTCGCTGATCTGAAGGTACAGCACCACAGGGAGATCAGGGTTTTTTTCCACTAGCACTCCAAGTATATTAAGAGAAAATTGTCTGATCAGGTTAGAAAACTCATTCAATATATCTTAGAGTAGAAATGACAAGTTCAGAGTATCAGGCAGTGCCTTTTCAAAATCTTTCTCCCTGGGTCTGACTTCTGCGAGACATCATGAATACTGAATGATCCAGCTGCCTTTCCATCTGTCAGCCTTGACAGATGGCTGTAGAACATTCATATTGTCTCTCTCTGTCCCTGTGGCAGAGCCGCCTGCATTCCCTGGAAGTAGAGGTGGAGCAGGACCGGCGCCTTGGTCTGCAGTTTGAGTTGGTCAAGAAGGACAAGGCACGATTGTTGTCTCAGCTCACAGCTCAGGAGTCGGTGATAGACGGCCTCAGGGCAGAGAGGAGGATCTGGGGCCAGGAGCTCGCTCAACAAGGTGGGAGGGTGTCCAAGAGGGCAGATGTTGTTCACATTAAATAAGCCACATAGTACATGGCAGACACTGACAGCCAGTTTTAGTTTATGGACAAACACTGGTGCAGGTCATCCTTTGAGTCTGTCTTCTCTATAATGCATTAGCTTGTGACTCACTCTACATTTGGAGATTTATGTGTTTGTTTGTTTTTTAATGAAGGCATCAGCTCTTTGGCCTAATATGACATTTTATTTCATTTATATAAAGTAAAGCCTGCCATCTGGTGGTAATTTGGGAGACACACACTGTGACGAAGAAAGAAAAATACCTAAAGTAAAACAGCATTTAAAAAACAATCTGCCCACATATAATAAAAAATGTTGTAGTAATGTTTCACACCTGCTGTAATGAAAGACTTGATCTGATTGTAAATTTGGTGTGTATTTCTTTTCTTTAGGAGTATCTTTGGCTCAGGACCGCGGACGCCTGGAGGCCAGGATCGAGGTTCTGAGCACTGAGCTGGATACACAAAAGAAACAGAATGAGAGGGACAATGATGCTCTTAAAATCAAAGCCAAAATTGTGTCTGACCAGACAGAGACTATCCGAAAGCTGAAAGAGGTATCTTAACATTTATGTTTATGCATATTAGCTTGAACCATGTATGTGTGTCTGTGTCTACTCGTCCTTTATCTTGACATACATCGAGGCAGTTTTTCCTCCTGTCTTTCTTCCCACCTTTCTTCGGTGTAGACCTTGCAGGAACGTGACGATCAAATCCGCAGGCTACGTGAGGAGGTGGCCCAGGCCCAGAAAAGGTTCCAGCAGCAGCGGGAGGAGGCAACAGCTCAGCAGGCTGAGCTGAAGGAGCGGCTGGAGCATCTAAGTCTTCGTAAGGAGGACCTGAAACAGCAACTGGAGGACAAAGAAGCAGAGCTTGAGGAGGTTAAACAAGTTTACAGGCAAGGATCCTGTCACAAGGATAAATGAGTACATTTGAAAAAGTTGCATGAATAATATTTAAATTTTAGGAACAGGCCTGACGCAAAGCATCGTTATGGCCATTGTCTCTAATGACCAAACATTAACGCTGTCTTACTTTCTGAAACAATGTTGTGTTTCCTGTTTCTCTTTGTTTAGAGATTCCAGTAAGAAGTGGCAGGAGAAGGCCGACCTGCTCACTCAGCTGGAGAGCCAAGTGAAGCGCATGAAGGAGAACTTTGATTCTAAGGAACGTTTGCTCCTTGAAGAAAGAGATAAAGCAAAAGAAGCACACAAGTATGCTACAAATATCTTCACATATTCCCTCTTGTTATTCTGGGCCTGTGTATAGCACCTTTTGTAGCCTATAAACCATTTGGAAATCATGTGAAGTCTCATGCCTACATAACTAGCTTCAGATGGTTAAATATGAAAAACATTTAAGCTTTGAAGTGGAATAAATGTAATTGCTGTAATTGCATCATACATATGATGTTACCTCTATCTGTATCACCTGCGGTCAGATCATCATTATTGTAAATTTGGTTGAGTCAGCGCCTTGTTTCTGTTGTTCATCCACCCTAAAAAAAGGTATTCACTTACAGTGTCAAGAAGTTTCCAGTTTTGATAGCTTTCCTCAAGTGTCTCACCTGATGTAACATGCTTGTTGCTTGTCCTGCAGAGATGCGATGGAGAAGTTACACTGTGTGGACGATGCTTTTCGTCGACAGCTCGAGTCCATCCAGGCTTGCCATCAATCTGAGCTGCTACGGTTGGCTAATGAAAAGCAGAAACAGTTAGAACAAGCAAATCAGAAGGTGAAATTGATCTGAAATGACTATTTTATGTCAAATTTAGACAGTAGAGCAACCACTGTTTTTATAAGTTGTTAGATTTATAACTCAGAATAGGTTGGTATTCTCAAGAAAGTTTAGCCGATCTTCGTCATCCAGCAGTCTTTTGGAAAACAAACTCTTGAAGTGGAAGGAAGCTGAGCAAACAGTCGGGAAGATCTTTTTGACAATATTACAAGTTAAAGTGGCTTTTCAATCAGTGTCTTGTCTTACCCCCAGTTATGTACATTTGTATTGCATGGCACTTAACAAGTCACTTATACTCCTTAAAGTTCTTGAATTTTATAGCTTAAGCATGAATTAAGTATTTTTTAAAACATTCTTTAACCGTTATGTGATTTCTGCAGCTGAGATTGTCTGTTTGCTTGTGTGTTCCTCAGGTATTTGAAGTGGAGGAAGAAATGCGTCAACTTCTGGAGGAGATGGAAACCAACAAGAAAATGATGGAAGAGAAAATCAGACGTCTCACAAGTGTACTAAAAGACTTTTAACACATGAATTATGACTTATTTAGCAGCTATAGAAAAACGTGAGGCAAAATACTGGAGGATAGACCTATTTTTGTAATACAATGCAAATCACTAGCTTTTTAAAAGTTTTTTTTTAAGTTATAGATGCATTTGAATATACTGTGATTTATGTAATAAATATTTTGTTTCCCTTTTAGTACAGATGGTAAAACTGCATTTACATTACACGGTGTTGGCTGCAGGTCAAATGTGTTAGTGTGATAGTTATAAAGAGACTAAATTGTGATTATAGAAAATGGACATATTTACCACTAAGTGCACATATCTATTTTTTCAATTAGGGATGTTCTGGGTGCATTTTACTAGGATATATGTTTTTAAGAACCTTAATGTCAACAGTCTGGAGTGAATCAATCTTTATTTATTACTGAATGGATGGATTCCGTAATCAGTTTAGAGCTGACAATAAACAGAAGTAAGTAAATCTTTTTCCAGAAGTGGGTCCAGATCTGCAGGTGGTACACAAACTCAGCACTGAAACTGAGTTTGCAACTACATGCCTGAAGAAATACTCCACTACAAGGACATACATTACTTCAAACTGTACTCTTGACAAATTTGAAAAAGTAAGTACATGCTTTCTAAAATGTACTTTTAAGTATGAAAGTATAAATACGCCACTACCTCGAAATATAGGCCTAGTATTTTAAATAGTTCTGAGTTTGATACAGCTTGTCGTCTTAAGTTTCAAAGATGTTTCAAAGATCTCTCTTCTACTCAAGTGTAGCTAAGTAAAATCTACTTGGTGTACTTTTAGTTACACTAAAAAAAATAACTAAAGCTGTGAAATAAGTGTAGTGGAGTGAAAAGTACAGTCCAGTATTTCTCTCTGAATTGGAAAGGAGTAAAACATAAAATGCAGGTAATCCAGTGAAGTGGAAGCGCATCAGAATTGTACATGAGTACGCTACTTGAGTATATTTACTTAGTTACTTGATACCTGTATTCTGTATCGTATTTAGGAGCGATTGATAAGTGTTGCCCGGCTGAAAGAGCGGTGGGCGGGGTCAGAGTACGGCGGGGCGGGGCGGAGGGAGCGGGACGCGGGTTGCTGTGGCAACTGTAACCTAACGCACCGTAACGTTCGTTTAAAAACCCCACAGGTAGGTAACGCCGTCGTCCTGCTGGGCGGACGGAGACGTCATCTGAATGGAGAGAAATGCTCATCATTTTGTAGTTAAACACCGAGTGAAGTAATAAGTGAGACTTTATTTTGTAGGAAGAAGATGGAGTTCGAGACGACAGAGACCGTCCGCTCGACACCGAGTCGCCACGAGAAAAGTTTGGGGCTCCTGACGATGAAGTTTGTCAGTCTGCTACAAGAAGCTAAGGATGGCGTGCTTGATTTGAAAGTGGTCAGTGAAACGGTGTAGATGTGTCTGGGTTGTTGTAGGGAGGGGGATTAATCGGTGTTTATTTTTATTTTTGTAGTGCCACCGTCCAGGCAGCAGATGTGAACAAAGGGCTGTCAGTAACAAATGGGCTCAGTCAGGTGCATTGATTGTTTTAACAGGTGGATTAGCCAACCGCCATTAGCCAGGCCTCTGATGGTTCAGTAGATAACACACAGTGGTGGAAAGTTACTAGCATTATTCAGTTACTCAGATAATGTACTTAAGTACAGTCCTGAGTAACTTGTACTGATTATACTGTATAAGTCTACTAATACCACTACATTTCAGAGGAAAATATAACTTTATATCAGTAAGGCGCAAATAGTTGCTTGTAAAAGACATGTTGGATGTTTTCACTGTAAAGAAAAGATTAGACAAAGGTCTGAAAGTCAATATTTAAATTATATTATATTTACATACATGACGCGGCCAAAACATTACAAATACCTCTGAATGTAATTCACTCTAGTACATCTCCAACACCCACAGTCCTCAGTAACAAACCTAGAGTGGTATTAACATCTTTCTCACTGTTTTAACTTAAAAAAGAAATTATAACCTTGTAACTGCTGTATTGCTTGAGATCTTACAGGTGTTCCTAATAAAGTGGCTGTATACATCGGCATGGCATGTACTTGTCTCTAAGAAGTAGGCTAGGGGACTAAAACAATGGATTTCGTTGATTTCTAATCTCCACCCTATATAAATGAAGTAGACTAATAAAACATACAATTTAATTTTATGTATTTTTGAAATTTCGATTCAATTAGCATGTCTAATTAATTGTTTAAGCTTTCACATGCTTTGTTAAATTCCTCAAATTATTGAACATTTCCCTCACAGTTTTTTTTCAAATCCCAAATCCAAACACGTGTATTACACTGACATTCACATTTTAAAAGCTGTAAACAAAGACATTTTTGCTTAGAAACAATCAATTATAAAATTGTATTTCCAATTATTTTTCAATTAATCAACTAATAGTTTGACAATTGACCTGGCCTTCTTCAGCGTTTTGCAGCTGCATCTAAGTCAAATCTAGGAAATCTTTTCATCCGTGTTAAGTAGTTTTCCCTCCCTTCTTACGCGGCAAAGCTTGGTAGTACGCTCCTTAAATCCTTTCCCTTGTCGCCTCCTTCCTCTTCTGCTATTGTATAACTGTCCTTTTCTGTTAAGAGGTTTGATTTGCTGTTTGTGCAGCTTAGTTTACCAAGTCCTTAATTTGTTGACTTTGTTGAACCTATCTACTTTTTCACCTCATGCGCTTTTTCCCCTTTTGCCACAGAAATGTCAGGATTTCAGCTAAGGCCTGTTGAATGAGTCTGATGTACCTGGTTAAAGATGGTTCACATGAAGTTGTTGCTGTGTAAGTCATGTAATGTGTGTCTGCATTAACAGGCTGCAGACAGCTTGGCAGTGAAGCAGAAAAGGAGGATATACGACATCACCAATGTACTGGAGGGAGTGGGGCTGATTGAGAAGAAAAACAAGAATATTATCCAGTGGAGGTGTAAAAACATTTCTCTCTAATTATATTAATGTCGTTTTTCTTTGTTGCGAATATCTTTGAACTTTTTAATGTATACATGGAGAACATTTGATTACTGTGTGTTTATTCTCATTTAAAAAAAAAAAATCTAAAATCTTCTTATCCAGGGGTGAGAACACAGGCAGCCAGACTCAGGAGGTGCTGGAACAGGTAAATGCTTTAAAGGCACAGATTTCTGAGTTGGAGGCCCAAGAGAAAGAGCTGGACAATCAGAAGGCATGGCTAGAGGATAACATCAAACACCTAAACCACGATCCCATCACCAGAACATATCCTTCCATGGCACCTGGCATTAAATAGAAATTTATTTATTTTGAGGTTCCATTTTTGTGTGATCCATCACGCACATTTTTGCTAACATTTCATGTCAGTGCTTGTTAAAGCTGCACACACCCACATTCTTAGTTCTAAAATAACTTAAAAGTGTTGTAGTGTCTTTAACGTTTACTACTGAGGCTTTTCCTCTGATGTAATTCAAGTGAAATGTCTTTGGGTGTATTTTGTGCGGTTGATTCCTTTTCTCTCTTTTTACAGTTTGTAATTCTAGTCCTCTTTGGGGCCCCAATTCTTTCAACATGTTTGCTTACTGAAGAGAGAAAATGCTCTAAAGGGAGGATTATAAATGTAATTGCTATTGTCAGTTTCAGTTTCTTGAGAAATCACAGCCAGACTAATCCTGACATGAACAATGCTCTGTCTTGTTTTTCCAGTTTATTTATCTATTTTCCTGCCATAGGTAATCCTGTTCTCGTTTTCTTAACACATTTCCACTTATAAATTTGTGACTCATGAAGATATCTGCAGTGCCTTCAGTGGAGACACTCTTCTTGCCGTTGTGGCACCTGCTGGGACGCAGCTGGAGGTGCCTCTGCCTGAAATGGTTGGTCTCTTCTTAAAAACAGTTTCTTGATTTGTAGAGATGGAATTTTATTCTGCACTTCAATGACATTAGTCACCAGAAGACAATAATTGACTATATTAAGTCCTTGTGCAGTTAACCATATAGTCTGTTATGAAAACAGGCTAATGCAGTGGTTAGTTATGGCATTTGAAGTGTAACTGAAATGGAAAAAAAAGCAGCTGGTGACACAACCCTGATATATTGTCGCTCTTTTATAGTGATGTGGAAAACTTGTTAACAAAGTTGTTCATTCACACATCCACATCCATGTGACCTGCCTGATTGGTAACATAAACATTCAGTAGTGTAGTATTTCAGTAGTGTGTCTGACCACCTTCTGGATCCCGTAATTCTTCTTTTGGCTCCACTTTTGGTTTCCACTAACTCTAACTCCTACTGGAAACATAGTATCTTGATCTTTTGGTGCTGACCTGGTAGTGTACAATGTTGGAGAGTGCTTCTTTAACACGTTGCTGTTCCTTAGGGCTTGAGTGGTCAGAAGAGGTACCAGGTAAACCTACGCAGCCAATCGGCTCCCATCCAGGTACTGCTCATCAACAGGGATTCAGACTCGGCAATACCTGTGGTCTTCCCTGTGCCGCCCACCGACGACATCTGTCCGATGCTGACTCCACCAAGCACCCCTGCCAGCCTGCAGAGGTTCCCCCTCTCAACATCTGTGTACTCCACCTCCAACACTACCTCTTCCTACTGCAGCCAGGACTCTCTCTGCTCAGACCACCAGATGGTGCTACCAGAACATGAAGTGTTGACGCCATCGTCCACCCCTCCTGATGTCCAGATGGGTAAGATCAGGGACTTCTTTTTTTAAATGACATTTAAATGCTTTTCTTTGGCTGGAAGGAACAAAAGCGCAGCTTGACACTCCAGTATTATTATCATTATATTTCAGAGTCAAATATCATAATGGAAAACATATTATCAAGAATGATATTTTTGAAGTTCACCTATTCAGTCCACACAGTATGTATATCTAACAAGAGCGAAAATATACAACAAACAGTGGCAGAGAAGTTAGTTTTACAATAAGTTAAAGTACTGTTACCCCTGGACACTGTCCTTTCTCACATCCTCTGCTGTGATGTAGCTGAAATAACATCCTCCAGTCCATGATTCAGGAGACTGAAGTCTCTCCAAACTTGAACTACTACTCATTAGTATCACTTTCATCTTGTGTCATATCACACACAGTGATGCTGACAGATTGCACAGGTTGTGGATCTGGTAAATGAGAATAGAACTTGTGAAATGAAGTCCTTTTGGACATACAACACCTATAAGGTACCTATAACCAGAATGACCTGAGCTCAGTTTTAGGAATTGAAGTATAAATACACCTCTATCTAGAATGTCCAGTTACTGGTGAATCAATATCTAAGCCAAGAAAAGAAAGAAAGAAAGAAAAAAGTGCCCTCAGCCTAACTGCTACAAGTTATTGGAAAAACACAAAGTAGCCAAGATACTTGCAAATCCTGAAGGAGTTTCCACAAATATAAGCAACAGTTCATATTGCAGCTATTGGCTGGGTTCTGTATCTGCCACAGAGTTTAGTCTGTTTTCCAAATATTAAGTTCTGGTCTCATCATGCCAGAAATCCTTTTTCCCACATGTCATCTGGCAAACTCCAGCTGTGATTTTTTTTTTTTAAAGCTTTTTTTCTCTTTGTCACTGTCCCATAAGCTTTGACTAGTGAAGAACCCAGCTAACAGTTGCTGTATGTACGGTCTGGCCCATCTCAGCCACTGAAGCTTGAAAGTGCTTTAGAGGAGTCACAGACAGTGCTTGACATTAACACCTGCTAGTCGTTCTCACTAGCCACTTGGGCAGGTTGAATTTGTTTGTAGTTTCTTCAAACGGAATCTGAAATAAACAAATTGCAATGTGACACTAAAAAACAAAACGGGGGTAATTCCTGCGTCATTGGCATCATTGAATGCATTACAGGTCACTCTTTTCTCTGCTTTTAGTCTTAATATATTAATATACTACACCCTGTATTTTCCTTAAAATAAGCTTTACACACAACCTTATCAGAGCTCAATTTCTGTGGTGTTATACATTTTAGTGTCAGATAATCTCAGGTGATTTTATTTATGATTTTTGCTTTGAATTGAAAATATTTCTTTGCCAAAAAGAGAAATAAAATCCACCATGGTTACATATAATTCAATATAAACAAAATAATAATAATTAAATAATATAACAAAATTCCAGGGGCAGGTGAAGACTTTTTTTTAAGCATTTTATGTCTATAATTACCTGCCAGATCAGCACGCTTAGCTAAAACTAATGCAGTCAGACGCAACAGCTCCAATAAACCCTACTTTACAACGTTCAGTTTTTGTTGAAACGTTGTTGTGATTAAAGATCTGTGGTGAGTCTGTGGTGCTGTTGAGTTACCCAACAGCTTCAAGGGCCGTGTTTACAGTTTCCTCCTTTCATGTTCACTTAAAAGCTTTCACACTCACTTCACTGCCACAGGTGTTTTCACTAATTAGACCAAACATAAAACATACATTCTGTGTTACTTACCACAATGCAATTCATGCCTTGAACACATTTCCTCTCTTAAAACATTTGAATTTTTTTAATCCTTCGTTTACATGAAAATGTTTATAATCTTTGTCTCTGCCTTCAATCGTGTGTTGCTATATGTATTAGGAAATCACTACCACTTGTAGATAACTGGAATAGTTTGAAACAACTTGTGGTAAAGTGAAACTCATAGGGTCTCATGGAATTGCTCCATGGATCTAATAGAGATCTAAAACTCCTTAAAGTCAGGTGAACCAGTACCCTTATCATTCTCATTGGTGCATGGAGGCCGTGGCAATTTCCTAGTTTTCTGCATAAATTTGTTACAAAATGTGATCTGATTTTCCCCATAATATAAACAAATGTATAAAAAATAGACAAATTCTAAGCTGATAAAACACAAACAGTCGTGATCCTTACATAATGTAACCTACAGAGTGATTGTGGAAAAAGTAAGTGAAATCGTTCAATCGAAATGTTCAGGGGGAATTTAGGACCATTCTTCACAGAACTACTTCAGCTGAGCCATATTCTTAGAACATCTGGTGTGAACGGCTCTCTTTAGGTCACTCTTCAGCATCTCTATTGGGCTAAGAATTGGGCTTTGACTGGGAAACTCCAAAAGTTGGAATTTGTGGGATTTTGAGCTATTCTGGAGTAGATTTACTTAGATTTTTAGGGTCATTGTCCTGCTTAATCTCCCAACTTCATCTGCTTGACCAGGACAGCTTTATGGGATCAAATCACCGCCACAATGATTTTGTGCGTGTGTAAAAAAGATCTGTACGTAAACCGATGTTTGTCCG
>JAUYWH010000009.1:14901201-14922259 GCA_034779795.1 Ctenopoma multispine | reverse complement strand
CGGACAAACATCGGTTTACGTACAGATCTTTTTTACACACGCACAAAATCATTGTGGCGGTGATTTGATCCCATACAGCTTCTCCCAACATGCTGCTGAAAACAATTCAACCTTAGTTTTATCAGTCCACAAAACATTTTCCCAGTAGCAGTGTAGAGTTGGTCAGTGAACAGCTCTTCTGTTGCTTATTTTGTTAGGGCATGTAGATGTAATGAGCAGATAATCGTTATATATTTTAATTATTTATGTTTTTTTTTTTTTTTTTCATTTTCTGAATGAGAGGTCCGTGAAGGGAATTAATCTTGTCATTTCCTCCTACGTACACTTCAACAGAAAGTCAATTTTGGTGTAATTGCAGCTTAGTCAACAGGAAAATATTTTTCCTCAGTAGACTAAATATTAGAAACGCACCACAAACCACAGATGCTGAAATGGTGAGGAAGTTAAATTTGCACATCTCTAAAACAATGTTTTAACTAAAGTTAAGAACCTTCTAGGATTTATTGTATTGGGCTGTTGTATTAGACTGCATTAATTAAGTATACCTAGCAAATTTGCAGCTGTGCGTGTGCATGTGTGTATATATACCATAGAAAATTATTTCTGTTTAATATGGAAGCAGAGACCTTTTCCAAAACTTCATGTTGCACTCCCATGTCCAAGAACTGAAAGTAACGCTTTACTGAGCTGTGTTGACAGGAAATTAAATCCTTAAGACAAACTATCAGGCAGCTCTCGCATTACGAAATGAATCATGTGAATTTTCATCAGTGATGATTCAGTATCGCTTTAAAATGGTTGCTGGTCAGCAGCTGAAACATCAGATGTCAGCATGCCCAGCATGCAAGGACAGCAATTGTTTAAAAAAAGAAGCTACTCCTGTTATACATAATGCTATGTAATAACATAGCATTATGCTGTGTCATTCACCATGTTTCTCTGTTAAGCATGTTTAAAGTTGTTTTATAGGGAAATAAACTAACATGAACACAACACAGACACAATATAAAGTGCCATGACAGAAATAGTTTAAACTTTCTAACCTTGACATGAACCATAATTTGGACCACCAGATTCCATCCACTGTCTTAAATGTTAACTATTCTGCAGTGTAAGAGAATAAAACTATATAATGTTAAAAATGTTTAACAGCTCTAATGGGCAGAAAGCAAAACATCCTGAGGTAAAACAAATTAAAAACCCACATGGTTCCTGCCTGTAACAGTTTTATGTGGAGACTCAGAAGGTGATGCATTGCAGCCTGTGGTTTGAGATCATCATGTTTGCAACAGCAGGTTTGATTGTGAGGAAAACATATGTGGGTAGAAATGTGATCAGGTAACCAGACAAGGACTTTGTTAACCACTTGTTTAAACTAACTAGGTCAGACTTATAGTACTCTTACAGATGGTGTGGAAGAAACATTTTGGTGTCCCACATCATGTCATGAGAACAAACTGAACATGGTTCCTAGACTTTTTTTGTAGAGGAGATTTACACTGTGTGACAGATAAATCACTTCCTTATCCTGATCTAGGTTTATAAGAAAAGGATGTGTAAGAATACATAAGACTGGGTAACGGACATCCTCTCACATCATCAGAGTGAAACTCGGAGAGACTTTCCTAACACAAAAATTGAGGAATTACCAGTACGGTGACACAATAGTCATGAACTATAAAAAATGACAACACAGTAATGTAAATAACAATGATCTAGGCATATCATGTGTTTCCGTCATTCTTCAGTGTGATTTCAATAAACAGTCTAAAATGATGTTATCAGGCTAAAATAATATTATATTGGGTTTTTCTTCTTAAACCCCACAAAGATTCTGACCTTGATTACATTGATTACTTACTGTAAGTATGAACAAAATCTATGCACACGTGAGCACATACACACATTTCAGTGCTGACATGTTTGTGCCAAATCCCTGGTTATTGCATTTTGGCTGATTCGATAGTTCTATAATAATATTTGATTGAACTTAGTTAGATTTTTATCATTCATATATTATTCATATTTCCATTGTTTTAAAAAGCATTACGGTCTTTCTTTATTTAATTAACACCATTCTAGCACTTTAATTCACGTCAAACATCACCATGAAATGTGATGTACAACTTCCACCTCAGACACCACAAAAACAAAATGTGTACCTCAATAAGCTGCCGTTTCTTTGACAACAGCATCCAGATTAATTTTAAGCCAGCTTTAAAGACTTGTGGAATCGTGTGAGTTGAATATGGATAACACAGTTTACCAAATTAAAATGTTTCTGCTCAACACACGGTGCAGACTCCTGGGTGATAATTTACACTTTGGATTTACAGAGGTTGTGTTCAGGACTTTTTCTGGGATGGTGAACCATCTGGTTCTTTTGAACATTTTTAACATTGCAGGTTTTTCATTTGTTTAAAGGGACTTAACCATACAGTAAAGTATTCTGCCATGCCCCCTTGCTCCCTGCAGAGTGTCACAGTCAGCCAGTGACTGCTTTGGACCAGCAGCAGATGGACCTGACGAGCCCAGAATTCCAGTCTGTCCTGGATGTGAGCACCCTGCTGAAGCTCAACACTGCTGAAGGCCACACAAAGGACGACAGAGAGGGTAAGGCAGGGGTAAGAGAGGTAATACTGTAATTGCATCCAGCAGTCACAGTGGGAATTCAAGGTTTGTTTCATATTTCACATAAGCTAAACATGGGTTTTATTCAGAGCTGGTTCGAATTGGACATGCATTAGTAAGAGAAAATGACTTAATAACATACATATTTTGTAGAGGTTACATAGTCTGTAAGCGTAAATCTTTGATTGTAATTTGGTACAGCAACCTTTTTTTTTAATTCTCTTCCAGGAACTGTTGACCTGATTGATGAGCTAATGTCCACTGAAGGTAAGCATCACAAGACCTGAATCAGTGATCTTTATAAATCAACATATTTGTTCATTCACGACCAGCATGATTTTCGGGTGTGGTCAGAAATGTCCTTCGCTCACCAAAGCACACCAAACTGTGTTGAGTCCAGGCTTTCATTTGCAAAAGTTTCTTGAGTTCTTTTATCCAAATACATTACAAATGTAAACGTTATGTAGTCAAAGTGCACAATTTCTTAAACTGACAAGTTTAATATTTTCCTTCTAGTTCAGCTTGAACAGATCCATAAATGTCCAGCAAACCAGAAACTTTCATTCTCCTCTTCCATTGACTTTGAATGAATTCTGAGCGGACCATTCTGACAGCATAGTCAGAGATCAGATATGAATTGGATCTAGGACCACATAAGAAAGTCCTGCAGGTCTCATTTAAAATTGGATTGGATTTGTTCACATTTCTCCGCGAAAAAACCAAACAAAAAACAGATCTGAGCCACTTGAGAGAGGAAAAGAATTAGCTTTGTGCCGCTTCAGCATGTAAATTAAATATAGTTACGTGTCTTTGGTGTTATGTGCTTACAGCATCCTCACTATTCTTGTCTCTCTACATGTAGGCATAGACTACAGTTTCCACCTGGATGGCAGTGAGGGAGTGTGTGACCTGTTTGATGTGGAGATCCTCAATTACTGATAGCTGACAGCAGCTGTGCTGGGTTCAGGAAGTACTTTTTGCTTCTGAAGATGCTTTAAACACATTTTCCCCATGTTGGTTATAAAAACATAACATTATCATCTTAAAAATCCTTTACACACTGACTTCTGGCCTTTTGAACTCAAAACAACACAACACAAAAATAACATTCCACAGAGATGAGGAGTTTCAGTGGAAGCAAGCCAGGGCAAATCCTTCAGTCTCAAGTCTGAGACTTGAAGACAATAGCTTTATTTTCTGTAGTTTATCAACATTTGGGACTGTGCCAGCATTTGTTTAGTTGGTATTTACAGTAACACGTTCAGTATTGTCTCTTTTCTAACATTTGATACAGGGTTGATGATCTAGTTCAGGGTTTCTAACCTCTTTGCATGGAAGGTATATTGTGAAAGAACCTAACAAATTATATTGTTCTATTTCTTAAGATGGCATATTGTATTTAATGAGTGATTGATTGTTTTGGTTTTGTAACCTTGTTCTCATGTGAAAAAATGCCAGAAAGTTTTTTTTTTCTAAATTATTGTGTCACTGCCATTTTAGGCCTCTGAGTTTTTGTTTTAAAATAATTTCTTAGAATAAGTTATGTATTTAAATAAGTAATATTTTTAATTAATTTAAGAAAAAATAATTCTTAGTTCTAGTTTGGTGAAAGTAAAACTGGTTGACTGCCTTAATCATAATTTAATGATTGAATTAGCAGCCTTAAGTGGCATTTTGTACTTTTCATAGTTTTCTTTGATTACAGAAATACTTGTTTTTGTTGCATTTTGTTATTTGCACAATGTTTTTTAATGTTTTTTTTTTTTTTTTTTGTCAATAAATGGATTTCATATTGACCTACGGTCAAGCAGTGGTTTCATTTGAAAATGTGAAATGAAGGAAGTCATGTCTTCAGATTACTTCAGATATTAATAATCTCTGTCAGTTTGCTCCCCAAGTTTAAATTCTTTCTGAATTTGGCAGACTAGAGTGTTCTGCTCCATAAACTTTGTCAGATGGTTTCCACATGACACGGCACACGTGCCAGAGCAGGACCTGCAGCCTCACTTTATGAAAAGTCACTTGATTCGTACCAGACAGAAACAGGAAATACAAACAGTGCATGTGTTGAGTGATGGATTTATGATGCATATAAATCAGTGATCAGTGAACGATCAGTGAGTGAACAATCCTTGATCTTTGAAAATAACTGATGCAACAGAAATCCAAAATATTTGAACTATCTACTGCTGTGTTTATGACTGAGTTACATTTAGTTTTGTGACTGCTTTGCAAAGAAAAAATATTTAGTTTTTATCTGAATAGGTCCAGAGTGTGCAAATACTGGAGTTTCCAAGTGTATTCAAATCTGAATGTTTGCCTTCCTCTCTGTGCAGCTACACTAACTCATACTTATCCTTTCTTGTGTTAAATCTGCGTTAGATAAAAACATCTGTAGTGATAAAATAAGATTTGTTATCAAGAAAATGTTCTTTTTATTACATTATCGTCATTACCACCTCACAAAGAGATTACTGAAAGTAGTTTTTCAAGCTTTTGTGCAGCTCTTTGCTCAGACAAGCACAGAGAGCTGCACATGTGTTTCAGATGTTTGGAGGAATTCAGGAAACAACAAAGCTGTGACTTTCCCACATGAAAGAGACCGTAATCCCACTGGTGGTTTATTACGTGTTATCTTTTCATTTTCAGGATGTCAAGGTCTGCTTGTAGTGCTGAGAAATCAGGGGTGTACTATTACCAGGAATTGGAAAAAGTCTGGGTCTGTCACAACACCCTCGCTTCCAGCCTTGTGCCCATGTGTGTCATGGGCCTGCAGGTAAAAACACACCTAACCAACACACGATGTACGTTCACCACACCAGCCGTAGTGCAGTCAAGTTGTTGGAGGTTATGCACCTATGACCTGATGTGAATATACATATCCCATCAGCAAGTATAACAGGGCTTTAAAAGTTTATTATACAAATTGTATGCTGAAACAGGCACAACTAGAGCATTTTGGAAACTCTTTTATTTAAAAAAGATAAAACAAAAAAACATGATGAACATGAATGTGATGAACATCAGCATGTTAGCATGCTAATAGCCTTTAGCTTATGGCTAAGTAGATTCTCTCAGTGCTGCCAGAATGGCTTTTAACTTTGTCAAGTTATTCAACAACTATAAAGTTTAATTCTGTACTGAACTGTGTAGTTAGTTGGAAAACGTTTTTTTCTTTTTTCTGGAGAAAAACCAGGTGTTTCATGGATGAAAATAAATGACAACTAAATTTAGCTTGTGAGCTTGAGTTAAAAATGTTGTCAGGCCTATTGTGTATTTGTGTGTATTTATCCAGGACAAACATATAAACTTTGGCATAAACCTCCAAGTTAGTCAAATTGCTTTTTCATTCATCTCTCAAAACATAAAGTAATTTTCAACAAACCACGGTAGGAAAATACTTGAAATAGCAACCTCCTTTTTGGATTTAAAGGGGACTGGGACATCTGTACAATTTAATGATTTCAACATATGCTACTGTTTTAGAATAACTAAATCTGCTCCTCTACATATAAAATAAGTGATCTCGATACATATAAATGTCTTTTACAATAACTACGAGCTCATAATGAGAATGTGTTTGTCTCTTGAGATGCAGTGTGAGAGTTAAACGACATCTCCATCTCTTCCTCCACTGCAGGATTTTCCCTTCTCCTTCTCCTTCTCTCTTCTCCAAACTTCTTGGCCGCTTTCATCATGTGCTGCCTGAACGAAGACCCCACAAAAGCATAGAGGATTGGGTTGATGCAGCAGTGAGTGAGGGCCAGGCTCTCCGTCACCTGAGCTGCCTGATCCAGCACTTTACTCGTCCCACAGTGGGTCACCAAACCGTAGACTGAGTCCATCGTTCTATAGACCTTCACCACATTATAAGGCAGCTGTGTGACCACGAACACCCCCACTACTACTAGAAGAACGCGCAGAACTTTCCACTTCTTGCCTCTGCTGTCAGTAGGGAGGCCCTGTAGCGCTCGGCCCATGCTGCAGTAACAGATCACCATAACCAGAAGAGGAAGCAGGAATCCCAGCAGAACTTCAATTATTTCTAGGGCAGCTTTTCCTGCTTTAGCCATAGATGGAGGGTAGACGGCCAAGCAGATGCTCCTAGGCTCCCACTTCACCACTTCTGAGAATTTTAAATCAGGAAGACCAAGCATGACAGCTGTTGTCCAAACAGCTACACACACTTTCCAACAGTGTCTCCTGCTAAACGCCCTCTGCAGCCGCCCTCTCTGGTCTCCACCTTGGGCCCTGGCTAATGCTAAGTAACGATCCAGGCTGATGCAGGCCAGCAGCAGCATGCAGCAGGTGAAGTTGACCGTGTAGCAGGCTGACACGATCTTACAGAGGACTACCCCCAGCTCCCAGCCCCTTGAGGCGTCTGCAGCCCAGAATGGCAGCGTGAACAGCAGGAGCAGGTCGGCCACGGCCAGGTGGGTCAGGAAAGTGTCCGTCATGGTCTTCAGGCGTTTGTGGTAGGCGTAGACAGCCACAACTAAGGTGTTTCCTGCCAGTCCCACTACCAGACACACGGTGTACATGACCGGGAGGAAGAGGGCGGCGAAGGAACGAACGTCAGCCTTCTCACACAGGGTGGGATAGTCGTCATAGTTGAAGTTGTTGCTGATATTTTCATGGTAATAGTAGTTATCCTCCTGATCCATGCTAATCAGATGAAGCTGTAAAGAGGGACATTTTCATTAAGTTAACTATGGTCTTTAAACATTATCAGCTCCTAGCTAAAGTGGTGCAAAGTTACTAAGTACTTTTACCATTTTAACTGCATTTATAAAAAAAAATTGGCAAAATAAAATGGGAATAAAAGCATGTTTAAATCAGAAGAAGTAGAAAGTACAACAAAATGACAGATCTGTTTCAGTCTATCTTTTATCTCTTCATCTCAGTTCTGCTCAGGTGTTTTATGTGCAATTGGCTATGTTATGTGGCTTGTGTCATATGTTTAGCTTATTATGGTGGAAAACTTTATAATATAGTTAAAGCCTATAGAAAAAGCCTCAGCTTTTGAGTCCAAGTCAGAAATATCAGTTTCAGTTTTTAACACCAGGAATATCTCCCACCAGGTGAAAAAACTACAGCCTATTAACAAACTGTTGTTAAAATGGATGCAATTTCAAATTAAAATATTGAAATTAATACAAAGGTTTCAGCTCATTTTACATTTTATACTGGTCTCTGCTACAAGTTAATTAATGCTGTTTGTCTTGTGTACCTGCAAACATCAGTGCTAGGACCAACCACCACACACAACAATACATGAACAATACATGAACAAGTTTGAATTGAGTTGCACAGATCTGAGGTCATGACTCTGGATCCCTGTATGATGGGTGGCGGTACAGTACAATGAGTCACCAAAAATATTTTTACATTTTACTGGAACAGAAAAAGCTGGAGTTTTGCTTCAAAACAGATGAACAACTGTCACGACAACAAAGAAGATGGTAAATACAGTGAATTTTTCATGTAGCTGTTTTTTGAAACATTCAACATGTGTAGATACTTGAAATAAACGAATAGAAGTTTAAATTTGTCAAAAGCCTCAATGATTTAGTGTAATGTGTAATGACTTAAAGCCACAAGCGAATATACATATTTCAAGTTGAGCTTTGATTTACAGCCAAACTATAACAAGACTTTGCCCCAAAGGTTTGTTTACTGACAGTAAACAAACTTAGAGTAAATAAACCTTACAGTTGTTCGAGGAAACACTTAAGGAAGAAATAGTACAGTCTGCAAATAGTTGTGTGATTGTAATGTAATTAACGTGCCGTGATAAGTTCAGTGTTTCTTGTTAACATCTGGCTGTAGGGTCCTGAACTGAAAACTTCCTCCCTGTTGTAAATAAAGTCCATGCTGCCTCTCTGCACTGTGATGAGCAAAGGCCAACGGACCAGATTCTCTCTCTGTGCTGAATTGTAAGCTCACGATAAACACAGGGATGGAAGCGATAATATTCACTACACAGAAATATCAAATTAGCCACTTTTTGAACTGTAGATTACTGCTGAACACATCTGTTCAGAAAGCTGCAGTGGTCTCCTGTGTCTCTTACTGGTGCAGAGAACTGAGCTCACTGACACCTTGTGTTTCACTTTTAAGGGTTACAGAGTTCTGTCTTTAGTCATTTGCCTTTTATCGTGCTTCATTGTTATCACAACAATAACAGTAGACAGTAGCTACTTCCTGCACTTCCTTATTTTTTAAATAATACTTCTAACACTACTTACGTATGTTTTCAACACATCATTTTCTTTCATAGCTGCAGGATGGCTGTAAGTTATTAACCCACTGTTCACTAAAAAAGCTATTTTTATAACCTTAACTTGCATTCATTTCAGTTTTTGGTAACCTTAATGTTTTTTAGACCACTGGTGGTTACCTTCTCACCAGTTCAGGTCAACAACACTGGAAAAATAGGATGTTCAAACTTTTGACCAGTAGTGTAAGTGAAGTCATCATACCTCAGATCACTATTATTGGTACATTAAGCAGTATTTTGCAGTTGTAGCTGGTTGAGGTGGAGCTAAAATGTTTTATAGACTGTTGTGTATTTTAATATGACAAGTGACAAGTAACTGTAACTGCCATGAATGTAGTGGGTGAAAATGTAAACACTGAAATAAAGTACATTTACCTTATGCACTTCAGTACTACAGTTCTGGATTAAGTTTCATTGCACCACTGACAGCATGTTACAGAAACTATCCAAATAAAACTAATTAGACCAGTTAAAAGAAACAAACACACATACATCTGTTATATCCTACGCTGTTGTACCCTGTTAGTGAAAACGGGTTTTTGTATTATAACACAACAGTTCCTCGTTCACAAAGAAGCTAAAAGGTAATAAACGGTGAGAAGTAATGTTATAACACGTGTCTGTAATGTCTGATAAATACTCACGGAGTTTCATTCACCTGTCTGTGCCGCCTGTCTGCCGCTCCTTAGACTGCGCGCTGCGCGGTTTGTTCTGACACCGGCGTAGCGCCAGTGGGCGGGGAGTTAACGCTTCTGCTGTCATGTGACGACACCATGGTCTTTGAAGTACTCAGCAGTATATAAAGTACTCACAGTAAATCAGTCCCAATACTAATGCTAATACTAATACTGATACTTTTACTCAAGTAAACGCTTGACTTGTAACTGAGTACTTCTAGAGTATCATTTGACTTAAAGCTACAGCATGTAACCTTTTTTTTTTAAAATCATATTTATACTAAACACACCTTAACGTAGAGAGTGGATAAATTATCTACTTGACTGGTAAGTTTTAATTTCATAATTAGTGTGTCCACAAATCCCGCATTGACAAAATAAATGTGAAATACTTAGCTATACTTAGCTATAAAGCTTTTCTCTAGCCAATAAAAAAAACTACCACATTCGATTTGAACATCCAATCAGGTTTATCACTAGGTCATCTCGTGGGCGGGACTAACGTGAAGACCTTTTTTTTTTGGCGGTAAGAGGAGCTAGCTTAGATGCTCAAAGCATTATATGTGCAAATGCAGGTTGCTTGTTAAGTGACAATAGATCAACGTCAGAAATGAGTCACAGCAGGGAGCGCTGAGCCCAGTCCAGCGATTTGGCTAACGATAAATCAAGAAATGCTGTAACTGTTAAAATATAAATGCATTATTGCAAAACAGTAGCTCTGCAAACTCAAGCACAGAGATGTACAGGAAAATTGGACTGTTAAAAAGCATCTGACAAAACAGCACAACATACTCAAGTCCATGTCGAGTGTGCTGTTGGGTCTTAAACTCTGTGTGAACATCTGGAGCTTCTACCTCCATATATGAAAATTCATTCCTTGTGTTGAGAAACAACTTAACCGACCGCAGACAAAAAACGGTGCACCATCGCAAGGGTCAGGTTGTGTAGCCCGCGTTTGAACTTGATCTAACTCAAAAACTGCGATGCGAATGGGAAGATGTGGCGTTGAGGAGATTTAGCAACCATAGCCAACTCCAGCTCTTCTAATGGTGAATTCGTGATCACCTGTGTGCCAAATGTGTGTCCGTCTTTGCACACTTTCAGTTTGAACTTTTGTAATTGTGCATCTTAGGTCCTGTGTAAGTTGATGTTTTGAGTCCCATGTTACCACTACAGTAGCCAGTAGCTTGAGTCCCTAAAGTTGCATATTGTAACTTTTAAGGGAAAGATCTGAATACCTCTTCCACCAGAGTACAGCCAGAAACTGCATTTAGTCTTCCCTTCACTCCTGATCTGGAGTATAGTATGCCAAGACCAGACGTGGCAATACCAGCTCTCTGCAGTGAGGGGAATTTGAGCCTCTGAAATGGTATTTTTAGTTGAAATCTTCTTAATTTGTTTCCATCACAAACAAAACAATACCCAGGCCCTCAGTTGGGAGTATTGCTACAGTTCAGTCTTTAAAACACTACATAAATAAACTTAATACTGAAAACATTCTGGTTAAATAGTTTTTTCCTCTCATTATTTGTTTAAATTTAAATCTACAGGGAATAATAGCTTCATTCTAATATAAAAATACACACAGCTGACATTGTTTCTTACTTTTCAGGATTTGATGAAAGCCCGATGATTAAGTCAGAAACTCTTCCTCCTCGTCTTCTTACTGTGCTTCGTCTCACTAGAAATCACTGAATCACTTCAGCTACGAATCCAGCAGAGTCTCGTAGCTCCACTGATTATAAACACGCGTCTCAGCAGGATGAGTCAGACAGAGTGAGAAGTCAAGTGACAGGAGACAGAAACCAAATGGCACCCAAACTATTTGTTCGAGGTGTTTATTCAGTTAACTGTTTTGTGAATTTATATTATAGTGAACCTGTTTACACCAACAAAAAAGCAGATGTACACATAAACAACTCAAACAGAGATATATTTGGAAATTAATACATATATGCTAAGCTTAACAGTGGGACAGATATGTAGTAACATATTTCATTTCAAATATATTACATCCATTAGGCAGTTTTACGTGCACTATTAACGATGCACTATCGCTAAAAACATACTTGTGGTTTAGTAACTGCATTTTATTTTCCCTCCACACCCACAGTAGTTATAACCAACCTGTAGCTAGCACCACAAGGAATGTGGGAGATAACTTTTTTGGCTTTAATTCAACAGTATTTGCACAGACACGTTGCTTCTTTTAAGAGAAAAAAAAATCAATGTTCATTCAGAGGCCAGCAGTGAAGCTGCACCACCCAGCTACAAATTAATCAACAGACCAAACACACACACAGGATTCTTTATTGTTTCCAGAGTGAAATAGTTTTGGTTCCTGTAGGCTTCAGAAATATGTGGAACTTTTAACAGCCACGTGTAAAGAATCACTAGAGACTGTGCATTATTTTTCAGTGCTGGTGAATGTATGTGTGTGAACATGTTTGTCTACAGTATGTGTGGCTGTTGGATGATCATCTGATGACTTACACACTGCTGACACCCTCAGTTAAAGCTTCAAATGTTGTTTCAGAAATGAATTTAATGTGGGCATGAGGTCATTAACTACCTTAACTACAGAACTGACCTGGGGGGCAGCTTTATAAGCCTTTATAACCCTCCTCAGGACCAAGGTTGTTCACATATCAGTGGCCGCACACACAAACTCGAAACTGAAGTGAAAGTGCAAGTACCTGCCCAGAATAATACTAAAAAATGCTACTAAATAATGCTCTACAATAACAGCAGTCAGTAAAGGTGGGGCTGATTTTATCCACCTTATGTAACAACAGGAGGAAGAAGTGAAGGAAGAAGCAACACGGCTCTGTCCGTGACTGATGAACTGAAGAGTTTGTGACGTTTTTCACGTCCTTAGAAACTGTCTCCAAACTAATTCTTCTAACTAATTCAGCACTTTATCTATCTGTAACACTGAATAACAAAGAGGTAGTTGAATAAACCTGCAGCCAAGAGCAAAACATGGTGGAAAGTATTTAATAAATTGATTTATTTGGCTGAAACATTTTAGCATTTTAAACGTTGTTGTAACTAAGGCAATCGCTCCCTGCTCTTGTAAAGTGCACATAAACACACTTCACTACCAGTCAAAGATTTAAACACAGGAAATACCACGTTTTCATAAAAAAAAAACATTCATGAGGGGTTTCTAATGGTCACTTCTCCTTTTAAATGAATACATTTGCACTAGCAAACACAACGTGCTAGAAGACAGTACAAATGTTTTCTTATGATAGGATAGTACATTTATTAATATTCATATAATATGATTAAAAAAAGTTGTTTCCAGCTACTGTACAATAGTCATTTACAATATTAACAATGTCTACACTGTATTTCTGATCAATTTGACATAAAACATGTTTTTCTTTCAAAAACATGTTCATTTTAAAACTTTTGACTAGTAGTATATATAAAGCAATATGCTATGAACACAAACTTGAAACAATAAAAGCTCCAACACCAAATGCTGGCAAATCAAATTTATTTTTAAAAATATATATCATATTATCTTAATACACTGTAAAGTAGCAAAAAACATGAAATACGTCTCCTACTACTGTACATCGATTCAGTTCTTTCTGTTGTTTATTATAAAGCATACAATTTTAATGTGTGTTATATTCAGAAACTCTTTATGCAACATGTGTTATATTACATTGAATCACTGGAGTTGGTCGTAGTGTAGTTCAATTAGCAAATTTCATGCAATTAAATGAAACAAAAATACGATACACTGAGTAACTTGCTTGAAGAACATGTATAAATTCTTCATCTCTGTCTCCAGTTGTCTGGACTTTCTTCATCTTTCTTTCTCTGATCCGTGACAGAAAAATGTAAATGAATAAACATAACAGTAACAATCAATAAGCCAAAAACAACTTTAAATAAAACAGCTATAAACATTTTATTTCTCAGCTGCCTCAGGATCAGCGTATACATATTGTTTACTCACACAGTAGTTCACAGTAGAAGTTACTTCTTCTTAACGTGCATCATGATAGCAGACCCGCCTCCTGGTCGGTGTCTGTGGGGAACAGAAGTCAAAATATAAACAAGTTCTACTGCTCAGCTTGTTTTAACCTGATCACATGAGAGATTAACTCTTACCTTCGTCTTTTTGATTTTAGTCTTCCTTCATACGACATGTTCTGCAACATACAAAATGAGTCTCAGAAGCAGCTGCTACTCGACTCCATTTCAATGAGAATCGTTTTACCTTTCAGATTAAAATTTTACATTCAAAAAATGAAGATTACTTTTGACCTTACAAAACATCAGTTTCTAGATGCCTTAGTAACTTTTCAATCAAAACACTGAACTGAACTACCTAAATGTATGTGCTTCTGCTGGATCTGGTTCAACATTAAATGCTGATTATATGTTACGGTACAAGTTCAACATTTCACTCTGCAAAAGCATGCTTGACCTTTAGAACTAAACAGAAAACACAATTCAGTAGAGTCTTTCATCATTGCGGAAATTCCTGCATGGATCATCTTACCAGATCAGACTGTTGTTGCTGATCATCGTCTGCCAGCAGAGCGGCTGCATCACCGGAAGTGAAGGCAGTGATGAGCAGGAAAACCTGCAGACACAACAGGCCCAGCAGAAAACGTTTGTCCATGGCTGCTGAAGTGAAGAGTTTGATACAGTTGTGAAACTCACAGAGCTTTATATCCCACTGCTGACAAATCACTTCCACATGGATGAGGAGGGAAATTAGGAGATGAAAAAAACAAAAAAACACACAGATGATGTGAAATTGTTCATTTACCCCTTTCACTGTAACTTGACTTTCAGTGTGAAACCTCTGTTGCAATCCCTCCTTTGGCAAAATAATAAGTGTACTTTGAACAAGCAGCTTGTTAGATAATAAAATGTAGTGATGCCCAAATGAGTAAGATTAAAGCCAAAATAAGTCATAACGCTAATGTTAAAATAAACATAGTAACTTTAATTGATTTCTCTGGGGTACTACTAGAAGGTCTGGCATCAAACCAGCCAAACATTGTTTTCGTATGATCAGTGGTGGCAGATACACGCTGCCAAGCTACTCTTAAAAAATAAACAACTAGCTGGAACCAGTGATGTCTGCTTTTTCCATGTCCCTTATCAAGTGCGTGCACCTTTTATGGAAACTTTCTTAGTAATTCTAGCTAACTAACTACATACCAGATAATTAGTAGGACATTTTGAGAAACATGAGAAACAACAACAAGAAATTCTCTCAACACATTCCAGAGATACTGTGTTTAAAAAAAACTGGATGGACGACCTGAAATCATAACCAGCACAGAGGCATGAAAATGCATTAAAGGACAGAAATATTATCATTAAAATAGAGTATAAAAATACTCATTCTGCAGGACACTGGCCCCTTGTTTGCCCCAGGCTTTTATTGTTGTAGCAGCTCGTGTTGGAGCAAATTTTAATGATTTCATACACAATTATTCCAGAGTTTATTTCAAAGGTCAAACATGTTCTGAGTATAAATGCTAAATGAATAATAAAAATTGAATAATACTGAGCTTCTTGGGTCTTGAGCATTTTTTAAAAATGAAACAATCAGGGGAGTTTCTAGTTGTTATTTTTGTCACTTGTTCCTCAAGTACAGTAACTGAGATGATTCATTGTAGTATTTCGCAACTCGTGTGGGTGGTGTTAAGTGAAGCTTTTAGTACTTTTTACACTAAAATCTTCAAAACTATTTAGAAATCCATGTCCAGTAATATGATTTTTTTTACCAGTGCTCTTTACAGTTTTGTAAAACATCTCATCTGCTTTGGTTTCCTAACAGAGAGTAATAAACGCTCTAGTGTTTATTCTTGTTGCTTGTGATTATAGAAAAGCTTCTTCTGTGTGTTGATGTTTGTGTGATGTTTTCACATCAGCCACTTCCTTTAGTTTGCAGTCTACTGAATCAAAAGACAAGTGACTAACTCCATCTTGTGGTCACATTAGTCACTGCAGCGCTTAACATCTGTCAAAACTAAAGCAGATTGAAGTAAAGACAACGTCTGCAGAAAGTTAGACAGTTTTCATTTCTCATGTTCTGTTTCCCTCACTTGTAACTGATTTAGAAACAGACTCTCAGTGTGTTTAAATACATCATATCTGTTCATGTTGATAGTTTTATTTTAAAAAAATGATGTAAGCGAGATATGTTATAATAGATATGATATAACATCGGCTTCTACTTTTTTACGCGCTTGTGTTTGGTTTGTTTAAACTCTGTCGCTTTTGCCCATTTTCTTTTCCCTGTTTGTTGCTGTGATACCAAGAAATAGGGCTGAAATTAGCGCTACAGCGTCAATTAAAGTTATTTATAGACATGTGTCCCAAAAAATATGATTATTGTTTTGTTGGGAATGTTTTTTAAAAACAAATACGTGGAGTCCTCGAAAGTCTTAATGTGGTAGAGAAACTGTTTTATTACAAAAGCATGAAGCCCACTACTTCCATGTGTCCGGCAGAGAAACACTGGAAGTCTTCATCCTGCTTTTCTCTCAGACAACGGGTCAGGCTGCACTCTAAGACCTCACCAACCTAACACCACATGCACTTATCAAACCTCGCAGCCTTCCAAACGAAGGCGTCTTGAAGAGTCTTTGTTTGTGTTTTTGGATTTTATCAGACTTTTTTTTTTTTTGGCTGTGGCTCAGACAAAGTTCACTTGTCACGTACAGGGATTATAGACGCGTGTTCCCGTCTTTGCGCAGCTGTGACTGTGCTCAGTGTTTCAACCGCCGAGGAGAAAAACACTTTCACACATAGGTGAGTTTTGATTTTATCTTACTCTGTGACTACAACACACGATACTAGTCTGTATTGTTTAAGTCAGCAGCGTGGACTGAATTTATTCACAGCTTAATAATATTCCTGGAATAAGTTCTTAGAAATTGCGTGTTTCTGTGATCACTAGTGATGAAAAGTTTATTTCTAACACTTATTCTTATTTAGATAGACACTTGCTCTACAGTACATCCCAGTAAGATGAAAAGATCATGAATGCACTAAAGTGCAAACATGACTCATAATCGTGATGGATGATAAAATGTAAATGCACATGAACTCACTGCAGACATCCTGATCTGCGGTTTTGAGAAATGTTGGCAGCGACTTCATGTCTGAGAGAGAGATTTGCTCCTCAGGAATGCTAATGCTATTCCTGCTCAGTGTTAATACCCCTGATTTTCTTGTGTAAGTGGCTCATAAATGAGTGTTACGTGCTTACAGACTGTGCTGGTCTCTGTAATGCTGCCCGGGCTGGTGTGTTTGTATGTGTGTGACCTACCTGGTGGTGTGAATATAATACAGTTAAAAGCTGCACTAACGAGGGAGAGGTGAACGTTTAATTTACAGTTCAATCAGTTGACAAGGCACATGTGATATTTCTGACAATATTTCTCCAGACTAAGCCTGCACAGCTTTTCTGTCGATATACATACTAACATGTCATCATTCCTGCTGATTATTCAACATAAATATATAAGTAGTTTTTTTAAAGACTGATGGGTCAGTCACATACATTTAGAAATTGTATCATATTTTATGCTTTCAGTTTAGCAACTTTTTGTCATTTAGGTGACTTAAAATTCTTTACAAACAATATATTAAAAGGTAACAGGTGCAGTAACTTGATTTTGTGAGTATCGGATTTATTTTGTGAAATACTGGACAGTTTGAATAGTTATTTAAATACAACCGCATGTCAAAATGTTTTAAAAATGCTATTTTAACTTTTAACAAGTCACTGTATTTTGTAATCTGAGAGTAGTACTTACAGCTGTTGGGTACATGTAGAAAAATATTGAAGTAAAAACTACAATATTCCACTAAAGGCACAAATTTCACTTTGTGTTTATTCGGTTTTTGCTTTGTTTTATGTTGGTTCTTAATTTATTTGATAATTTCTCTGTTTCAGATGATTGCAAAAAGCTGACTGACTGGTCACAGACTGAGTGACAGCCAGACGTGCGCCAGCGATGGGTCGGAAGTTGGATCTGTCTGGGCTAACAGACAATGAGGCGGAGCATGTGCTGCAGGTGGTGCAGAGGGACATGAGGCTACGCAAGAAGGAGGAGGAGCGTCTCAGGTGAGTTCTGACCTCTGTGGTCTCAGTGTGTCGCAGGTTTTCTCCCTGAAGCAACCAGTAGTCTGTTCCCAGCTGTGGGATCTGTCAGGTATTATGGTGGAAGTTCCTAAACTGCAAACATGATTACTGTCACCACATTCATTGCTCATTAGAGTGACTCACTGTTGTCTTACTAATCTTCAGCCTCTTTAAAACATTAAAATAAAAGTCGTTATTCTCCTATGAAAGGCAGAAGTATGTCTTTTACTTTACAGTAATTTATGTTATTGATTTATAGTTGTTGTTGTTGTACGTGGAGACTCCAAGGTTGCAGCTGCTCTTGGTGGCACTAAATTTAGTTGTTTTATATACTACCGGGTTGCTTATTCAATGTTATTTTGCAGAGTAATTATTATCAAAGTTACAAAATAAAAGTAGTGGATTAAAAAGCACCATGGTTGCCTCCTAAATGTAGTGGAGATTAAGTAAAGAATAGCAGAAACAAATAGGTGTCAAATCACTTGTGCATAGTTAATTCAGAGAAAATAAAAATTATAAACACACATAATCCAGACAGTGCAACAAAGGCAGTGCTGACATTCTATTTTGTTTAAAGCTGATACATTGTTAATTACTGACAGTGGATTAAATCACTACATGTAGTGTAAACTTAGCTCTACAGGGGATTTCAAAATTCAAGATAAAAAAATTATAATTTACAAATCCTATTATTTAAATTATTATTTTATTTTATTATATAATTATTTATTACACTTTTTTGTACACCAAGACATACATATTGTATAAAAGACAGATTAAACTTTTCTCAGGCATATTATTCATTTCTGTATTATATATTTATTAATTACTGGGCCTTTTGTTTTTGAGACTCACGTTTTTAATGACATATGTACAACTTGTTTCTGCTGTCTCTAAACGGCAAACATATAGAATTCAGGTTTAAATTTTAACAGTTGGACCTGTAGTAACTGACAGTACCATCGCCTCAACAATATCTTACCAACTTTATTACACATCCTGCATTAAGGGAGGCTAATTAAGTTGCCGACTGTGTCTGTCTGCTGTTTGGTGTTGAGCAGGTAGAGAACAGTGTGATTTTTCAACAGATGAAAGTGACACTATGAGATTGTGAGTTGTGAGCCGGTCAGATGGACTTGAGTTTGTATTTACCTAGACACTGTGAGTATGGGCTACAGCAGTGTGTATTTACAGGATTCTGTGACTTTATTTTCGAGGTTTTGTACTTCTAACTGGAGATTTCCCATCCTGCTTCTCTGCTCTGAAGTCTGTCTTTGAAACACTGGACAGGAAGTGACAGCCCTTTCCTGTTGTACTCAGACTGGCTTCCTCAGAACTTCTCTCTCTGTTTAGAACCCAAGTACAGTATGCAGTTGGTGGATTTGAGTCCCTGCTCTATATTGAGTGTGAAAGAGGTACACAATAGTCGGAAATGATTTGTCATCTTGTTGAAAAAAGGTCAGAGGTTCAGATTAGCATGACTATGTCATCTCTGTGTTAAATTCCTTGAGTCTTATTTCCCTAACACTTCCTTACACAACCTTATTTCTGTGTTTACCTCAAAGAACATGCTTTCTGTGATGTTGATTAGGGATTGCAGGCCTCTCCAAAAGCACTGGGATGGCTAGGATAATTAATGTATGTTTATGTGTGAAAGCTCATTCATTTCAGCTTTTATTTACTGGTATTTACATCTAGATATATTAAAACACATAGAACTGGTCTAATGCAGCCTATAACTACCTGTCAAAGGATGTCATATTGAAATGCATTCATACCAGTTCCAGACCTAGAAGATGATTCCTATGTGTACGTATCTGTTTGTTAAAACACCTTTTGTTTTTCCAAAGTCTAAACTACTGAATGAAGTCCCACACATATTTAGGACATCCCTTCGTTATCAGATGTACACGATGCATTCAATAAGACCCTGTATCATTTTCAGATATCACATCTGCGAGGAATGCACATGGTGCACTTTTCTGCTATCTCAGCTTGAATCATTAAGGTGACTCCAACCTCATGCATGCAGTTTTTTCAGTTTTCAATTTCTACACTGACACCCCCTGAGATGAAGTCCTGGAGCCTCACTGAATGACAAACTTCAATCGCTGATAAAAGGGTGACTGAAGTTTAGGAAGGATACAGATGAGTGGATGTGGCTGTAGTTGCAGAAGATGGCCTGTCTTTTTATGTCATGCTTTAAAATCCGTTGTGTTGTGACCTGTGCAGTAATGGACATCACTGAAGTAAAATTATTGTCTTTGAAGCATATTTGTAACTGTAATATTTCTGTTAAATCCCCACATGATCCAAAGCAGTGAAGTGTTCTACTGTTTAAAGTGAAAGGTGCTTACTTAGTGCTAATCTTGTTGTTGTTGATCAGGCGTGACTAGATGTGTGCTGACATTTTTCCTCATAGGTCATTGTTAAACACATTCATACCAGTTTCTGTGCTAGAATCTGTCTCATTATAATCAACTTTATCTTTACAGCATGATACAAACTTTAATAAAAAATTAAGTCAAACATATTTGCAACACATGCCTTTTAAGCAGAGATACATTGACACATGCATTTAAGACCACACACCATTTTTAGATTTCACATCTATCACATCCTCTTGTCATACAGGTTGTTCCCTTTTTCTGAACCCTCAGTGAGTCAAAATTGAGCCATGCTAAAGCTTGTCAGCAGCACATAGTTCCAAAAGTATTTGTGATAGTGTATAGGTGTATTAATGCAGACAGTGTGAGTGATCTGCACATCTGTGAAGGCCCCATTAATGCTAAATGATATCTATGGGTTTTGGAGCAAAATAGGCTGCCATGTAGATGGCATATTCTTCATGGAGAGCCCTGGTTATTTCAGCAAGACAAAAATAAACCAAATTCTGCACATGACACAACATTAAAGCTCCATAGTAAAAGAGTCCAGGTCCTAAACTGACCTGCCTACTTCCAGGGCTGTCCCCCACTGAAAACTATGATAAAGGAGGCTCCAAGCTATTGAGCTGTTCAGCTGAAATCAACCAAGAAATTTGCTTTTAACAATAAAGCAATTGCTCTCTATGTTTACCAACTAAACAATTTTATGAAATATTTTTCAACAAACTTCATGTTTTGCCGTTTTAATATTTAACATACAAACATATTAAATGCTGAAGTTGCAACAAATATATTTTGTACATTTTTTATCAAATATAGTGATCAAATCATTGCTTTCTGCTTTTATATTTATATATATATACAGGTCATTCTCAAAAAATTAGCATATTGTGATAAAGTACATTATTTTCTGTAATGTACTGATAAACATTAGACTTCCACATAT
>JAUYWH010000009.1:14863707-14895382 GCA_034779795.1 Ctenopoma multispine | reverse complement strand
CAGCTCCAGTGGCAGGATGAGAAACTATCCATCCTGGCAGAGTTGGAGAGGGAGAAAGAAGAGAGAAGCAAGTTTGATGCTGCTGTGCAAACAGACTTCATGAACCTGACGACAGCAGTAACCGAAAGTAAGGGTGCTCCAAAGGATAATGGTCTCCAGTGGGATCAGGAGAAATCCGCTCTCCTGGAGGACATGGAGACATCCAAACAGCTGTACATGTCCCAAATTGACATGCAGAAAAAGGCCAACAGTGCCCTCGTGGCTGCTCTGAAGACGGCTGTGGAGCACTTTGAGAGTCTTTTTAGTGAGTTGAAGGAGGAAAAGGAGGCCCTGGAAAGGCAAGTGGACACCATGAAATTGGAAACTAGGAGGTCTACAGAAAGGGCCCAGGCCTCCCATCAAGTCCAGATCGAGGAATACAAAGCCGAGACCAGGAAAATAACAGCTGCCCTGCAAACCACCCAGGATCAGCTGGAGAACGAACGGCTCATCTTCAAGCAGGAGAAGACGTCTCTGGAGGAGGAGATGGAGAAATCTCGAGCCTCCTATCTGTCTCAGCTGGATGAAGAGAAAAGCAAACTGATGGCTGAGCTGAAAGAGGCAAATGATCGACAGCTCCAGTGGCAGGATGAGAAACTATCCATCCTGGCAGAGTTGGAGAGGGAGAAAGAAGAGAGAAGCAAGTTTGACGCTGCTGTGAAAATGGAAATCACAAACCTGACAACAGCACTAATGAAAAGTCAAGATGCTCTGAAGAATAATGGTCTCCAGTGGGGTCATGAGAAATCCACTCTCCTGGAGGAGATGGAGACATCCAAACAGCTGTACATGTCCCAAATTGACATGCAGAAAAAGAGCAACAGCGTCCTCACGGCCGCCCTGAAGAAGACTGAGGAGCAGTTTGAGAGTCTTTTTACTGAGTGGAAGGAGGAAAGGTCATCTCTTCTTCAGGCCAGAAAGGACCTCAAAAACGCTCAGGAGAAAAAGGAGCAGGAGTGGGAGACATTGGAGAGCTCTATGAGGGCACACGTGGAGGAACTTGAGCATAAAATCGCTAAGAAGAAAAAGAAGTGGTACAGAAGATTTATCAGCTCAGCAATGTAGAACAAACTCTACAGGGTGGGCCATTTATATGGATACACCTTAATACAATTGGAATGGTTGGTGATATTAAAGTAAAGACTTCTAAATGGCCACCATGGTCACCACCCATCTTGAGGAGTGTGCCCCCTCACATATGCTAATGTGCCACAAACAGGACTTTAATATCACCAACTGTTCCCTTTTTATTAAGGTGTATCTATATAAACGGCCCACCCTGTACATCACAAACATTATTGCACCACAACATTGAGGCCAAAATTACCTGTTGTGGTGCAAAGATGAAACTTAACTTCAAAAAAATTAAAAAAATAAAAGCAAACAATAAAAAAACAGATATTTGTTGAATGTTGTAGATTAATTTTTAGTTGTAAGTTTTAAAGTAATTTTAAGTTGCTCTCTATTTTAAATCCTTTAAATGATGCATAACAAGCACTGAGTTTGCATTTTATTTTTATTGTACATTTTATTGCATATCCCCACTTTAATAGATATACCTGCACAATTGAATGCACTCCAACACAGCAGCTCTGCCATGAATTCTACTTTTACAAGGTTATAATTTCTCATATTGTGATACTACATACATACTACATGTTTGGTTTTGAGGTAATAGTGGATGGTGGAGTCGTGCTGGCATGCATTAGATTAAGACGTCTTTCTTATGTTTTGGCCCTCCTAATTCATTTTTTACAGAATATAATGATTTTATAATCTCACAAAGTCATATTCTATTCACAGTAGAACATAGAAAACATATTTAAACTGAGAAAATTGACAATTTTAAGAAAAAATAAGGTAAATTTGGAGTTAATATAAAAGTAAGAACACATTGCAAATAATTAATGTAATTGGCAGCAGGTCAGTAACATGATTAGGTGTAAAAAGAGTTTCTCATGGAGTTGGAGCCTCTCAGAAGTTAAGATGGGCAGAGGTTCACCAATCTGTGAAAAACTGCATCTACAAACGGTCAAACAATTTCAGAATAACAGGAATAATGAATGATTGACACAGTTTGCTGTTGTCATCCAGAAAGGAAAGTCATATATGAACAGGATCCAGAAATGCTGCCGTCCTCTTCAGGCCATAGCTCATCTAAAATGGCCTGTGGCAAAGTGGAAGCATCCTTCAGACTAAAGAGGAGAGGGACCTCCTGGCTTGTTGGTAAACCAGGAGGTCTTCACGCTCAGTTTAAACTCTGGTATTGGGGTTGTACTTCACCTAATTACAGTTACAAGTTTCAAGTAAATTTGCTGTTGTTTTACACCTAATTTAACCTTGTCCAATGATAAGTTTCTAACACTGAAACGTCCAGAATGTCTCTTCAACTTACAACTTGCCGTCCAAACTTACCTATCAAAGAAGGAACTACTGATCTCTACTGCCACAGCTTATTCTTTGTCATTATACATAATTAAAATATGACTATCATCTTACTAAAAGGACAAACACACATTCGCATTTCAAAGTAATTATAAATTCACACAAATGTGAGTACACATGAGTAAACATCACAAAAGCTTTTCTACAAAAAAGAGACTGTCTGAGGGTTACTTATACCGTCTGCTGAGCTTCAGTAACGCAGAGCGCTGCAGTAGAGAGCAGGCAGCTCGGGCATCTGAGGGACACTGTTAATTTTTTATAGTCTCAGAGTAACTAAATGTGACCTAAAGGTTTTTGTGGTTATGACTGCCTGAGTAAATCTTCTATAAATGGGACTTTCAAAAGGACGTCTTGGAGCTGGAGTTGGAGTTCAAATTATTAGCTGATTACTCTAATAAACCTGATTTTTAAAGCACTAGTGCTTTGCATAGAAAAATCAATATAAAACCATT
Organism: Ctenopoma multispine; assembly: GCA_034779795.1. Classification (NCBI taxonomy): domain Eukaryota; kingdom Metazoa; phylum Chordata; class Actinopteri; order Anabantiformes; family Anabantidae; genus Ctenopoma; species Ctenopoma multispine. Next base: position 14,892,446 of record JAUYWH010000009.1, on the reverse strand, counting down.
CAGCATAATAAAGAAAATAAGGCCACTGAAGGATCAAATTATATAACAAATAAAGATAAAAAGAGGTGATATACTTAATTATAAAACACTGGAAACTAACTAAAGAACAACAATGATTCAGTTTATTAGTTTATAGAAAATTATACAGGAACAATATTAATAATACATTAATCGCAAAATCACAATTGAACTGGGCTGTCTTTGTTTTTTTTGACCAAACAAAACATTTAGAGATGTGATGATGTGATGTGAGCTTGGACTTTAGGAAACTGTGAGGTTCATTTGATATTATCTTCTGACATTTTAGACTAAACAACTGAACACTTTACAACAGGGACAATGAAAGTAACAACAAGCTGCAGCTCAACATTTCATTCTACCTCAGCCTCATGTCCTCATGTTGTCAGACTCCATCATCGTCCAGCAGTAATCACATATAAATCATTCAGTCATTGCTGCTGTTATTTAGTGGTGCAGTTTGGGCAAGGGACTTGCATATGTGTTTAAGTCTTTTTTTTTTAATGATTTATTTGCATAATCTCATTGTGTATTGGGCTCTGAGCACTAACAAAATGCACTTTGTATTGGGCCCAAACGCCTTGTGTTTAGACACAGATACAGGACTAAAGATGCTACTGTTGAGAAAAGACACTGATGTATTATTCAGTTCAGCCTCCTCTAACCTTTACATGAGCACAGGAGGCGGCCTGTGAATGAAAGTGGAATGATAAATGCTCTGTGTAAATAATCAGACAGTTGTCAATGAGAGTTTCTCTTTTGATAAACCACTTCACAATATATGTGAGAGATTTATTCGTTCATCTTTTTACGACGTTTACAGCATGATGACATGAGCAACTTTCAAAAATCACTTTAATTTCTGCTCCATTTTCATTAACTTAGAAAGAGGATTTGTGTGTGTGTGTGTGTGTGTGTGTCCTCGTTGTGATAATCATCCTGTTTGACACAGTAAACCCACGACTGTTGATTTATCCTCCATACAGATTAACTACATCTCAGTCTTCTCTTCCTACACACTGTCACACTTCAACAACACTGTCTTTATTTTTAACCCATTAAATATCTCTTTCTCACAAACACACATTTCTGGTTTCACTATCTTTCTCCCTCTAACCATCCCTTCTCTCGTCCTCCCAACCCTCCCCCTCCTCTCCACAGTGAACTGAAGCAGGAGCTGGATGAGGAGGGCAGTCGCTGCCTCTTGCTGTCACGGCAGAGTTGCTTCAACAAGCGCTGCTGCATCCGCTGCTGCTCGCCCTTCACCTTCCTGCTCAACCCCAAGCGACAGTGCCGCGACTGCCACTACAGTGTCTGCAAGGCCTGCCGGGTCTTCAACAAGCGGGACAAAGCCTGGCTCTGCTCTGCCTGTCAGAAGACGAGGTAAGGTTGGTGGTGGTGATTCGGTGTGAGTGTGAGCCACATTGTTGAGGTTAAGTTAAGAAAGAGGGTCTGACTCTACTGTTGGAGAGAAGGATGTTACACTTAATAATATTGACTTACAGTACAGGATAAATAATACATGATGTTTGTACTCATGCAAACACAGACTCAAACCGAAAATATATGTAAGATGAGGAGGCTGCAGTTTTATTACGAAAATGCTCTGTGTTATGTCACAGTGTGGGCTGTGCCCTGTATTTCATCTAGTACTATTCATTGTATCTTGAATATCTATGTCTGTTGCCTCAATTTATTTTGCAGCTCATAGATTTTTGTCTGAAAAACATCATAACTTAGGTTTAATGTCAGAACACAGAAAACAGTGTGGCCCTTATGTAAGGAGACTGTGGCTGTGCAGAGGTTGGGGGTGGATGGAGTCTAAAAGTCTCTAAAAGTCTGTTTAGAGGTGTTTGTTATCCTAATCCTCCAAACCGTCCCCTTAATAATAATAGATTCAGTTTTTACTTGGTGCATATTAGGTGTGAATATTAATATAATAATATTAGATTAGAAGTAGTTCTCTGACAGTTTCCTGCTATTGTCTGTTCAGTCTCTGTGAGGAGTCACTGTCAGAGTTACCTGAGGGTGGGTGACACGTTGTGATGCGACTTTGTGTGTCACCTCCACCTCTTGTCAGCACACTCACTGCATAGCCACGCACACTGAAACTCACTGACACAGTCGACAGATGGTAACTTATTGAACATGTTGACATGAATATATCTGCAGGATCTTAGAGGTGCCATACCTAAACGTTCAATTAAACCCTGCTTTATTTTTAATTTTATAAATATACAACAAAAGCCTGACAGTGACGATGTATCTCAGGTAAAAGTTGATGAACTGATGTTGTACAGGGCGAATCAAACCAGCATCTCCTACCAAAAAAAAGTTACTGGACTGAGCATTTTCACCTTTCAACACTTTCTGGGATTCAAAAGGACTCAAAATGGAATTAACTTTATACTTTGGCATTTTAAACTGTTTCTATTATGCTTACACAGCTTTCGTTTGTGTAGATGGCTGCACAACAGTTAGTGGGTGACTTATTCAGAAGAAGACATTTCAGTTTCTGTATGGTCTGTTCATCATGGAAATCAAATGGATAGAGATTCACTGACTCTCCCTTGTCGTTTGGTGAAACATAGATATGCTGCCAAACTGTAGCTGTATGTTCCAACTCCTTTTGAGTCCAGTGTCTCTCTCTACAGTCTCAGGAGGGACACTCACAGAAATATAATCTTTATTTTATTTTATTTTTATTTTTTTTTATTCTGTTATTGTTGAACCCTGGCATGAAGTGAGAAGGTGGAGCTGCCAGCCCCGTAACATGTGATCCTGTAAATATTTGCTTGCATGCACTCAGGTGGCCGTTAGCACTCGCGTCACTGATCACTTGCTTTGTGTTTGGTGGTTGTATAAAGTGTAAGGTGATTTACACTTGTGCATTCAAAGGGAGACACACGAGACAAAGAGCAGTCTCTCACAAGCTGAGTCCTCTGTTCACATGTGGAGCAGCTTCAGTCAGTGTTTGTCAAACTATGTGTGTTAACTGCGGAGTTTAGGACAGGTGAGCTGCACAAGGCTGCAGGGGTTTGGTTAGTTATATATTATGACTCTCCACTGTTGCCTAGTGCTTGCTCAAGTGGGACCGTTGGGTTTTCTACATAATTCTGTATATATTTATATTCTGTAAGGTCTTAAACCTTACACTGTAAAGTGCCTTGAGATGACTCCTGTTGTGATTTGGTGAAGCGGAGAATGAAAATAGTTCTTTAATTTGTGGGTCCTTTAACATTAGTATATAGGGTTGCTAAAAGAACAGTCAAAGTTGGTATCATTTGTATGTTATTAAATCATTAATGACCTGTTCCTGACCTGTCGGCCTCTTTCAGGTTGTTGAAGACACAGTCGTTGGAGTGGTTCTACACTAATGTGAAGAAACGCTTTAAGAGGTTTGGTAGCGCCAAAGTGTTGAAGACTCTCTACAGGAAACACCTGGCGGAGCACAGTGCACTGTCCGAGCTTACAGGTAAACCTTCTGAGTAGTTAACTTTTCTCATGTGACACACGAGACGTGTAGTAACTCCTCTGTGCAATATACAATAATTTTTCTTCTTTAGACTCTGTTTGAATGTGGGTGTATATACAGACAGTGTCTACTTAACTACACGAAACAGAAGTTGTTTTAAATTTGTATCTGACTTTAGCTCTTTCTTATCACAAAACATTAAAGGACAGGAAGTTAGGAAGAGGGTGGAACAAGATTAAGCTCCTTCTTGGCTTTCATCTTGCATTACTTTATCAGATTATTCTAGCTGCTGCCAGACTACAAGTTTATTAACGTTTGGTTCCTTCCTCCATATCCGTTATCAGCAGCTAATGAAGGAGTTTGTGCTGCTGTATTTGGGTTGTAAGTTTCAGTCCTATTCCCTTTAATGTGTCTGGCACTAGTGTTTCTTTACACAGTCGTACAGGACTTAATATGAAGAGTGTGGCACAAACAATTCAGTCATACACTGAAAATGTATTACTTGTAGTGCTATACAGTGCTCTGAATAAGCCTGTTCACCCTGTAGCATATGCTCCAGCATGTAGGAGAGGAGTGCATCTCCGGGCCATTAGTTCAGAGTCTCTGATCTGACTCAACAGACAAGGGATTTCAGAGAATTACGTGTGTTTGGCGGAGTAAAGGTCGCTGGCTGCAGACGATGCAGAGCTGTGAACCCACCCCCCCCTCCTGTGTGGGTGGACGACTGATGCGTGCTGGAATGAAACCTCTCAGCATCTCATTCTGAAAGTGGCTGTGTTTTCCATTTCCCCCTCACATGCGCGCTCTCTCAGCGCTCAATGTATCATACATTTTAATTTGTTCATGACTGACCTGCACTGATTTAGCTGTCAGATCTGATCTGCACGGTCGATAATGTTACTTTGAATAACAACAATGTGAGCTGCACAGATAGCACCAGAGTTAATAGAGCTGACCCTGGGTATATGCATCATTGTGTGTGTGGTTTGTGTACCAGTGAAACATTTATCCTCAATACGCTGAACCTACAGAGATTTGAAACAGTAAAGCAAAAGCACTACTGTGAACACACACAGACATTACAGTGAAACGTACAGCTATGTGTGTCCCTACTCATGTGCACACTGCAAAACATGATAGGAAAGAGGAAATATATTTGGACTGTGACACAATTTTCATCATTTTGGCTCTTTATGCCATCACAGTGGATTTGAAAATGAAAGAAGTGCTGTCAGCTTTAATTTAAGGGTTTGGTTGAAAACACTCGAAGGAAAAAATTTTTTTTCACCAATACAAGCAGGAACTGAAGACAGCAGCCATAAAAGCCTCGTCTGTGGGTTCCAGATTTCAGGCACACACTGACAGCAAATGGTTTTTAACCATGTATTAAAACGGACAGTTTAAAATATATCTGTTTATTTATCAAAAAAATCTTATGCCTTCACAGCAATGTTAGCCAAGGCCAGAGGCATTATGTTTGTGTTGTTCGTCCGCCCATTCGACTCAATAAAGACGGCTCAAATCTTGTGAACAGAATATCTAGGGAACTCTTTGAGGGAATTTTTGCAGCCCGTTTTTGTTATCATCCTATGTGAAGAACGCTTTCGAGGAATTTCTTCAAATTTAGTACAAATGTCACCTGGAACTCAGTGTAACAACTTTTGCAGCCTGTGAGAAGGGTTAAAATCGGCAAATTTTTGGTAATGATATCTGAATATTATTACAAATATAGTTCACAAATGAGGAAAACAGGGTAATATAAAGACCTACAGTTTTTTTTATTTTCTTGATCTCTGTGAGATTGTATTATGTTAGATCATGGAAGATTAAGTTTTATTGGAAGATTAAGTTACTTCTGCTGGATTTTTTCTTTAGGCTCTTTCAAATGTTCTGCTGTATCAATAATGACTATAACTGTTACCTGAGTTAACCTGTCATCTGATGCTCTACATTTAGGATGCATATCACATTACTATTATGTTCTAACGTGGAAACATCATACAGGGAAATTCATATGCTCGTGTATGCCACTATGAGAGAGTCTCGTGGTGCCTTCAGGGTTACTGCGACCTTTAGCTGCTGTGGGAGAGACAACTGTGGTGGTCTTTCATGTCCCTGTGCTGGGGCTAAATATGTCCTGACTCATTACATGTTACAACACAGCAGATGTCTCTGAGGGCGTCACAGGAACAAATGCTGTATCCCTGTAATATAAATAAAGATCCTCATTTTGTCTTTATTTACCAGATATCTAACAACAGTACACTCGTGTTTATCAAGTTTTTAGCACGGAAAGAATTCTTAGAATCGGAGCGAGGTGCTTTCTGCATTTTCAAAATAATCTACAGTTCATATCACTAAGTCCTCTTGTTGCCCCTTAAAATGATTGGAAGTGACCCTCTGTACTCTACTGTACTTCTGAACCATTGCCTGCTGCACACAGATCAGGTCGCCTGGTAATGCCACACACGAGGCCACGCTAATGCACTTATATAACCACAACTGGCTGCATTGTTGCATGAATATTTACATGACATGAAAAGAGCTCAAGGTTCAGTCAGAGCTGGAAGGAGATGCCCAGTCGCCAACTCTGAAAATCTCAAACCTCACATTAAAAGGAAAAAACATGTTGATATTGTTTCACAACAGCACAAACATGAATCTAAAGCGGCAATATTTTAAGGAAATGACTTAAAAGACATGGGCACATGATCATTGATTAGATGTTTATTATTGAGGCCATTGGGTGGTGGAGAATATATTAAGAGGCAGGGGACCAAAACAATAAAATACTCCAGTACAACTATCACCTACCTGACAGTTTCAACTAAAACTGAGAAATTATAACCTTGTGTTGAAAGTAGAATTGTAGAAATGACAGAGCCGCTGTATTGGATTGCATTAGATTGTACAAGTGTTCCTAATAAAGTGGCCATTGAGTGTGTGAAAACATGCGCTCAACAAATCAGATGAGCTACATCAGTGACACACGTTAAAACTGAATGAACATGACCAGTTGACACACTTTCATTTTTTTTTTTTTATTTATTATTAATCTCTTTTACTTAATCCTCCATCTAATTTAAAAGTTTACACTGACCCAGTTTCATGATGGAAGGTTAATTCCATGTGAGTGTACTGTACAGTATCTGCCTTTTCATGTTCATCTCAATGTGTGTGTGTGTGTGTGTGTGTCTGTGCAGAGGGGAGCGCCTATGAGGAGAGCATCTGCAATGAGGGCAGCGTCTGTGAGAGCGACTCAACCTTCTACAGACAAAGTGAAGGTGCTGTACGACTCTGCACAACTGAGACAATGAAATAAAAATGTCTGTTTACTTATAGAAACTAAGTGAAGTTGTCCCCCAGTAACATTTTTTTGTCCTGGAGAAGTTGTGGTTCTTTAAGTGGCCTTAGTTGTATTTGTTGTATGAAAGTAATGAATTGATGCAACTACTACGGCCAATTTAACTGCTTGAGAGATGAAAACGCAAAGATAGATTGCAGTTAGTTTAGCTTAGCGTAAAGACTGGAAACAGAGAGAAACCACTAGTCTGGCTCTGTCCAAAGGCAACATCAACTGGTTCCCATTATCACCAATGAAACCCTTCTCATGTCGGTTTTTGAACAGATTTAACAAACCCACATATCTTAACCAGGCTAGGCTAAGCTAACCAGCTGCTGTCTCCAAAATAATATTTAATGGGCAGATATAAGACTTTTATTATTCTTCTCATGTAACTTCCTGCAAGAAAGAAACTGTTCAGCTGAAACATCCCTTCAACAAACCAGGACCTCAGAAGGTAATAACAGTCCGAAATATTGGGTTTTAAAACCCTTTCTATGTCCATTTTAAATCAGTTCATCAAATTACCACAGACTTTGAACCTGGCTCATCCGGTGCAGTTGCCCTCTTTCAGTAATCCAGCCTTTCTACAGTAAATGCTTAATTCTGTTTTCATAAGAGAATCACCAAATCTGACCTTCTGCAGCCACATTATCCAATCCAAGGTGATTTGAGGGTTTTTGTAATCCTCTCATGAATCCAAAAACTCCATAAATGATCCGTTCCCGACTGTGTTGACGTGTCCGTACGGTAATACTTTACAGCACATAAAGCAGCAGAGAAATTAACAGTTAAACGGTCTAGGTTGTAATCGTTTGGCGCTGGTTGCATCTCAAACCTCTGTTAGTTTCATCCGATCTCCTCTGTCTCACCCTCATTCCCTTCCTCTGTGTCTCGCTCTGCCCTCATCTCTCCTCACTCTCCCACTTCACTGCACCAACAAGATGAATCGGACGTGAATGAAAACCTGCAGCAGCCTGGTGGTCATACCTCTGTCTGCTGGGCCTCAAAAGGATGCAGTTGCTCCCTCCTGCTTTAATTGTAAATCGTGCTATAAAGGAAACTCTGATAATTACTAAACAAGTGATTGTGTTTCTTTGTGTTCAGAGCACAGCATGGCAGACACACTCACTGTGGCCTTGCGGGTGGCAGAGGAGACCATAGACGAGGCCATTTCCAAGGCTGAGTTCAACTCCGCCAGTCAGGTTATTGATGTTGCTCATCTGAGAAATAGTCTAATTATAGTTAGCAGTATATAATAGTTATAATCAATAGACATTTATAATTTATCTCATACAATAAAAACACTTGCTCATGGGTTCAAATGTTTTAACAGCAGTGCAAAGTAATTTCCCTTGTTGTAAATAATAATACATAAAGGTGATTTTTGTTTTCAGACAGTAGATGCTGTATGTTACTTTTTACTTTAGTTTTTAGTTTCGCTTTGATAAACATCATCTACGTTTTTTTCATCAAGTTCTTCCTTAATCTGACTTCAACTGCTTTTACTCGTTGAGTCAGATTATTGGAAACATAAGGATTATCCTTCAAATTCAAATGACAGTTTGATACCACAGTATGAAACAATGTCTGTTGTCGCTGTAGCTCGACATAAATGCAGCGTCACATGAATTATATCAAACAATCGTCAGTATAGAATTAGATAAGCCCAATGTCCCATAATCATGGTCTGACAAACTAGCATTTCTCTTAAATCATCACACAGCGACTTGGGAAGTACCCTGCGTGACTTCAAAAGGGTTCCTACAACTTTAATAAATCCTTTAAAGACTAGAAGAGTTATCTGTTTGCTAAATCCCACATATCTGGTTCTGCAGCCTTTTTCTAAACTACTACTGTATGTTTTATCCCAAAGTACAGCGAATATGTACATTATATTTAGAGGATTAATCGGCTTATAGTGTGTGAGTGTGTGAAGCTTTCTTATTCGTGTGTGTTTGTTTACCAGAAGAAACAGAATGAGGCCAACTATCTGCGGGAGCACAGAGGAGAACTCATTGAGGAGCTGGCCAAAACTATTGTGCAAAAAGTAAGAAAATATATGTCTGAACTGCCAACAAACATTTTTTATAGTAGCAGATGTTTGTCGTAAGGTTGATTGTGAAACATTTAATTAAAGGTTCAAACCTCCTGCACATAATAGAACAAAACTATTAATGCATATTTAAAAAGTAGAAACATCTGGATTAATAGTTTTGATGTTAGATTAGGGCTGCATGCCGTGCTAATCCCTGTCTCTGTCTGTGTAAGATTATTAATAGGAGGAAGACTCTGGCTGAAATGAGGGCAGAGTACGACCAGGACTGGGCCCTCAGACAAAACGCAGACCTTCATCGTCCTCAGTCCACCTCTGATCAACCCTCCAGCTCCAACCAACACCAACCAGGCCTCTGGGTAAAAACCAAGTCACAGTTACAACCACTAAAGTTCTGGTCTGTGCGGGGACGTATGCTGTGCTGATTTTAGTGTATTGTTGACATCTAGTGTGGCCACACAATGACCGTAGATAGATTACAAATGGTGAGTGAGTTAAATGTCTGTTTTCCTTTTTTAACACTTAAACTGTGTCTTAACTCTCACCAGAGGTCACACTCTGCCTTCTCCCTGTCGGCCAATGACCCTCCGGGTCTGATAGAAGACTCTTCTCAAACGCTGAAGGCAGAAGGTGGCGGTTCGGCTCTGTCTGCTTGGAAGAGCGTAGACCGTTTGGACAACGCTGGTAAGACCTTGCTGCTCATTGCTTTAACCTTTAAAAGTCGCGTAAGCACATTTGAGCAAGGCCATGTGGTATGGACGGTACACTTTAATGAGGCTAGCAAAAAGGAGGAAAGGTGGATGTTACTGAATGAAACACAGATTTATATCATGTATAAATATAATTAATATGAAATAAACACAGTTCAGCTGATGTTATTTAAAACAGGAGCCACATACAGTGGCTCCTGGTTCTAGTTAAGTCTGTCAGCTGCTTCACTGTGTTTGTTTATGTTGCTGCGTGTGTGATTGTACTTCTTGTGCTATGTTTCTTTGGCACATGGTCCCTTCTTACCTGCATGATTTCTTGTGTGCTTGTGTGTGTGTGTGCGTGTGTGTGTGCGTGTGCATGCATTTGATTTGAAGGTGTGTCCTCGGTGCTAAAGAGCCCAGACGGGAACTGGATTGCCCTGCAGAGCGCCCAGCTGTCTCGTCCCAGCCTGTTGACGAAGAGGAAGAGCCTGGTCTACAGTGCCCTGGAGAGGGAGTCCGGCGTGGTGTCTGCCTACGAAGGCATGGACTCTGACAACGAAGCTAAGCCTGAGCTTGACAGCTCCTGGGGTGCTGTCCTCCAGGAGATCCACAGGAAGATGACAGACTCTAATTTGAACCTGCAAGACACCCGGGACAGGATAACGTCGACGCTGATGGGACACCAAGGCAGGAGAGACGACGTGCTTTCAGACTCCGAGGGGAACAGGAAGTCAAAGAAACCTCTGCTCGCTCTTTTTAAGAGAAAGTTGCCTGCGGAGATCAGACGACCTTCATCATCTCGCAGGACGAGTGTCATTGATATGAACTTTAACGTGGAACCAGGCGGAGAGGGGGGGCACGGCAGTGTTTGTGCTGAGCAAGAGGTGGGAAAAATCCGGAGATCACGGAGGAAAAGGAGGAGTAAAAAAGAGCAAGTAGCTTCTTCTGCAGTTGTGGTAAGAAATTAATCACAAGTTGATCAAATTAAATGAGATGGGACCATCTGTTAGTGATTCATACAGTGAGGACAGATCAGTCAAGAATTTAAAATAACAGTGTATATTTAACAAGGCTGTCTGTAATATAACTACATTTCTTCAGTCTTCAAGACTGCATTACACTTTTTTTCAGTATATAAAAAAACAGTAGTAAAGCTATTAAAGTTGGAATGAAAACTTTTAATTAATTGATCAAATGAACAATATTGTGCCACAACATTCATAAAGTGATTATTGTCACAGTTCAGTTAAATGGAGGCAAATGTCAAATATTTCTCAGATGTAAAGGTTTAATATTTTGTTCCAACCAAACTTAGCAGTTTTAAAACATGTTTAAGACATTTATCACAATTTGTTTTTCACATTTTTTAAAGCAATAAAAAAAAAGATTTGTTTTTGTCATTGCAGACACTGTACTTAATTAACAGAAATAGATTTTTCATGCTGTGGTTTTATGTTTTCTTCACAGGACTTAAACAGAAAAGACAACCAATCTGACCGTACTTCTGATGCTGTGAAACCTGACGTTTTGAACTCCGGAGCCACGACCCCTGAAGTTTTTGACTGCGAGAGTGACATCACTGGAGTTGGAGCCAATCAGATGGATGAACAGCTACAGCAGCACGAAGGCTGTGTCTCTGACTTCTCCACTCGAGAGGAAGAGATTGATAAAGAGGGAGATGCAGATGATGATGATGATGGACGGAGCGTAGAAAGGAGACAAGGAAGTGGGGACAGAGGTGACGAAAATGAAAAGCTGTGGAAGATGGAGATCGACTTTGATGAAGACAGAACTGGGGATGAGATAGAGGAAGAAGAGAGAGATTTAGAACTCGACGATGAAGATATGAAAGACAGATTATACAGGCTTGTAACACAGTCCAGTCTCACATACTTCTCCTCTACCGATGAAGAGTTGGACAAAGTTGATCAGAGTAAAGGAAAATGTGAGGAAGACAAAGATGAAGACATGAAGGATGACGATGAAGAGACAGAAGGACTCACTCACAGGCTCTGCCAGCTGGAAAAGGAAGTCAGAGCTACCCAGTTCTCATCCACAGAGGATGAGCTGGATAGAGTTGCTGTTGACGATGAGGAGCTGGTGGTGAAAGTGTGCAGGTTAGCTGACCAAGTCGACGCCACCCAGTTCTCCTCCACAGAGGATGAGCTGGACACAACAGAGAGAGGTGAAGAGGAGGAGGATTTGCTAAACGAGCAGACGCTGTGGAAGTTACAGGCAGAAAAAGCCGGTCAGGTTGCACAGCTGCGCGATCTGGCCAGTCTACTTAGCGCCTCTCAGTTTTCTTCCACTGAGGATGAGCTGGATAGAGTTGGAGAGAACGACAGAGTCATAGAGCAGGAAGCAAATGAAGGAGGAGCCGAGAGGAGCACTGAGAGGAGAGGAGAAGTGGAGAGGAGAGAGTCGTTTGGAGATCTGGATGTGAAAATGTTTGATTTGAGGGATGAAATAGAGGAACTGAAGAATGACAGCCGTGATGCAGACATAACAGATATTTTGGACAGTCACATTAAGACAGAAGACGTTCAACAAGATGACGCACAGGATGATTTAATTGAAAACGCACAAACAGGAGAGATGAAAAGTGAAAGAACAGGAGTAGAGAAGCAAACATGTGAAGAAGAGTTGGAAGACGAGGCTGAAAGAGCAAAAGATGCAGAGGAAAGGGAAGAGATACAGTTCAAAATGGTGTTGGAAGCAGAGAAAATAGAGGAAAGGACTGAAGAGGTGAAGGAGATAAATGAGACAAGAGTGGAACAAGAAAATGAGCCAGAGGTAAAGTGGCCAGACGAAAAGGAAGGAGACAGACAAGGAGAAGAAAAGTTTAAAGTGAAGTTGGAAATGGCAGCAGACAGCAATGAGGAAGACCCAGAATTTGACAGAATAATCAGCAGCATGTTGATGATGACTTTTGAGGACATGCAGGTGGAAACATTAAAGGAAGGAGCTGCAGAAAATGGAAGAGTAAGCAGAGAGTTAGAGGACAGAGAGGCAAACGAAAATGTTAAATCAGGGGAAGGAAGTGGATTCAGAGAAAATGCTGTTGATACAGAAAATACAAATGCATCAGAGGAGACGGGAGGCGGAGGCGACATGAGGCCAGAGTCGGCTGTGGAGGAAAGAGTGGAAGAAAGTGTAACTGGAGAACATGTTTCCAGACAAAAAGAGAGCAGGGAAGCTACATGCAGGCATGAAAATGAGGAGGAAGAAATTGAGACAAACGAGGCCGAACAAACACGTGAAACGCGAGAAGCAGATGAAGAGGTCAGAGGAGAAACGCAGAGGGGAATTACTGCAGAGGGGGAAAGGACAAACGAAGAAATGGACGAAAAATATGAGGAAACAGAAGGAAATCCAGAGGATACGGAGCAGAGCAGCACGTCCTGTCTTCACGAGGATTTACTGTCACCACAGGAGATTCAGAACGTAAGCACTGCTCCATACATTCAATAAGTCCTTGAGTAACTTACGTACATGGGTCAGATTAACAATAACTGTCTCGGCTGTTAATTACTGAAAACATTCACTGCTCTGCAAACTAACTGCAGAACTAACTACTCAACCAACTACTGCTGCTACCACTGCTCTCTCTGTCCTGTTCCTCTCCTCTGTGCTGTAGGGTAGAGACATGGAGCTTTTTAAGACCGTAGAGTTTATATCTACTCTGCTGGAGCAGGTGAGAGCTTGAATGTTTTTGTTGGATGTTATTTATAGCAGTAATGTGTTGTAGACTTTCCCCCTTTTTTTCTGAATATGCGACTGGTGCTGAACCTATTTAACAACATTAAATTAATCTGACTGTGCAGTTATTGCTGCAGATTTGAACTTTGAACATTTTCTACATCCTGTAGACGGCAGCATTTAAATAATCAGGCATCAAAAGTCCAAAAATTAAAGATGCAAACTTTAATCAGAGTAATTTTTCTATGTGAATAATAATTAAATGTACTTTTTTATAATACTTCAAATATCAGTTTTACAGAACCATCAGTCAGCCTGTGTGTGTGTGTGTGTGTCATGTAGAGGTATTCAGCAGCGTCTCTGCGCAGCATCACCACTGAGGTTCTGAAGGTGCTCAACGCCACCGAGGATCTGATGCAGGGGGTGGAGGGAGGAGATACACCCCAACTCTCTGCCACCTCCCTGCCCCCCGACAGCGACCCCACAACGCTGGATCAGCAGTTCTCCAGACTGGAGGAGAACGTAAGTAGATTTTGATTTATACTTTATTTATTGCATCGTACTATACTAGTAATAGACGATGGCTACTGGACTTCTGGACTACTTGATTCTAAGTAACTGTACAAATGTTTTCTTAATGTTATTTAAAAAGAAAACAGAAAATATTATAGATATTAGTGTGCTGTGGCAAATCATTGTGAAACATTGTGCCAGCAGGATGTTGAGTCACATATCTCATATATTTGGGTGTTGTACTGGACGTGCTGCAGGTGTACATGGCAGCCGGGTCTGTGTACAGTCTGGAGGCGGAGCTGAGTGACTTGGAGGAGTGTGCCAGGGGAATCTGCAGCTCTACTTCCGACATGGAGCTGTCCTACCTGGAGGAGCAGGTGGCATCAGCAGCTGCCAAGGTCCAACAGTCTGAGCTACAGGTGGGTTGAGGCTGGATACGCACCAGTTTTTATTCAGTTTATTTATATAGTGACAGTTCACAAAAATAAATATGGGGCCACCTCAGGCCACACATCACTGTTTATTATTAGACCTTCATACTTTGAGCTGTGTGCTGCTTCTAATGAGTTCATACAAAGAACAAATGTCAGATTCAATATAAAATACTGTTTTAAAAAAAAACTATTGATGCTCGACTGAGAGACCTGAATGTGGATGAAGCAATAAGTCAGCATTATTTTTTTTTGCAGCTGATTAAGCATACGCTGGGATCAGAAGAGTATATATTCAAATCTGCATCATCTAAACATATCTATTTAAGACTATTATGTCTTTAATTTAAAGTTTTCACCTTATATTGGGGATGTACTCTTTGTGTTGTTTCTCCTCTAGATCTGTGACATCTCTGCAAGAATTGCTGCTCTGAAAAGTGCAGGCCTCAATGTGGACACACAGTCACGTTTCAAGACCAGGACCATTCCAGTTATGGTACAGTCTAGAGAAGGTTTTTCTACTGCAAGAACTTAGTGGAACTGTAAAACAGAACTTAGTCTCTAAAGCAGGCTGAGCGCAGTGGAAACAAAAGCAGAAACGGAACCAAGAAAGTTCAGTTCTGGCTGACTAAGGTCCTGCAGTTGGGAAACACTGTAGTAATACAATAACACTATATCTTATATGTACTCAGACATGAGTAAACTAAACTTAAATTTTTTCTCAGCCTGTCACTCTGGACTCATCCAGGCAACTTCGGAGGCGATTACCAGCACCACCAGTGAAAGGTAAGAAACAGTCTTTAACCTCACCGTCACACATTGATCTTTGATATGAGCGTTTCAGTGGTACAGCATTTTTATAGTCTGCTGACAGCACTCATTTGGGCACAAACACTCGTCTCTTATTGCCAGAATTGTCAGCACTGCTTCTTTAATCTTCAGATTAATATGAACTTAAATTACAATTTAATGCACATTTTTCTTTGTATTTTATACCTTAGAAGAAAAGGACACTTAAATCATCGACCCAGGACAGTTGCAGTATCTCCAACACAGCAGTGCCTTGACCCTGTCACTCTGCAGCCTACAGGCCAGTCTCAAATATCTATTCAGATTCTACTTTGCCTTAATTTTATTAACACTAAACATGCCTCAAATAACGCAGGACACTACTGCTGTTTGTAGATTTGTGCTGTATGTCACAGATTATAGTCTAGTGTCTTGTCAGCAGATTAAAGAGCTTTTTCTTTGAGACTGGTGACTGAAATGGATCAGTAAATGTTAGAATCACTGACATGAGTTGCAACTAATTCTCCTGCACATCGCGCAACAATTACATGTTAGAAAACGTTGGCTGTTTCTAGACTTAAATTAATGCTATGGATAGACGTGTATTTTTCTGAAGTTGTGGATGCTATAGTGTACATATTTGTACAGCAGTCAGTAAATTTGTTTTCTTCCTTTATTATTGAATATATAAAAATAAAAAGCCATAAAACTGCAAACAGATTCTTTGATGTGAGATTAACAGCAAAGAAAATAAATGTGCTGCACCGTGTTTGACCCTCGGGCGACGGTGGGCGTAACGGTGAGGAATTTAGTCTGTATTTTTGAGACGAGGAAGTGACACCACAATATGACATTCCTCCTTGTGAAGGTGGCGTGGGAACGCTGCAAAGCAACTCTGGTAAATAAAACATCCGTCTTTGAGAGAAAGGGTCTCGAAACAAACATTCAGCAGTGTCATCGTCACTTCTGTGTAAGTGGGTTTCCAGCCACTACACTTACGCAGATACATTTGTTTGATGTATTAATCTCAGGAACTTCCTACATCTGTTTCCTTCTGCCACCACTTTTAGTCTCTGCAGTGGACGTTTAGTTAGATGATCTGTACGACTGTTTTAAAGTAAATTTGCTGTTTCAGTTTTCATTAAACTTTTTTTACATCTTCAAACACAAAGGAAGTCCATGTTGTTAACTCCATGTGGCCACAGGCTATAACTGATGATAGAAGTTATTACATTTCTAAAGATTTGGATCCATATAAGGTTGTTATGACAAAATGAGGCAAACAAGTTGGCAGCATTTCAGTGAAAAATGAACACTGTACAATAGAGCTGGCAACAAATATTCTAAATATGGTTGTACTGTATTGAAAATGAAAGTGAGGCAAGATAAAAGAAGCAAATAATTGAACAACCGTGTGCTAATGATGGCAGAGAGTTCACAAACCAAACTCAGCTGCGGAGACGCTGAGCAATTTTAAAAAGTCCCATTTGGACTTTGAGTAGACGTCAAAATGTAAACAAGCTACAGTTAAGCTCTTACTCGAGCAACCTGAGAGCAACTCCTGAAAATATGGTGTAATGATGATTTTCTCTTTTACGTCAAGGAAACAATATTTTTGTTTTATGTTATCACATTATCACATCACAGCTTGTCTGGAGCACTGAATGTCTGTTGTATATACACTAACTTAATTATTAACAAATAGTTATGTTTCTTGTTGTATTTGTTAACTTCCATGTTTCATCTAAAGCAAATATTCTGAAATCATTACCACAGTGTGGAAATGCACGCTTACAAGTAAAAGTTGCATTACTTGTTAATGTAGAACGCAGCTTTCTAATTATTGATGCATTATTGTGATATTCATTACTCTCAATTGTAGTGGAACAGAAGTATAAATGATCTTAAAATGGAAATCTTATAAATATTTTAAAACTGTACTTTAGTATAATATTTAAATGTATTTAAATTATTAGAAACTTTATGTGTTTAATAAATAAAAGCTAGAACTGAATTGAGTCCTGTGGAGATGAAAACCCACCATATGATGCTGCGCTAAACATTTCTGTGTATCAACAAGTTAAAAACAAACCTAAACGATACGATTTCCTCAGAGGTCTGACGTTTCTTTCACTGAATGCTTGAATTTTGTCCTTGAGCAACAGTTGTCTCAGCATTCAAACAAAGAACGCTAACTCCCATGGAACCAGCTGTGGCCTCAAAGCCTTCTGGGATACGTAGTTTCGGTCAGGAGCTCTCTGAAGACAGGAAGCGCTCCCTCTGATCAGGTATTATGAATCCTTCTTTCTGTTCGCTCTCTCTTCTGTCGCACATGACAAAAGATTGTTTGGGGTCAATGACCACCACGCTGTCTTTGTCCTGACCTGGAGCCTCCACCTCTGCGTATGAAGGGCAGCCAGACCCCCGCCTGAACTTCATGATTGGCCAGCGTGTTGGGCGGAGCTGTGGGGAGAGGTCGACATGAAACAAAACTGATTTCAGTTTTATTGAAGGAAACCAGTTTTCATCCATACACTCCTGCTACTTTATTAAATACAACTGTTCTGCCATAACTGCGCTCGTAGTATTTTTGTACTAAACTGTAGATCACCCACATCACATCATGTACTGTATTCTCTGTGGGAATTGTCACTCAGTAGCCTGTTGAATGGTCATGGCCACTTTTCTGATAAATGTGGCTTTCTAAACGATATGCTGTGTTCATCTCATCTCTATACACAGGTCAGGCTTAAAGAGCCTCAGTGCCCACGAATATTACAAACCAGGGTGGGTAAGAGGTATCCAGCAATGGATAAGACAGCTGATCACCCACAAGCTGCGGGCACTCAAACTCGTATTGTCACCCATTTGTCTAAGACATCCGTGTCTTCATGGAACAATGTTTGTGCCAGAATGTCGGCACAAACGTTGTTCCCTAAAGTTGGCATTTTCTTGAATGGATATTTAGGGTTAGCCGAACTGGAGAAGACTTTGACCTATTAGACAAACGTGAACATAAAGTTTAAGCAAATGGAAACACGTCAAATCTGACACAAATGTCATGTGACCTGATGCTGTCAGACATTTTGTTGTTAGGGATGAATAAATGTTAAAGTCTCTTAAATCTTTTCACCAATATGGATTTGGGACAGACACTAGTAAAGTCGTGTATAGACCACAGAGAATCTTTTAAATTAAGCATCTACATTTCACAAAGGAAATGTCACAGTGCTGGGAATGGTTAATAAATGTGCCAAACATCTAGAAAGATAGGCCACACAGCCATCAAATGTACAATATGTCTGGCCAATCAATCTAAAATACATGGACCAGGTCACGTTTGTTAAAGAGAAACATTGACAGGAAGATGGTGCTAGTTTATTAAAAGTATCCATTACGAAGGCTGGGTGTCACTGACCTCCATGAAGAAGAGGCTGATGCTGGATGTGGGGTGGTTGTGCATGTGGACTGACAGAAGGACAGCTGCTGCCACGATGACGAGCATCAGGATGATCCCCGCGAGGAGAGCGAGCTGCAGCCGCTCATCTTTCTCTCCTGTGTTCTTCTCTGCCCCTGCTGTACATAAATGAGACTGCTGAGGTTTAAACATTGAATTTAAACGTTTCAGGCACATTTGAATGTGACGTCTGTGTCACAGAGCTGTACTGAATGAATCATCTGGCAACAATATTTTTCTTTTATACTGATTAATGTGGTGGTTCTGACAGCTCAGTGCTTTGCAACAAAGAAAACACGTACAGCTTAACTAAATGAAGACATTCAAACCAAATAAAATCATCTCATTTAAAAACATAATGAATGAAATTCATGATCTTCTGAGCTCTCAGAGCCACCACAGATCAATGATCTTTAGTGATTTACAGTAGATAATGAATCTCTTACGCACTTTATTGATGCGGATGGACAGCTTTGTGCCATCTAGAATAACAAACGACCTGACACTTAGTATTTATTTATTTATTTAGTGTACTTACTGGAGTAGTTTCAGTTTAACTTACACCTCTGCCCTCAAGTCATTTTGAAGATGAAGACATATTATATATATAATTTTTTTATTTTAAAATGTAAAATGTTTTAAATCTATTATAATTAGTTATTTACTCGGATTGTCCAGTACTTCTCCAGGAGCACACTGGTAGCCTAATGGTTATTGTGCAAGCTACAGAACTGCAGCGTCACTGCTTTGCATCCAATAAACAATACAGTCAAAAAAAACAGACGCCTCACACTCAGACCCAACCAGGACACATACAAGTCATCTCTCAGTAGCTGAGGACACTATGCAGTATTTAACATGGCGCTGTATACGCACAGCTGTGAGCTAACAGAGGGCTGGGAAATAGTTGACCACTTGACCCCAACACTGTGAGACCTTACACAACACACAGGGCGTGGATGCTGTGCAACAACAACAACAAACCAATTCATGAGACGGCAGTGATGCCTGTGCTGCTCTGAGTTGCAGCGTGTAGCATGAGTCTCATACAGACGGGTCTGCAGTACTTTAAACCAGAGAAGCCTTTGGCATCTTACCTTCCGCAGGTTTACTGGTCGGAGGAAGTGGAGTGGATATTGTCCTGCTTGTGCCGCCGTGCGTTGATGGGTTGGTGACGGTGGATGAATTCCTGAAGGGGGTGGAGGTCATGCTGGAGGTTCCCTGCTGCACTGTGGTCGCTGGAACTGGAGTTGTGACGTCTTTCGTCTGGAGACACCGGAGATCCCGTCTCTGGGGAAAAGGAAATAAAAAAAAAATCTGTAAAATCTTTTGAACAGAAAGGCAGAGGACATGTTAAACTTTCAGGATTTTATTAAAATACAGAAACCTCCTCCAGGCAGCTGTGGTCGACCCAGTCCTGACGGTAGCGATCAAAGCCACTCGAGCATCTGAGGAAGGAACTATATATTACGACGGTTTATAACAAGCAAAGTTGCCACACAGCTGATGACATTTTCTAATTTGAGTGGAATAGGTAAAAGGATAGTAAGTTTTCAGAAAACTTTAAACCATTGTAACACTTAAATCATCTTACTTACTACATATTTAAGGTTAGTTGTAAAAATTACTATAATTTGACAGGGTTTAAAAAATTGCAACTGACTCCAACTAAGTCACCAGTACTACACAGTACAGAAGTGTGGTAAGTTTATAACTCAGTGTTCATGAATCACTCTCTGTTGGATTAATGCACAGTTGATATGTTTCCAAACAATAAGACACGAAGAATACATATACTCTATATTCTTCATATCATAAACCATGACTGTGTATTTTTAAAACTTTTTCGACCATATGCAGCCTTGTCGGAGGTGCGTGCTCTCTGAGTGTAGTTTACCTTTGTAGCCCACTGCACCAGCTGCAGTTAAAGCCAATCTGAGCTGAGACACATGGACCACAGCTGGAGAACTGGAGGCAAGCTGAGAATAAAGAAAACAGTGAAGACTGTGGAGGAAAAGAAAACTTTGTTTTCTAAAAAAAAATATTTACAGGTTATCCTGTGGGGTAAATCTTGGCCTGAAAATAACTATATGGATTGTTAATGAGCTAAATACTTGTAAATGGAACAGAAATGTGTGTATATGAGCAGAGGAACACCTGCCTCTACTTTTAAATATAAGTAACTTACTAGGGAGAGGTAGCATCTCTACAGCTGTAAAGTTGGAGATTTTGGACTTGAGGATATCGACTTTATGATACTCGTAAATAGTTGTCCTCCGAACATCTAGAGCATGTCAGAAAGAATATGAGATCCAGCACTTGGTTTAAACACAAAGACAACGCCATGTGAATGTACTTCTTGTTAGACAAAGTAAAAGTGTCACTCACTGGGGATTTGCTCTATCTCATGAAGCACCACAAAAGCATCCGACAAGCCGACTTTCACAGGATGATTCTCATTGCTGATTTTGTTGATGTCAACAGGAATCTATGAGGGGGGGGGGGAGCTGCAAGGTTAAACTAAATTTGCATCACACATAAAGAAGAAGACGAACAAAAGTCACCTCTTTGTATGCAAACACGATGCGTCCGTCTCTGTGCAGAACAGCCTGGAAGGTGAATGTTCCCAGACCGACGTCGTCCTGAAGGTGAATGCGGTTCCACTGAACTACCAGTGCAGTTCCTAAAATGTGTAGAACACGAATACACGCACAACCTCTGAGTATAAATATTTATCAGCAGAACCACAAACAAAAACCCACAGCTGATTGTATTTCAGTAAAATGATTGGAGTACAAACTGTGTCTCTCTTACCATTATCAAAGTAAAACACGGTTGAGTTTTTGGAAAGGCTTGGGTCAAAATTAGCCATCAGAGGGGCGACATACTGAGTGGCTGTAAGCATCCGGTGGATTATATCTCCAGTGTAAATGAAACCTGAAATGGGGAAAACATGCAGAACTTGTCATGAATAGTTTGCAGAAAATTCAGGGAGACATTCACACGTTATGATACAAGTGGAGTCTTTTATATTATCTTGCATGAAAATCCAAAGCTCCTTATGTTCTGCTGCTCTTGTTGGAAAAGTTGCTAAACTTCAGTCTCCATTAACAACATACTGCAAAAAGTTTTATAACTTACTATCCAAAATAATGACCTACAAGCTCTGTAACGGAGCCTCTGAGTCATCAATCGTGTGTGAGCTTGGCTTTAAAGTTTCTCTAATTTGGTAAATATTAAGATGTTCATATAACAGAATGTATGTATAGTTTAGACAGAATATACAGTAAAGCAGTACTGCTAAGACTGTCTGAACCTCATAACATCTAGATAAATGTGCGTAGTTTAAGACTCACCTCCAGTTGCAACTGTGATTTCTTTTAAAATATGACCATAAAAAGGAAAGTCGAAAGAAAGATTCACTCTCTGAAAGGAAGACAAAATGCAACATCAGCCACAGTACATGTTAAAGACGCTCAACAGCCACTGGTCACGTGCATCAGCAGCACAAAGACATTTGTAGTATTCACAGTAAACATCGGGGATTTCTTTTGCATAAAACTCATTTCATACCTCGGCCTGTCTGTGGGCGCTGGACAGGACCCCGTGGACCTTCCACTCATCCTCCTCCACATCATCCACGTTCGTCCACAGCTCTTTACTGGCTGCATCTCCAGGACCGTAGATTTTCGATGTGTAGTAGGCGTGATCGACGTCCTATCAAAAAAATGAAAGAATAAACTACTTTGACCTGTTTTTATTTATTCCAGTCTTTTTATCTTGTTTTCTTTAGTAGATACTTGTGTGTGTGTGAAAGATATTCTGATCATCCCCTGGATCACCACTAAGACCTTCTCTTTAAGATGCAAGCTTATAAACTTATTGATTTAAAATGTCAATGACAAAAAGTCTGAATGTCCATTTTCTATGTAAAGAATCTCACTGTCTGCTAGAAATGTCAATAAAAATAAAGTGCGTTTGAAAAAATAAGATTATCGGACAACCTACCACGATCTGTGAAGAGTTGTTGTGTCTCTCCTCCATCAGCAGGTCTGGGTCCGACTCCTGCGGTTGGTGTTGATCTCTATAATGACCCCTATTATCTGTAGCCTGGCCAGGGACCCCAGACTTAAGCCTGGAGGCCGACCTCTTCTCTTTGGGCTTGTTTACTGTGAGTACATGCGACCTTCCCTCTGGAGGAGACAACTGATGAGTGTGGGTGTGATAGACTCCTGAAAGGACAAAGAAAAAGATTCTTAAGTTATTGCTGTGGTCACTAGGCTGCGTTCAGGTGCCTTTTTAAAAAAATTTTTAAACCACGACAAAACTAAAACGCTGATGATGTGGTCGGGTGCATGGACTAAACTGATCATTACCTCCAGAGCATGAAAAGCTGGCACCACATATATGATAGTGTCAGTTTGGAGTTTTAATATTTGAAGAAACTTAAAAGCAACTTAGTGGGACTTTATGCTCCTGCACCTTCTCCCCACATGCTGCAGGACACATCAATCCCTCAGCTTGTGACATGTGGCAAACATGTGTGGTCACCCCGTCATTCAGCCCCTCCAGTGACAACGCTGCATCCTGACCCTCCTCTTCACAGCCAACGGTGAAAGCATGCTTCGCATTCTTCACACCAGCCAGGTCCAGGACCAGGACCAGGACCCGGACCCAGAGCAAGGCATGTGAGGCTGGGCAGCGGTGGCTGTTGTGTCTGTAGTCCTGTCACATGGTGGCAGCTGTATGTCAGTGTGACGTGGGCAGTGATGAGGTGCTGTAAAATTTCTAGAACTGCAAATGTCAACAACACAGAGCAGAGTCACTGGTCTCCGCTGAGTGGCTGCTGCTATGCAAAATTTAGATTTAAAGGTCAAAAGAAAATAAAAATCCAGATTTATCACAGCATCCAATGCAGGTTACCAGCTGCAGCTGCAGCTTGCTCCACTGATGACGTTTTGCTGAAAATAAACCAGATGTTGCAGAGAAAACAACAAACACTTTGCAGCTCACCTGCACCTGATTGCACGTTTAATTAGTCTCCATCAGACACCTGAACCTGAAGATTCCCGCCTGCTGGTCGAACATGTCAACGCAAATACGCACAGATACACAGATGAGAATAAAAAAGTTTTTTTTCTGGTGTGTATTTTTTCTTAGTGTTAAAAGGAATAAATACATTTTCGTGACTTACCATGAGCAGACTTCAGCTTCACGAAGCATATTTGAAACTGGAAAATAAAGACCAGTTCTGTGATGAGATGAACAGTCTTCGTCATCGACATCCTTCCTCTCAGACTGGTGTCCGGATTCACAGCGCAAAAAAAGCCCAACTCCACAAACAAATGACTGCAACGTGAGTTGGAGACTGCGTCACTTCAGCGCGTCACTGTTGGTTCCAGTTTGTTTGTTTCTTAAAAAAACTATTTAAACACGAAACAAACGCAAATTTAACTATTTCTCTTGCCCGGTGTGGAGTTTGTATCCATGCTGTCAGGATTTCAGTGTCTTCAGAGAAGTGACCCGCAGCTGGTGACGAGCCTGGACCCGATGAGAGGCTGCGTTCAGGTGCTGTCGTAATTATTAAGATTTTATCCCACAGTTAATTAAACACTGACATACTCCATGGTATTTCGAAAGAAAACACTGCACTTTTATTTCCACTACATTTACAGTATCTGACAGTTGTAGTTACTGCACACATTAACACACATTAACACATTATATGCTAATACTTTATCATACGGTACAATGTAGTCTACTCAGTAGTACATAAAGTAAAATTGGCTCCAAATACATTAAAATGATTTTACAATTACAACAGAACAATACAAGATGCTATATCAATATATAAGGAAATAACATTTTTACGTTTGACATTTAAAATGAAAAATCGTAACATTTTCAACGCAGGACTTAATGTCCTGGAGTATTTTTAGACTATGACTATATGTTCTACTTTTACTTATGTAAACTACTTCTTTCACTGCAGCTTTTCGCAGAGATGAGGGAGAAAACTACTACTGTGCTAAAACAAGTTTTGTTAATCGGTAAATATTGTCCACTGAGGTTTACGCACATTTAAATACCAAATGATCACAAAGACGTCCTGGAGACCAGCACATTTTACCACGCTTATTTTGACCACACAAGTAACATTAACACTTACATTTGATCCATTTTCTCGGCCACTGATAAAATTCTTTATTCATAACGATTCACACCTGAAGGTACCATACATATTCACATATCCGGCAGCACGTGAACGCAGCACCACAGGTTAGTTTCTCCAGTAGTCGAATAAAACACGATGTCAAAGATTTAGCAGGAGATAAAAACGCGTAGGTCAGCACACATTTACAGAAACTAATCATTTTCTGTCGTGTCAAAAATAAAGACGGGTGCAATCTTGATAATGATTTGCCAAGTAAAGTAAATTTACTAATAGCAACAGACAGAACCAGCACAACAAAAACAAAACTCATGTTTAGTGCAGTGACTAAAGATTTGCTCACAGGGTGGACTAGACAGCAAATGTGGAGTTGTGTGTATTAAAAGACCAACAGGGGAACAGGTTTACAGTATTGTTTTAATGCAATAAATGCAACAGATAGAAAACATCTTCAAATGGATGATTGAGTGAAGGAATAAAACAATACCCAAAAAAAAAGGCAGCACATTATAACACAACAGCACCTCAGGTCTATAACTTGACAAAAAAAGACCGAAGGTATTACAAAGAGAGCAGGTTCAAATTTTTTTTCTAATCCTATGATTGGCAACACAAAGATAGATGAAAGATTAATTAGAAATCACGAGATGTTTCCAAACACACAAAGTTTGTCTTTTCAACGTGTCGAAGTTTTTAAGCTGTCAATGCATTTATTGTAGTGATAAATTCATGCTGAAAAAAACAAAACAAATAAGCTTTTTAATAAAAGGTGTTACATGTGCATTTTAGATATAAAAAGTTATTACCACACTGACTTTGAGATACTTTGATAAAAACTCTGATCAAGACATTTGCCAAGTGGATTGGTTTTTAACACGTACGTAGAACACTGGCTTGATTTATTACATTAATTAGACTTTGTGCTACTTAATCACCAAACAAGAAAAATGTTTTACAGGCAAAAGTAAAAGTGAAGGCCAAATAAGTCCTAATAAAAAGCCAAATAAAGTCGCTGCGCAGTATTTTTCTAAATTTACAGCTTTCATGACAGGAACAGGACGTTAGCTTAGGTCTACGATAGCACAAATAAACCCTGTGTTAAACTAGAATTTGATCTTTCCATATTCCAAGTTAGCTTTAAGGATGCTGGCCGGTGTGCATGAGTGTTAACCACCTCCCCTAATGATATGTGAAAGTGAAAGTCATTTTCAGACATGCACTGGAACCTTAAACCTCTCTAGATCTTACTTGGAGGAGCTGGCTGTGAGAACGCCCACAATTTCTGGTGTCACGTCTGAAAATGGCTCAAATGTCATCTTTCCCAACACTGCCACTGGCATAAGCATGGTGTCATTTGTCTCAATTATCCCAAGATATCAGAAATAATTCTACAACAATTTAGTCATATTTATAAATGCTTATGACAGCACCTTTAATTAAACACCTATTTGTCTCTGAGATGTAGATGGAATGGGGAAAAAAAAGCTCTGAAGAGAAACCATCTTAAACACTCAGCATCTCAGGAGCTCCACTTCAAAGATGAGAGTGGAGTTTGCAGGGATAATGGGCGGGTATCCCCTGGCTCCATACGCAAAGTCTGGTGAGCAGGTCAACCTGGCCACTTCTCCTTTGCTCATCTGTAGCAAAAGTGAAGAGCAAGTTAGTGCCTTGTTAAGGAGGGGAAAGCTGTCCAAACATGCTGGTCCAATGTAAAAGTAATTCCACCCCACTAGTTATACGATGAATGAACAACTTCCCCAGAGGGATCAATAAAGTATATCATTAACTGTAATTAAGCACATCTTTTTGGGACGCTGAGTTCAATCTCACTTGCCACACTCAGGGCCTGATCAGTGCCAGACCTGCTGAATCAAAAGTTATACTACTGCTCCCATTTCACAACCCACTGCAACAAAGTCTCTCAGATGTCATGCATCTTCACAGGCCCAAAGAAATTATATGTATATATATATTTTTTTTTTCTTAAGGGCTGGGCAGAATGTCAAACTATACTCCAACTGACTAGCTGGATCACATGCTGAACCTAATGGTTGCCTCTATCAGGGATACACACTGAAAGAGGCAAAAAGTGTCATACCAGCACATATAAGTCACTTTGTCCAGCCTGTCCCTTTAATTTTCCTCTCCACCCAGGTTCAAAGTCAACAAAGCACCCCCAGATCATGATACTCCCTTCACTGTAGGGATGATGTTTCCATGTAGGTACATGATACGTAGTGTTCTTCCCAAACTATTCTACCTTCATTGCATCTGCCCACAAGACATTTCTCCAGGCATACTACAAAGTTCTATTTGGAGAGCAATAGCTTCCCCCTTAGTGTCTTGCCATGAACCCCATGTCCGTGCAATAAATTGTGTGGTTAATTCTTGAACATAGACCAGCTTAAATGAATCCCTTAAAACTGTAGAGGTCACATTCTGTGTTTTGCTCTTGGGGTACACTCGTACAAACAGTTGTCTCCAATTTATGCATAAAACAAAACTGAAATTACTTTTTCCTTGCAACAGTAAAAAAATGGCCCACTTTGCCAGTGCACACATCCTGCCACATTTTGCAGGGTAAAAGAAGGACTAAAATAAATGAACTAGAATATTAGCTTTAACAGTTTTGCCGTACCCGAGCTACGCCCTCATCCCAAGCCCGAATAACTTCACCCTTTCCAAGAATGAACTGGAAGGGCTCTCCCCGGTCCCTGGAGGAATCAAACTTTTTTCCATTTGTCAGCGTGCCTATTCAACAATAAAGATGAACAACAAACACTTGTTAGCAACATTTTACAACTGCAACAATGATATGACCAACAGAAAAGTAATCAGCAACTACTTTGATACTTGCTTAATTGACAGTGAATAAATTATAATAAATGGCAAATATTTTTTTAAACTACTGCTGATTCTCTCCCTTGTCATGTAGCATGCTGCAGTGAACCATTTTTGGGCTGTTGGTGCAAAATAAAAATAATAAAATAGAAGTATACAAATAAGTATCTTCTTTTAGAAATGATAACTGATTGAGTGATTAAGTGTGAAATAACATCTTGAGTTTGACAATTTAGGACGGAGGAGACTGACACCATTTTCATGGCTAAGCGTTATTAATGAAGCAAGGTTAGCGTGGGTTAGCCTGGCTGAACGTGGGGGCGAACACATAGGAAGAGCTTAATTAAACTCTGCTATACACTGCAGATGTAAAGAAGGCAAATATATCGCTTGAACCTGTTTTGAAGAACCATTCAGCGCAATATGCTGCATTTGGACACAGCCACACTTTTCATTCACCGTTGCATTCAGACTCCGTGCTAAGCTAGGCTAAGCTAACCATATCCTGTCTGTAACGTTAGCTGCACGGCGATAACGGGTGGCACCGAGCTTCTCATTTAACTCTCGAGATAACTATACAAGTTCATTTGACACATAATATTTTTGTAATCAATAAGATGTATTTTAAGTGAGAGAGGATGAACAAAACAATATTTAACCAATCTGCAGTGAATTAGCTAGCTTAGCTTAGGTCTTACCAACGTAATGGACGGCGACAGAGCGTCCTTTCGTCGGGAAATTCTTACCTAAACAAAGAAAGCTTGAATTAAGACCGATACCCCAACAAGCCATTAAAGCATTCGATCATTTGAATTTCATTAATCCTCACCGTCGCCGGGTCTTATGGTCTCAACATCAACTCCCATTGTTCTTTCGGTGCGGCCTGTGTGGGACTTCCTGCGGCTCAGGGTGCTGGTCTGTAACGTCTGCGGGGGCGTCGCCACGCCCCTTTGACTGGAGCACGTGCCCCGCTATTGGAGGCGCATTGAACGTCTCATGGTTATGGGCGGGGCCAACAGTCTGACTCCGCCTCCCTGCGATCCGCAGCCAGTACTACTGGTACTAGCGCTACTTGCAACCCAGTAACAACATTTCCTACATTTGTCTTTAACCAATAATTCAGGTTTGTAGAAAAAACGTGTCCACATGAACCACACGTTGAACAAGAATAAGTTCCAACTAGAAAGTTCCTGGGGAAACTTTGAAGGTGCCTGCCACCTTGCGCCCGTGAACCTTAAACGCATCACGCCAAT
>JAUYWH010000009.1:14836914-14863607 GCA_034779795.1 Ctenopoma multispine | reverse complement strand
GGAGGCAATGCTTTGCATGGCTTCGCCATGCAATGCATTGCCTCCTATTCATTTTCAATGGCAGGCACCAATAACAAGATGATATTAAACGTTTTAGATAGTACCGGTTAGGGCTGCCTATTGTCAAGAATCTGGTGATACAATTCGTATCGTGATACAGGGGTTACGATTCAATGTATTGCGTGTTTCCCATTTTTAATAAAGCTGTTTTTTTATGCAATCAAAACATCTATTTAGCGTTTGGGACATTAAACACAAAAAAATTAAACCACTTTTTGCCACAAATCTTGTGTTTTGTATCTGTTATTTCTAACTGACAGACAAGCTCCATCTCTGCTTCCTCCTTTAGACGGTATAGCAAAAAACAAATTTGGGTTAAAAACAAAAACAAATTTAGACTTGTTGGAAAACTCACTTTCATGTTGCTGGTGAACACTCCTGTACTTTCAGATTACATTAAACTATTGACTTAGTAATTAATTAAGTAATTAAATTATTGTTTTAAATGTCAAATAGTTGTGGAATTTAGTTTATCAATTTATGTTATTGATTTCATTAGTACATTCAATAGTTGTAGCAATTTCTGTCTGGGATTAATAAAGTTTTTTAAATCTTGAATGTGACAGGGACTGAGCAACAGGTGTGGATCTACAAGGGGACAAAGGGGCAGCTGTCCCTTCTACTGCTCCCCAGCTGCCCCCATGGTCCCAACTAGCTTCTGCTCAATTGTTCAGTGCCTAAAGCTGTAACTAGAAAATAAAATGACAAATGTCAACAAGACAGAGGAAAACAAGTCCAAATTAAGAACAAACATCACACAAGCAGCATAAAGCAATTTATTACAAGATAATCAACTTTATACAAATTAATTTTAATTGCAAAAATAAATCTGCAGTCAATGCATTTGTTACTCTGCTTGTCAAATATTTGCAAATATTATAGTCTTATTTATTATTATTATTTAGTATTACATTTACTAAATAACATAATATATTTATGCACAAAGACATAATTTATAACTTGGTTATAGTTTTTTTAAATGATAGTTTTTTATAAATATGAGCTAAGCATCAGATGAAGTCACTGTGGTGTCAGTTTTATGTGGTGACGGATCATAAAGCTTGTTGAAAAAGGAAAAGTTAGATTCGGTTCCGTGTTGTGTGCCCTGGGAAGAAAAACATCTTTTATCAGCTTTTCAGCAGTCAAGACAAGATGCTTTTTTTATCAATTCTTTCTTACTTACATCTATTTTGCAGTCATAGAGGACAAACACAGAGTTCTGGTCAACTGGATCATTATTCATAATCATTTCCTGGTTCCTACAACAGATGAGCACAAATGTCAACACAAACATCATTCTTTGTTATCATGTAAATTATTTATGCATTTAAATCACTGTGTACCTGTTACTACACCTTCGGCTCAGCATAAAGAGGAAGATAGAGATGATGACTCCAGCCAGCAAAGTCAGAACAACTGCGAGACCCACTGTCATATCTGCAGACACAGAGAAATGTGCTGTTCGCAGTGAAATAGAACTGCAGCTGTTTCTTGTTTCATTTTTGCTAGGATTTTCTTGTAGTAAAAAAATTTTTTTTTATCTAAATTTATCTAATAAAAATGCTGCTAAATATAGAATAAATTGCATCAAGTAGTTAAAATCAGTCAGTATCAATTACAAGTACTTTATGCAAACAGCTGTATTCACTAACATCTAATTAATCAGAGGCATTGAGTGAGGATTTAGGGTTTCATGCAGTTTATCAGACAAAGTGTCAATCAACCCATAAGAGCATCGTAAGGAGCGGAACATGATTCTTTCTTTTTTTTTTAACCATTAAAAATTAATCTGGGTTAATACTGTACAATAAATGTTTAGTTAAAGTTACCATAGTTGCCACCAGGAGGGCTGATGGGGGGCTCTGAGTAGCATCCACCTGGGGAGATGGTGATGTCGTCAAGAGCAACGTCCCCAACATTGTTCATCCCTCTCTGATACACGAACACGAACTGTGGCAAAAAGAAAAGATGCGTTCAAATTTGGACACATGCAAACAGTCCTTAGTTAATCTGCTGTCAGCCCACAACTGTTAAATTTTGCATTTACTGCATGTAGCTGGTGCAGATTGTATTTTGATTTTTTATTTGATTTTATGACTTTTTAAAATTTGGAATACCAAATAATGAATTGAAATTATGAGCATTTCTTAAATATTTAACAATAAAAGCTCAGTGCACCAAAAACTGATTTCTTCATTTTAAAACTATCCAGTTTCTCTTTTATTTTACAATAACGTTCATAATTACCCAGAACGCTTGCTCATGTTTAATAGACACACTGCTTTCCTGCCATTTGTCTCCCTTGTTTCCTGTCTCAATCCACTTTAGTATTCCTTCTTCATTACCACCAGAATGCATTTTTCTACAGGACAGGACATCATCAGTTTAGATTAGGCTTTGCATTTGTTAATTAGAATAAAGTGTAATATTGCTACTTCTCAGGCACTAACAGCTGGGTTACCTGTTATTTATGTAAAGTCTGAGAGTCCCGACGTGGCTGCCATACATGTGGTACCAGAATTTAAGACAGTGCCCTCTGGTGGATGGCTGAAACACATCACTGACCAGGAAGGACAAGTCTCCCCACGCACCCACCGAGCTGTCCACATACAGATAGTAACCTGGTGGAAACGTGACAGGACCACTCAGAAATATAAATCACAGAAAATGCTCTTAACCTGAAATAGTCAACATCACATCAAACATGTAAGGAAAGGTGATACAGTGCTCTCTGTTCGCTGGTTTCTGAAACAAACTGCTTCAACTTTAAAACACAATAATTAATCGGTTTCTTAGGTTTAGTTTTAGGTATCTTGACAATTAATGTATAGTACATTTCTCCTGGTATAAGCAGTGTAGGTATTTCTGACATAACATAACACGGTGCATGGAACAGGGGAAAGTTTGTCTCAGTAACACTTGTAGTATATTGAAGACCTTTATTATGGGACCAACACATTTCAGTTTCAGTGAGGGGTTCAGTTTTTCCTGGATTTAAAATTCATCAGTTAATATCTACAATACGCTCAGCACAGTATTATCTGTTCCCTCCTTACCAACAACTCACCCTGCATGTTCCACATGTTTCACCTGAATTAACGTGCAAATTAATACCACTGTTGACTAAATAAAAGTGGATGCTGAAGCCTCCGGAACCTGTAAGTGTTTAGAGTCTGCATTCATGCCATTACCAGCTTGAGTGTCAGAAGGTTCTTATAGGAGAAGACATTTTTAAGATTAAGATTTTTGATTTTTGTTGTACAGTGCATTCAGGAAGTATTCAGACCCAGGTGACCAGCTCTCGGAAGAGTCCTAGTTGTGGCAAACGTCCTCTATTTAAGAATTATATAGGACATTGTGCTCTTGGGAACCTTCAGTGCAGCAGAAATGTTTTGTAGCCTTCCACAGATCTGTGATTTGTAATAAGGAAGTTCTTTTGACCTTTAAACAATTGTAGTATCAGAATGCACTGTAGATCCACTTCAAAAACTGTCCATCCTCTATCCTGTTGATCACACAGTTAAGTATCCTGTGTGTTACTGTATGTTTACTGACCTTGTGTTGAGTTGGTGGTGTGATCAACACTGGGGCCCGTGTTGGGGTTAGGAGAGGCCCCTCTGCTGCGGAGCCAGTCTCCCTGGTCGACTTCTCCACCCAGGTTGCTCCAGCTACACATGTTGTCCTCAAAGTCACAAAATCCATGAGGGGGGCAATGAGCATCTGTCAGCTGTACATCATCAAACGCCATGTCTCCCTCCTGAGTGGGACCAGTCTTCACACCTTCCACCACGATCTGAAACACAAAGTGAGTTTCAAAAATTAACAATAAATCTTATTATAAGGGAGTTTTTGATGTCATTAAACGAAAGTTTTTGATTCAAAGTGCTGTAAAATGATAGTAATGCTAATAAATATCGTCATCATTGATGAAATGTGCAAATTATTATTTTATATGAAGACTTTATATGAAGTTATAAAATAATTGTTATAATAATAATTACATATTGTAAGTATAGATATTGAATGAGTGGATGAACAGGATCAACATTTTAATGTTGAATTGTAGTAAACATTTTATGTTCAAGTAGTTATATTTATTGTAACAATGCATAGTGCAGAAGTTTATTCTGCAAAGTCACTTTTAATTGCAGCTGTCAGTTATGTGAAATGTAAATTAAAAGACTGCAGAATTAGAATTGTATTTAAATACAGTACCTGAGTAAATGTATTTAGTTAAATAATTTTTATATATATTTCCCCCCAAAATGAATGTATTATCGGCCTGTTTCAGCTGGATCGTTGTGACTCACTCTGTAAGGCTGAACCCAAGGTAAAGGTGAGGCCTGGGCAAACCTCCACAGTCGACCCTGGTCTCCAGTCTGAGAGAAAATCAGAGCTTTCTTCTCATCTTCAGTCTGCTGGTAAATATTCAGAGTCCCCACACCTTTGCCGTACATGTGGTACCACAGCTGCAGACAAGATCCTTTACCTGAGGGGCCATAGGAAAGAAAACCATAGAAAACGTTGTCTCTTTCAACCTACAGACACCGTGCTAAAACACCATGATGTTGATTATAGTCTGAGCAATGCCGTCTTACCTGACGGGTGTAATGGTGAAAACATCGTAGCTGTCTGGCCAGCTCGATCAGCAGCAGAGGAGGACAGGTAATAGTAATGGCCCTTGGGTGTGTTTGTGGTGTGGTCGCTGTCTGGTCCAGTGTTGGGGTTGTGAGTGGAGCCTGACTGTCTGACCCAGTCAAAGTCATCAGTTGTCTCCTGCTGCCAGTTACAGCTCCCCTCCTCAAAGTCACACAAGTCTACAGCATAATATTTAGAATTTATTATAAAACGTATCAATACATGAAGAATAAAAATCCTCTATAGCTCCTCTGTCTTTACATTTTTTAATTTAATGACTCTTTCCTTTAGGTTTCAGACTGTCAGGAAGGCGCTGAAGGCCATCCGCTAATTTCTGTGTATTTTATATATACTGTTCTTATTTGTCCAAAAATCCTTGCAGAAAAACAAAACCAACAGGTGGTGCTCCTCCTCCATCCATCACTCGGCTCCAGTCACATCTGTTGTGCTACTGAAGATGTAAATTTCACTAAGAAAATGTCAGTCAAGCAGGGGGTAACTGTGCATTTATTATCTACTGTTTTTAGGAACTGATTTTGTTTAACTCTTTGGGGTTGACTTAAAATAAACTAATACCAATGTTTATCTTAATGAACTGTAAGTTTTAGGACAACAGTGGAACACATAAAATGAACAACAATCTTTTCCCTGACGTTCTCTGGCTTCTTACCAGATTGTGAACATGGCCCACTGATGAGGGAGATGTCATCAATGGCTACATCTCCTGCTTCTCCTCCCACTGTAGCCTCCAGAATCACTTGGTGGACTTTCTGTAATGTCACGTGGCTCTGCACCAGCAGCCACTCATCCCCTTGATTTCCTGATTTTTGCCACACCTACAGGAAAGACAAGAGGCTGATTCACCCGTCACAATGAGGATGTGAGGAGGTTTTTGCAACACCCTGGCTTGCTCTCAATATACTGTGAATTAATGTTATTTTGCAATAAGCATTTCACAACTTTGTGAAAAGTATAATAACAGTGAGAAAACCCAGTGGAAACGGCCACAAATATTTCTCAATCAGCCTCACAGCTATTTTTCACTTTTTAACGCTGTAGTAAAGGGAAGTAACATGTCCAGACCCAAACCGAATCATTAAGTTAAAAACATGTGGCCTTGACCATCATGCAGCAGGACATATCATAAAACTAGAAAGTTGTTCATATCATGTGTGTTTTACCAGTGTTTTCTCAAAGGGATCAACTGTTTGTAGAAGCACCCTCAGAGAGCCCACAGTCGCTCCAAACATGTGGTACCAAAGTCTGATGCAGTATCCTTGTTCTCCAGCAGGTGGCATTAGTGGAGACTTCAGCTGGGCCAGGTTCCCCTTCACACTAGGCAGGGAGCTCTTGATGTAAATGTATTTCCCTGTGAAACAGCATAAAAAAGTTCTGGCCTACGACCCACTGAGAAGAAGAAATGTGAATAAATGCACCCTCTCGCATTTAATCACGAGCTGTACCCTCTCGCATTTAATCACCCTGTTCAAGCAAAAGGGTGATTTTCATTTTGACGTATGCTGTTGGAGCCTTGCTTGGTCTGGAGCGATCTGATGTTAATGAGTCAGTAACTTGTCTTTTATGACTCTTCTCTACATTAATCTGTTATGCTACAACAGCTACTTACAGCACAAAATGTACTCACATATGTACAACATTAACTTGTTAAAGCAATAATAGTTTGTCTAGAAATAGGAATGACCTTTGCCAGAAGTGTGGTCTCCTGCAGGCCCAGTGTTTGGGGTTTCAGTGGGACCTGACCTGCTAAGCCAGTCTAACTCATCTTCAGCCCCCTGCACCCAAACGCACAGACCATCTTCAAATGAGCAATCACAGGTTGCCAGAGCTGAGGAGGGAAAGGGAATTTCAAAATTAGCCAACCTTTATTACCAGTCGTTGTTCCTGTAGGTTTAAACACAGCACAATGATGGAGTTGCACCACTACTACTCATTCCACATATACATAAATATAATATTGTAATACTGATTAAACCTTCTTTACCTGGTGGCTGGTAGTATGTTTCACAGTTTAGAAAAGAGATGTCATCCACAGCAACAACATAATCTCCAGCGGTTGTGCCCTGTTGAGTCATGCTACTGAAAAAAACCTAACAATATACACAATTACATCAATGTTTCTGAAGGATTTGTATCTCTACAAAACATTGTGTTGAATGTGCAGAACAAATAAGCAGCGTGTGAACATGAGGTGAAAAATGTAATATACATTCCACCATCCTCACATCATCATGTTTGTCTACATCTCACAGTCATCTAGCAGAGTAAGAAACCAAGAGTTGGATTTCAGATCCTCCGCACTTGTTTGTTTGAAATCATATTATACTAGTTTGACACAAAATGGATATATTGTACAATCTGGTGAAGGCCACTGCACATAAAACCACACAGTTACCCCTCATGCCATATATATGAGTGCATTATTCCACTCATTTATCCATTTTATGATTAAATTTGTAACCTACCTCTTGTATACAGATTATAATGAACAGTTTGTCTTTTTATTGGATACGTGAGGATTCACCTTATAAGGCTTCTGGTGCAGGCCTAGTGGCAGATACTCCGCAGTCCAGCGGGAGACAGTGCTGTGACTTTGTGACCACAGGATTGCTTCACTCGCCTCAGCTTGCTGCATAAGCACTCTGAGTGACCCAGCACTCTCTTCTCGGATGTGGAAGTGAAACCTGGGTTTAGGAAAAAAGGAAGGAACAAGGGGAGAGTGTTGGATTGGGAAGCCAGTTGCGTGGTAGAAAGACAGGGGTGGTGAGGAGCATTGCACAATTCATACAACTCTGTATCAAAACAAATATTTTACAGAGATTAGGGAAGGTAGTAAAAGAAACGTGGACATTGATGTTGTGGTTCTCACTTACATAATCTGACAGTAGGGCGATGAAGGGGGCAGTGAGGGACTCTGGAGTCGGGCCTCACTTTGTGCAGACCCCTGACTGAAATTCACTCTCATGTAGTAGCCTGAGAACGAGGGGATACGTCTGAACAAAGTTGACTCACAAACATGCTGACTCAACAGCTTGGAGATGAACATTTGTGTGCTCATTCGAGAGCTCCAATATGTTATTCAGCTTGTCTTCTTGAATTATTTCTCTGTGGGGCCATAAAATCTCATCAATAACCCAGTCATGTCACCTGTTTGTGTCGTGTGATCAGTGGGTGGCTCAGTGTTGTTATTGGCTTTCTGTTGTGTCCACGTGCTCTGTCCATTACTGGTGTCCCTCCATTGACACTGGTCACTCTCAAAAGTGCATGGACCTAAAAAAAAAAAAAAAAACATCAAGAAAATATCTGAGTAAAAATGCTGAGAAAAAAGGGAAGCAACCCTAATTCATGTCACAGGTTTTTTGAAAAATTCTGCTTTTGTAACAGTTAGCGCAACAATAATGTTTATAAGTATGATGAAACATTTACATGTCCATAAAATGACTCTTTCACAATTTGAACCAGATGAATCCTGGAATTGTCATCTGCCTGTGCCATCAGACATGTACGGAAAAACCTGGTCACTCAATAAATTTAGGTAGTCAGCTGACACGACTGTGTTGCCAGCTGAAAGATATTAATCACTGCAACAATTATCCAATGGAAGGCTCTGACCTATTTGTGAAATCCAGCTGGTGACTTTATTTTAGCAAGGCAGTTAATATACAGACAGAGGTGGTAGGAGAACACAGTCTATAATAATATATATACTGATTGATCTATACTGTTGATTGGATAAGGTTAAACCTCACAGACATTATTCTGGAAAACTGCTCAATGTTAAGCTCAAAGTCTAATAATGCAACTTATATAGTAAACTGATGAATTGATGAATTTTACCAACTTATCAACTTTCTGGTAGCCTATAAGTGAGATTTTTTTAAGTGTGAGAAAATGGCGAAAGTGAGTTTACTGTAGGTTTCAGCAGCAGATTATGATCAGTGCAGAATGCAGCTCACCACAGCCATCCTCATCTTCCCCATGGGGGCAGTCTGGACGATAATCACAGTGCATTGCAGCCATGATACACACTTTGTCATCTGACCGCCAACAGAAAAACTGATTATCCTGTAACACCAAGGAAAGATAGTTTTAAATACATTTACAGACTTGTTTTATGTTAAGACTTTCACAGAACTGCCGCTGCAGCCATGTGTAGTAGTTTACCTGACAGGGGTTGACGGGTGCAGTGGGTGTATTAGGGCTCATAGTTGCAGCAGAGGTGGGTGATGTGTCAGGCAGTTCACTGTTGTCACGATCAAATACACACTCTTTAGAGAAAGAGATGTCGTCCAGTGCGACTAGACCTCTACGACCATCTCCGTGCTCATATCTGAAGACAATCTGAGGAGGTGGCGCAAAAAAAACCCAAAACCTTCATCAGTGATAAATACACTGTAAAAAATAACTGTCTGATTATTCCTGTTATTCTTATGATTAAATCCTAAATTTGCAGCTATGTTTGAGTTTTATCCAAAACTATTATCTATAAAGACAAAGGTATTAATTTCACTGACATTTACAGTATATTTTTTATTGTTTCAGTGGTTCACTAAAGCTGTTATTTATTTAACTATCTGTATCTCCACTGACCTTGCTGCTGGCTGAAGAGGCGAATGCGATTTCTGCTCTTCGCCAGCTGTAGCTCTGTGAGTTTTCCCCAATCCATAAGAGTCTGTCACTACTACCAGACCGCAGAGTCCTGGACTGGACCGTTAGTCTGCCTGTAGCATCGTCCAGGCTGAAGTAGAAGAATCTCACCTACATAAAGAGTAAACAGTGAAATGAAAATAGATAAGAAGGTGACAAAGTTCTTCAAATTAACAATGACAAACTTTCTTTTATATGAGTGAGATTGATTATATTGTGAACTGCAACTTGCAAGAGTAGTTAATGATGTACTGTACATTTATGGAACAGAGATAAGCATGAGATAATAACAGCTATAAGTGCAGTGAGGTATTATAATGTGCTGATAAAAGCCTCTGAAAGCTTTTGATTAGCACAGCAAAAAAATAACAGATTTCTGAGGCAGAGGAGTCAGCCATACCTTTGGCGTGTGCTCTACCACAGTTAGTTCATAATGATTAACCTCTAACAGCAGGTGGAAGCTGGCTAACTGCACTCACCCCAGATAAAAGCATATACACAAGGTTATTTGACAACACAGAAACAATTCATATCAAAACGAAGTTCTGAGCATTTCGACCAAACATTGTTTGGTTCAGAAAACAGAATTCCGGTTCCCAACAAGAACCAGATGCCAGATAAATTCGAACGAGACCCAAGTTGACATTGGTGCAGTGAGTGGTTGAGGTAAAGAAGTGTGTTGCCTGCCATTTTGTTCTCCTGTATCATGTCTGGTGAGATGTAATGTTTCTGTTGTCAAAATGTTTGGTTGTGTGGTTGCACAAAAAAAAAAAAACTGTTTCGTGAATGAGTACCAAACTGGTTCACAGTGTACTCACAGTGCAGTTAGAGCTGTGTAGTAAAGTTTTAGAGAGAATCTCTGATGCCTGACCCTTGTTGGTCAAATGAGTCCCGGGGATGACATAGTGACCTGTTAAATAACATTACACAAGTTCAGCATTACTGACTAGTAATGAAATGAATGAACAGAGGTCATCAGGGAAGACCCATTTGATAAGTGGTTCAGGCATCCTGATACCTGCAGCAGAGTTCTGGGTGTGATCCCTGGGAGGCCCGTATATGGGCCAGGCTTCCTGTCCTTTGTGATGTGTCCACTCGGCTCCAGGTGTGTCCACATCACTCTCTGCCCAGGAACACAGGCCTTGTTCAAAGCTGCAGCGCTCCACCACACCGTGTTGCTCTATATTAGATTTTGTTATCAGACAAAAGTAAAATTACATTAACATTTAAATTAGTTATCAAATGTCAAAGTCTTCACATTGACAAATCCAAAAAATTCTCAACTTTAAGATGGGCAAAGTGAGCATATATAATTATAAAATAAGTGCTAAGAGACTAAGAATTACTGAGAGTTTTAATGTTTCATGGGAGTATTCATAGAGAACGGGTAGGATGTGTCTATGATCTACCAGTGCATTCAGTATTTGTGACATACAGTATTTGTGATATCTCACCACAGTTGTTCTCATCGGACTGATCCCCACAGTCATCACTGAAGTCACACACTTGGGTGTGCTCCACACACACATTATTGTTGCACAGGAACGCACCCTCTGGACACAAGGGCTGGGCCTCTGCAGAGGAAACCAAACAATATTTCATGAATATAAATCAGCTTGAAAAAAAGAAGCCAAATGGAAAAAAAAAAGCTCCGGTATTCTACCCGGCAGGGTGCAGTTGGTGAAATCTATGTCATCAATGGCAACGTGTCCAGGTGTGTTAAAGGTCCTGGAGGCTTCAAAGAGGATGGAGAAGTCCTGAGAGACCCGATCAACCGTCACCTCACCGCGCTGCCACACATTTCCACGGTTACCGGATAGCCACCACAGTGTTGTGGTCCTGGAGCTCTCCTTTAACACCACATTCAGCTCCTCAGTGTCTGAAACAGTGTGTAGTGATAAAGATCGCAGGAGAAACACACATGCCGACTCGTATATACTTTTTAAAGGTTGCACACATACATGTGCATATAACACACATACCCTTTCCATACATGTTGTAATAGAAGTGTAGTGTGCAGGTGGTGCTGGTCTGCTTCATAGGGGGACTCTGCAGGGCAGCAGGGCTCATTTGATCTCCTTGGTCAGACTCCACTGCCATGTACCAACCTGGAAATTAATTTTTAAGCTTAGTTTGCAATTCAGGCAATGATGGTGTCCTTCTTTGCTGTTTTTGTTGGTTAATAGTTCCGAGAGCAAAATTCTTCATTGGAGAAAATTTTATTATGTTTTTTAGGTGTGATTGCTGCTGACTTAACAGTGCAAACACTGTAATAGATACATTTCATGTTTAATAAAAAACATTAAGCTCAAGGAATGCAAGACAGAGTAAAACAAGGCTGTGGACACTATGGCTGACAGTACCCACAGGCACTACTGTGACCATATAAAGAGGAAACACAAGAGGAATCACACTTCCATACTCAGCTTCTTTTACCTCTTTAACAAACCTCTTGCCATAAAACCCAAAACATATTTTTATAATCAGCAAAATTGCTAAAAAATATTTAAATATTCATTTAAGTATTAACTGCTGTGCATGACACTGTACACCTTATGTTGGCTTTAGTAAACTTTTTAAAATGTATTTTCATCTGAGCATCTAAATTTGTAGTAATGTTGTGAATGTGATGAATTTGAATCCACAGCCTGTTTGTACTGTATAACCATAACCATAAAGGACGTCTAACAGCGGTCAGAGTACAGTCCTACCCAGTTCAGAACCCAGTGTGTGGTCCACAGAGGGTCCAGTGCTCTCAGAAGCGTTCCTTCTTCTCACCCACTGAAACTGGCCGACGCTGACGTCCTCCCAGCCACATGTGCCATTTTCAAATGAACAGCCCACAAATGCCAAACTTGTTTCATTCACTATACGAAAAAGAAAATATTAGTTCTTTCTAATTTATTTACATTAAATATATCTCAGTAATAAACTAGCACCTTCACAGCGGCCAGGAGTGAGACTGATGTCGTCAATGGCAATAAATCCTCTGTTGTTTGTCTCTGCTTCGATCAGCAGCTGAACATTAGGTTGTTTAAGGAATCAGTGAATATGATTGATAAAATATGCATTATGATCACTAATAGAGTTTTGGGGTACCTGGAAAGGTTTGATGGTCTCTACAGAGCGAGAGAACCTGCTCCAGGTGTGTCCACTGCTGCTGCTGCGCAACATCAGATCATCCTGTGATGGCCCTGAACGCATGTACACGCGTAAAGTCCCGCAGTCACTGGCAAACAATAAATCATTTTTTATCTTTCACATTAAAACAGCTTATGTTATTTAAATTTTTTTTTATTTTTGTCAATTATCTTTGCATCTTTACTTCTGTCAGTACTAATAAAGAAAATCCTGGACACTGGTGTTCTAAATACAGATTGATTTATAAACATTTTTTTTCCTTCATTCACTTCCTGACTCACATATTTTGTATCATATACATACATATTGTCCTTTACTTTTTTTGTCTTTTATATTCAACTCACACACATCTATTTTGTAAAGAGTGAACTCTGTCACACAGTATCAGTAGTTGTGCACAAAGTGGAGCAGGTGATTCACGTCTAAATGACATTTGTGCACACTTCCTGAGGAAGTAAGTGAGGAAACTAAACAGGATAAAGTGCATCCTCTGCATTGTCACATACAGTATGGTGTAAAAGAGCAGTGATTTTTGCTGATTGTGTGTGTTTTTTGCTGACCTGGTCTCCATATGGTACCATAAGGTGAGACAGGAGGTGGCGTCTTTCAGTTGGATCCATTCTGACACTCCCTGTGTCAGACTGGTGCTGTTTTGGTGCAGTGCAGAGCTCAACAGGAACCAACCTACATGCAAGAAAAAAAAATTTAAAAGAGTTTGTGTGCAAGTGCAATTTTTGTTGGTTTGCTATGTAGACATAACCATCCATTAATGACGTCTGAAAACATTGAGAAGGTTTCTGTGTACTCCATTTGTATGTTCATGTTTATTTTATTATACTAAGGAAAATCTGAAATGATACCCTCTGGTGTCTGAGTAGTGTGGTCTGTAGGTGGACCTCGGAAGCCCCCATTGGCCAGCACCCAGTCATGTCCATTTTCTCTGGGGATGTTGACCCAGTTGCACTGTCCAGACTCAAAGTCACAGCTGCCTGGAGGATTGCAGGATCCAACGGTCACAGAAATATCATCTATTTTCACTGTGGCATTCATGCCTGGTACATCATACGCTTTAAACGCCACCTGGTGAAGGACATGAACTGTTTTAAGTATCAAGTTATGCTACAATATGTGATTTAGTTACAAGCTGTGAAGGAAACGGTGTCACTGGTAGAAAGTTGGAAGGCGTCATCTTAAAAAGAAAAAGAGCTCACACGAAATTTAACAGGTGAGGACACAGTGACCTCTGCCACCTCCCAGCCTGTAGAGGGCGCTCCAGATCGTTCCCAGAGGGCATCACTTAGCTCCCCACTTTGCAGCAGGTGGATAGCGAGGCTGTTAAAGGGAGCTGCGGGTAACCAGTACCTGAACAAATACAGTACAAACTCAGATATTAAAATCTGCATCAGACAACGGTGTGTAAACGTGTGTGATGTCAGCACTGGACTCACCAGAAGCGTACACACATCTCTGTAGCTGAGTGAATCTCTGGTGTGAGCAGCTGAGCTACTTCAGTCTTTGTAGAAGTTGATTTCATCACAGTCATGTAGAAACCTAAAACCATGGAACATGGTTTTTGATCACTTTGCTCTCTAGCTGCTCTATGAAGCTACATGCTAACACTATTATGCAAACCTGCTCACAGTGACAGAGCAACATGCTGATGTATAGCAGGTATAATAAATACCATGTTCATTATCTCAGTTTAGGGTGTTAGCATGGCGACAGTACTACGTCATGACAAGTTCTACCTTTAATCTGACAATTGCATGTGAAAAAATTGGGGATCAAAGTCCAATAAGTACCACACCGAAGCATGTGGGATTCATCCTCTGGAAACATTTGTGTCACATGGAAACACTTAATAACCATCTTGAACTCCCTCAGATTTTATTCAAATCTGATCATTTATTCTGTTACGTCTCTTTCTAGTACTGGAACCAATAATCAAAAAATAGTAAATAGTTAATACAATTATGACATACTGCCAATTCAATATAACATTCATCAAATTGTGGTGACTTTGCTCTTTTAGTCACATTCTCACAGTGTGGAGTTGCTCTGTACCACCACACTTTTTTACTCACCATTTTCAGTTCCATAGGTGTGATCCACATGATGCTTTGCTCCCCTTATTTGAACCCAGCGACCCAAGTGACTGACATCGTTCTCAAAGTCACACAAGCTGGAATCAAACCCACAAACATCTAGAACGGTGTAAAAAAGGACAAAATTGTAATGATCTCTGGTATGTTTCGTCTTCCTGTGGACATCAGGTAGTGCTGCGTCTGCATTTACGCACTCTGAGTACTGCAGACCCCTTCTCTCACTGTAATGTCATCGATAGCAATAAAACCTTGGCTGTTTGTGTTTCTATGACCAGTGAACATCATCTGTGGAGGAATGAGGAATACAGACAACATTAAACATAGAAAAAACCCTAAACCTGAAAAAAAAAAAAAATTATGTTGAGTGTGCATACCTGTGTATCTGTAAGACTGCAGTTATTTCTCTATTTAGGTTTGATAAAACTAAGGAGAAATAATTAAAATGCATGTACACACTTGAACTCAACTGATAAGTTGGCTAATATTAGCATACAGTTTAAGTTACAGCACAGAAATGCCACGCATATATTTGAAATATGTAGTTTGATTTGATTCTTTATTTTTCAGCTATAAAATGTCCTGCCCAGTAGAGACTTAAAAAAAACTTTATATTATATTTTGTATGTTTATCTTTTGTTTATATGAGTACTGTGGTAGTGACTGTGCAGCGGTGCATTAATGTGTTTGTGTTAAATTTTACCCGTGTTGTATCATTCATGCTGATGGTTACTTGTGCGTTCATCCACTCTGGATTCTGGGTCCCCCGGCGAGTCCAGATGAACAGTTCAGATGATTTCTACAACAAAGCTAATAATTTGTACTGTAGCTCTAAATTAAGGGCATAATAAGCAAATACTAAATACACGGCCTACAATAGTACTGCTTTAAATTAAATAAATAAAAACACAGTCAAAGTATTAGTCTGTCTGCAAATTAATGTCACAATTTTCTGTTATGTACAGACAGAATAGTTGAAGTATGTACTGTGTGTTTTGTATGTATCAGTATTCTGGAGATCTATTGTACATACTGTCTGAACCAGCAGATCCAGGGTGGAGACTGAAGGCCCGAGCATATAATACCAGAATCCAACACAGATATGCAAAGTGTGAGTTATGACAGGAACAGAGATGATCGCTCTCTGTCCGCTGGCAGATCCAGATCCATTTAGCACCAAAAAGAAACCTTGTTAAACACAGGAAACACACGTGTACAGACTGTGCTGTAGATTTCTAAATTCCCATCCATAGTAAACAATTTGTTAAGTAAACATAATCGTCATATTTGAGAGCAATTTCAGCTTATTGTCTTAAAATGTATCAGTTTGTGTATCTACGTATATATAAGACTTGAAAATGACTTATGACGATGTCCCAACGTGGACATGTCTTTTTTTTTACTAGAATGCAGTATAATGAATTATTCAACATTATTATTTCTAGCGTTGGTCAAATAATATGAGCGTTCATGCTCATATTACCGTCAATATCAATACCTTGGTCATTCTCCATGGTATGATCATACTGAGGTCCATCCCATGGTTTGTTGACCTGACGTCCACTAATGAGAGTCCAGTTCGCATCATCACTGTCCTC
This sequence comes from Ctenopoma multispine, assembly GCA_034779795.1. Taxonomy (NCBI): domain Eukaryota; kingdom Metazoa; phylum Chordata; class Actinopteri; order Anabantiformes; family Anabantidae; genus Ctenopoma; species Ctenopoma multispine. Next base: position 14,847,403 of record JAUYWH010000009.1, on the reverse strand, counting down.
CTGGACCCAACTACATAGACCTGATTTACAACATAACGTAAAAAATATTTGTAATAATGTAATATATAAGTAATGTGATCAGAACAGACAAAGATAAAACAAAACTTCAAGTAAAATTCAAATATTCATGTGATTTAATATTAAGGTGTTAATGTAGTGTATGTTTAAGATAATTTAAAAAGCACAATAATAAAGAATGAAGCTAAAAAAATATCTGTCAAGTCAAACATCCTGAAGTCAACTGAATAATTATTAGCTACATTTCTGTGAAACACATTTTACCACAGTGATTAAATCTCTTAATGGCTCATGATTTTATAAGAAAGCAATAAGCCATAAGTTGCAGGAAACAAGTCAGCGGTCACTATGTTCCTAGTGTCACCTTGTTCAAAGTTGCAGTCCATATTGGAGGCAGGAGCAGCTGTGGTCGTAGTGGTTGGGTTTAGTGTAGTGGTTATGATGTTGTCATGACAGGACTTGATTATGTGGACGTCGTCCAGAGCAAAGCCTCCGTCCTTTGAGGTGGGACAACTAGCTTGTAAAATAACCTGTGATAGAGGATGATCATTTTTTTAGACTAATTTATTTATAGAAAGTATTTTCTCAATAAAATTCAAAGGAATATTTTGTAAAATGGTGAATGTAGTTCTACCTGGTGAGGACCTGAAGAACTGTAATCCACCTTGTCCTGGATCCATGTGTAATTCATGTATCCACTTGTATTCCACACAGAACGCAGTCCGGTCGTCTCGTTCACAAACACTGTCAGTGTAATGTATGACGGACCTAAGAGCAACATGAACAGGCATAAAAAGACTGAAATCTACATTTACTGACAGGGTTGAAAAATGATTCTCGCTCTAGATGATCCCATGGGACATAAAGCTGAGAAAATCATACATCATTAAGCATTTTTACAGGACAATTAGGTCTGTAATGAGCCATGCACACCGTCAGTGAAGTCATCTCAGTGATAAAACTTCATACAGTTTTTTTTCCAATAATTTATTTATTTATTTTTCCATATGTATATGTACTGTACACATTATATTTCCTGCCATGTGTAAAGTTTAATGTGTAAAGTGTTTAATGTAGTTTTGTGGTCCTTGGAAATTACATAAATTGTTTTAATTTTTTGGGTGTCAACATTCGGTAGAAGCTTTAATCAGTTATTATTTCTGTAATCTACATGTATATGTTAAAAACATGTACAGTTTTTAATAATGCATGAGAAAATGTTAGTGTGAGACTAGATAAGACTGTACTCACTATTCGCTGACCACCCTTCAGCGTAGTGCCAGAACTCCAGGCAAGCTTTGTCTACAGGCTCTATCGTCTCACTCTCCAGTCGTGCAATTCCTTCCCTATTAGACTCAGACTGAACAAAGAATGCAAAGTGACCTGTAGAGAGAAAACAACATAAAATTATTTCAGGTTCTCTCCAGTCACTTGAAACTGCTTCATTTAAAGGGTTTTATTAATTCATTGGTGAATGAAAAGGAGCATCTTACTCAGTCCCTTTAAGCACTTAGTTAATTAATTTAATCAGTCACAGCATAACAGCTGCGCTCTGCATTAAACAATTTGCAAAATACTTCCCTGAATAACAGTGCTGGTAGTTAAAGTATGTGTATGACAACTTACCTAAAGAGGTGCCTGTGGAGTGGTCTCTCTGTGGGATAAAATGGCCATCACTGTCGCCTGAGAGCCAGTCCCAGTCCACTCCGGACTCTGCTGGAGGATTGTTCACCCAACCACAGAGGTCCATCTCAAAGTCACAAAAGCCTGCAGAGAGCAACAGAGAAGCACATACAGTACACAGCCACGTACACATGCTCAAACACCCCCAGAAAACATACATTAATTTTTTACTTTCATCCTTTTTCTTTTACAGTTTGAAGATTGTAGTTGTCACTGACCTGGTGGAGGACAGGCACCGTTTAGGACAGTGAGGTCATCAATGGAGACATCTCTCCGAGGTCCATCCCCGACCACCGCTTCAAAAATCACCTATCAGTCAGAATGAAGAGCTGATTTTAGTTTATGAGGTCATTTGTCTTTTGCAACATTTCTCTGCTGAAAAAGATGAGGTGAATTATTATATATATGTTAATCGTAACTGTAAAACTACTACTGTATGTCTAAGTAACTAGTCAATATAGTTGTGATGATTTGCAGTGTCTTTTAAGTGATCCACATATCACTTTTGATACAGGTGGAAGAAAATTAAAGAAGAAAATGTATGAAAGAAAATGTTAAAACAACAACAACAACACCAGGCAGGTGTAATCTTACCTGATATGGGGTTTCGGGGCTGAAAAGTGTTACTCTTCCATGTCTCCAGTGCACCCCCTGATCTCCACTTCTGTGCCAGAGCTGGACACGGTTTCTGTAGATGTCATGAGTTTGAAGGTAAACACTGAGTTCACCCACTCCACTTCCCTCCATGTAGTACCAGAACATGAGGCATTCCCCATCAGGAGGGGTCGGCTCCATCACTGCCGTCATCATCGTACCTCTGGATTCCACTGGGTGGCTCCACAACTGGGCGCTCAGGTAATAACCTACACATGAAGTGGAGTTATGCACAAGCTGAATTTCACCAAATAAATTTAAGATTTGTTTTGATTTTCTAATACCACAGGGATTTTTAGTATATAAAAGTATGATGGAATACCAGGGGATGTGGCCTAGAACTAATTATTAATATACATTATAAACGTTTTTCAGTACATTTAGCGATATTTATATATTTCGGGGGATGTTTACAGCCACAGTAGACAGGATAAGGTATTTGCAACTGTATATTAGGCTGTTTGTTGAGTCTGAATCACACAAGCCTTTGACAGCACATCCCCACAATAACGTAGGTTGATATTCTCACCTCTCCTAAATTTTGACTTGTGGTTATTATATCACATTTGACAAATGGACCAACACTGTCAAGCTCCAGCTCTCTCCAGGAACACGAATTACCAAAAACATGATGCAATCATGAGATACCTTTCTCTACTTCTGACATGAAATTTCACTGCAGATTATCCAGATTAATCTACAAAAGTCAAAAGTTTGGACACACATAGAAATAAACGTTAATTAATAAATGTTTTTGAAAGAAAAGCATATTTTATGTCGAATTGATCAGAAAGACAGTGTAGACATTGTTAATATTGTAAATGCACGCTATGTTTGCTAGTGCAAATTTATTACTTAAAAAAGGAACAGTGATAATTAGAAACCCTCTTGCAATGATAACACAGATGATGATATAAATGTTTTTTTATGAAAATATGCTCTTCCCTGTGTCTGGTAGTGTATGTCAAACCTTGCTCTGTCCCAAGTGTGTGATCAGCAGCAGGTCCTGAAGAGTTGCCCGGCTGGGATGTCCCTGTGATCCGGGTCCAGCTGAAGTCTGCAGACATTTCGGGGAGCAGACCACAGAGGGAGCCCTGGAAGGTGCACTCTCTCTCAGGCGGACAAGAGCCATCCTCGCTGCTGGACACCATTATGTCGTCGATGACTATGCTCCCTTGTTTACCACCCACTACAGCCTCTATAATGAACTGGAGAACAGCAGGAATTAATTGAAGTAGCAACTGCAACAGAACAAAAACTTGAACTGTATCATGAAACACAGGCAGGAAAAGCTTTAATATACTGTACGTGTGCTCAAATATTCTAAAAACTCAAACTTAAAGAAGGGTCTTATCACACTCCGTAGTCCTGTGAAAACATTCCTTTATATGTTTTTGCCAACAGCAGCGGACTATGCATACAGAAACGAGCAATAAAAATACCTGTATTGGTTTATCACTGTTGAATGTAAGATCAGCAAATCTCCATTTGTTTCCCTGGGTGCCACTTCTCATCCACATCAGTGTCTCTGGTTCACCTAAACGCTTTGCGATAAACTTCAACGAACCTGATTTAACAGATAAATAGAATATCACTTGTTCATCTGAAGCATACGTGTCTATTATAGAGAAGAAACTGAAGGTGGTTTGAACAATATGTTTGTAATTTATGTATAACTCCAGTTTAGACGTAAGTGAAGCCATAGGCAGTAAAGCACGTACCAATGCTGTTGCCAAATATGTGATACCAGAAGCTCACACACAAGACTTGACCTGCAGGCTGAGGGAAGCTGATGAGTCTGGCTGTAGATGATATGTTTTGGTAATTTGAAGCTGTTATAATCATGTAGTAGCCTGTAGAAAAAAACAGATTTGAGAAAGAACTTAAATTTCGTAATTTCCCTAATAGATAGTTTGAGATTATATAATTGCTGTAGATTATGCTCAGTTGACTCCTCTCTTAAATTGTGTCAGTTGCATTTTGTATGAAAAAATCAGACATGAGACAAATATGACAGACATTAGATGCAACCTGATTGTACTTGACTATTTTAAATTTACATTTAAATACAAAAGAGAAAATAAGTGATTGTGTAACTCATATCATCACTGGTGGTGGAGCCAATTAATATCAGAGGTGTAATTTTCATTCACATATTTAGTAATTTATTGATATTACTGGTAGTTTTGTGTTGTTACTGAGCTTGTTGTGTTTTATTAATATAACTTGCTTTGGTGTCACAAAGTAAGTGCTAAACTAAATTCTTACTCTCAGTAAGATACCCACCATTCCCAGTCGGACCGTCACTAAACTTCCTATTACTTCTTTTCCACAACAGGCTGGCAGTGTAGTCATGGTACCATGAACAGGTGTCCTCCTCAAAATCACATGAGAGTTGGTCTGATCCTGCTGGTATATCTCCCTCTCCACAGTTCTCAAAGCTGATGTCATCCAGCATAACGTCAGTTTCTCCCAGAAATGGAGGACTGAACGAAAACAGCAACTGTGTAAAGAAAATTGTAAAAATGTATATTCTTCTAAATGATGTATGTACATATTCCTTTAAAACTAAAAGCACTGAGCAAACTCGGAAATGTTTTTTTTTTCTGAAAGAAAGGAAATATTTTTCATGCAACAGAAGGTTAGCAGTGACTATGCTGTCCTGACCTCAGTGGGGAGGTCATTCCACCACTTATCAACCTGGTAAACATAATATAAAAATAAAATAATAAAATCTTAAGAGCTTTATTGGGGAAAATTAGGTAATATAGCACAGGAAACTAAAGTTATATAAACATGCAAAATAAATAGAGTAATTTGATAATACAAAAGTCAATCAATACCTCTTCCTGTAATATATTATATAATATATTATTATATATATACAAAAGTCATAAACTATACTTTACTAACCTTGTATCCTCCTGGCTGATTACCAATGAAAACTGTGGCATTCTCCCATCCGTGTGTCTTAGGTTTAGAAATCTTGAGCAAGTCTTTCATAGTACTGCCTCTGATCATTTTTACGTTTAGGGATAATGATAATGGTGACGTGTCATCATAAATATGGTACCAAAAGCTGGAACATATCAACAGTGAAATAACAAAAACTTGGTTCATTACAGATGCAGTGCAGACAGTAAAATTACTTACAGTATATGTACTGTCAGTCAAAGGCACGCCTAAGAAACATTTACACTAACATTTAAAATGTCAGGGGGCCTCTTAGAGATGTCTTTGTTTTCCATAAAAACATATCTAAAATTAGTTTGAATGAGAAATGTGGCACAATTAATAGGTAGTACACTCTAAGTGAGTCACTGAAAAGTTAGTTATTAGTTAAGTCGATGATTTATTATTGGTATTGTAAAATTGTGTGATAGCATTATTTCCTCTGTATCCATTTTACAAATCTGCCACTTCAAGCAGTCTCACACCATCATCATCATGTTTGACCAATGAGTCTCACAAATGTTCTTTGTGATCCGAAACGTCCAAACTTACACTTTTTCTTTAGTTCATCTATATAGTGTCTTGATATGTTTTTTTCAAGAAGAACAGGATCCCTAAGAGTTTTTCATTGTTGACACTGGGACAAGTCTTTTGAGAGCACTACTTAATGCCAGTTGGGAACCTGCAAGGAGGGATTTTCTTAACTAGACTATTATTTGTCCTCTTGCTCAATCTTCCACTGTGGTCTCCCACTCATTACCCAGTTGTTATATGAGATCTTTAGCTTCTTGGCAGTTTCTCACATGGAATAACCTTCATTTCTCAGAACATGTCTCTTGCCATTTTGTCTTTAATTGAACCCACAGTTGCTGATGCTCCAGATACTGTGTGACCCCAAAATTTTTAACAGTAGCATATCTTAAGAAAAAAAAGAAAGATACGCTGGTATGTTTTTAATACCTGATCTGGCATCCCAGAGCTGCCAGCTTGTCTACAGCGAACTCCAAATTAGCTTCTGAAAAGAGACCACCTCCTAGTTTTCCATCTACATGCATGACATGTCCTGTGTCCAGCAAACAAAGATACAACAATAGGATTATCATAAAACGTTAGATATTTAAAACATTTTGGTCACAGATTTGAAATTCTACTGCATTTGTTTAGACTTATGAGCAAAGTAGTGCTACAGATGAACATGAGAAGAAGTTTACCCAAAGAGCTTCCTGTGGTATGGTCGTCTCCAGGTACTGAGGTGATGTTTGCCATCTGGCGTCTCCATCTGTAGGTGTCATCACCGATGTTTTTCCATCCACAGGTGTGATTTTCAAAGTCACATGATCCTTAATAAGAAGGAACAATAAGCATGAAGCATCAAAATTCCCTTATTGTGTGTTTTATATGTCTTATTATAATATGTTGAGTACATTGTCAGTTTTTTTGCTATGTTTAAATCCCTCTAGTGTGTGTTCAGTCCTCAGTGATGCTTGATTTATAAGCATGTTTAATTTACAGTAACATAATTTGTTAAATTGACAAAATGCAAGTCACAACAGTGGAGAACAATGTGAGGTAAAAACACTTTAAATGGTGCTAAACAGAGACACAAAATAATGCATAGTAAGGCTAAAATCATCCAAAACCTGTTTTAAGTTCAAAGTGTAGTATTCTAAACACAAAACTGATCAGAACCTGATGTTGTTTCATGACACTGAGGTTGGAAAAATAAAGTTATGACAGATTAGAAAAGAAAGCATACCACAAAACTCCTCGTCTGAGCCATCTTTACAATCCTTCTTAAAATCACAGACAAGTTGGGCAGAGAGACATTCTCCAGATGTGCAGGTGAACTCCCCTTCAGGACAAGACGACCCGATGACCAACAATACTGCAAAGAAATGTTTATTAAGAAAATGTAACATAAAAAAAATCCTTTTGAAATCTTTATGTACAGTATCTTCTCTGTACAGCATCTCAAAACATCCAGATAAGCAGAAGCTGAGCCAACCACATATTACAATTCAGTTCACATCTCACCACATCTTCACACTTCTTATCTGACAAAGATGCACCTAAAGTACTGCAAACAATCAACAAAATGGATATAAATAAACCTTATATAAAATGTAACTTTACCTGACAGAAAAATAAATAATTGCCTCATCTCTGGAGAACAGTACCTCAGGAGATTAAATCATTAAAGAACTATTACTACTGTACCACTAACCAACCGAGGTTTGTGCCTAAACCACTGAATGGTAACTTTTGAGCTAAGGCCATGAATTCTTATCGGTAAACTGCAGCTTAAAGTCCAGGCTGTACCCAGTAACCTGCATTATATTTCCGTTGCTTGTCTTTATGGCTCTCACTTATTTCACTTCAGCAAATCACACATCCAGATTATTATTACAATCAAATATCATAAATGTTCCAGTTAAAGTTCCTGTACACACTGGTACTTTTATAAACAGTGTTGTGTTGATAAAAATGTATATGGATAAACTTAAACCTTGAGTCAACGACAACAAAACAAAACTCAGAATAAAATAAAAAAGCATATAGAGAACTGTCAAATTAGACTTTATTTTCATAAAACAGAACTGTCATATAAAATGAAACATATGTATTGTACTTAATTTATAAAATTTATACACTGTAAATTTTCAACAAAAGCTCTAACCGTAGTAAAGACATATTAAACTGGATCTTTCTGTGAAGGATATGTTGCAAGGGTCGAGCTTTTATTGAATCTTATCTGATTTTTCAACTTAAAAGATAAAAGTACCTTAGATACTCAATGTTCCAGTGTCAGTGTGTGAGGTGTGTGTGCAATACTGTACAATGTTTACTTTGTTTAACAGTTATCAAATCACTATGTTAAAGAGTTTGGGCTATTCTACTGGTTATTACACCTTTCTAATATCCATTCCTTTCCTCTTTACCTCTGTCTTTCACAGTGAGTATAAACAGACTTCTATCAGAGGTGTCACATTGCACCTATTAGGTATACTGGAATATGGCCAATAAAACTGATGATTACATCATTGTACATCTATAAAAAAAAGAGCAAAGGTTTGCTCAAAAGAGGATCATGATCAGTACTTAGTTAGCAGGAGATACAAAAAGACACAAATTAAAATTTGCTGACATCAACTTTGTGAAATGTGTGTTTAATACTTTGTTTAATTGTCACCTAGTGCCATCAATTCAAGTCAGTATAAGCAGCATGTACTGTTTTGTGCTAGTTTGTAACCTTTTTTTTTACTCACCCCAACCGGTCGAGGCAGATGGCTGCACACCCTGAGCCTGGTTCTGCTAGAGGTTTCTTCTGTTAAAGGGAGTTTTTTCTCTGTACTGTCACCATATGCTTGCTCAAGTGGGACTGTTGGGTTTTTTAGTATAATCCCGCGAGGTCTTAAACCTTGCACTGTAAAGTGCCTTGCCAAGATGCCAAGATGACTTTTGTTGTGATTTGGTGACTCTTAAAAGGTGTTTTTCTGCTTGGTTACAAATTGTAGGAATATTATGCATGAGTTTTATTTATGTTTTGAGAAATATATTCTAGTTTGTTTCCTTAGTATTGATCAGTTTAGCAGTTTGTGTAGATATTTATTGGTTCACAGCACGCTCTGATAGAAGCTTCCGGCTGTGAGTTCACTACAGCTCTCCAGTGGAAGTTAAAGCGAGTAGTACTGTTGGTTTGTGAAGATTTCTGTATTCTGGGCATTTTTGTCCAATGGAGCTGCTTCACATTATAACACATTCAATGTAAATTAATGATACTGCAGCACATATATTATAACCAAATTCAACTTATTATAACCCAGTACAGACCAAATTTAGAGTGAGGGGCATATTGGGATATATACGGTACATTTGCAATAATGGCCTAGGAAAATGCTACTCATAACACTGTACCAGTTAAAGAAATTACTATTCCTACTTATACGCCTTATAAAAACAATCCCTGCAGTAAAAAGGTTCATATTTTAGCCCAGTTCTCCAAACAAAAAAAAGGAGAATAACAAAAGAGGAAGTGAAAATACAAAATGCTATGATAGATGTTAAGGAAGAGTTGCAGAGCAAACTTCAACATCTGAAGGCCTCTACCACAAAACAGGATATTGTGTTGCTACACTCTACACAGGATGCACAAAATGTTCTCTTCATCAGCAGTGAAATATCACTCTGCTATAGTAACCTCAGATGAATAAAACATACCATATCATGAAAAAACAAATATATCAACTAGAAAAATAAAAATGTTGAAGTTATATAATGTATTTTGAATACATCGTAATCGTATTTGTATGGACAATTACTCTGTGTTTGCTGTACACTGAATACATTTGCCTTTTAAAAACTTAAAACAAAACTTCAGAATTTCACATATTATTTCCTGCCATTTACATGTAGATATATTAAACAACATAAAACATAACACATCTTGTATCAGGTCAATCCGATCACTCAAAACTAAGCAAACGTTTTGTTACCCAGGTGAAAACCCTGTGAAGATTATTCAAACAATAATCTAGTCCTGGTTGTAAACTTGGGTTTCAACTATGGAGCCTGCATTTGTTGCAATAAACAAAAAAATAATTAGCATGAAAACCAGAGAGCTGTCTATGGGAGAGAAGGAAGTCATATTAAGTCTGATATAATGGGAGAAATAACTCAGGCACTGCAAAAACATTGAGCATAGTTAATACAACAACCTGGAATGTTACAAAAACCCAAATCAGTGGTGTACTGTGCAAAACACATAGAAAGAGTAGACCAACAAACACAGCTGATGACGCAAACAAGTTGTGAAGAAAAAAAACTGTGAACCGAAGCAAGGTAAAGGTCATAATTAGAAAATCCCTGTCTCCCCTGTAATAATACACATATGCTGCCATGCTAATGAGACTCACCCCCCTTCCTATATGACAGACCACAAATAGGGAAAAAGTAAAAAATTATACTGTGAAAATACCCTCGTTTGGACATTATCATTTGTGTTTGGGAGTCTGTCAGATGCCTCTTCCCATGTGTTCTCCATGCTTCAATGTGTCAACTCATTTTATCACGGAGGAAAGCTTAAAGCTTATACTGTAGTTAGAAAGGGCTCAGGTGACTCTGAACCATCTCTTAGGTATGCTGCTATAGGTTTAGTCTGCTGGGGGACCCCATATCACACTGA
>JAUYWH010000009.1:14799209-14836814 GCA_034779795.1 Ctenopoma multispine | reverse complement strand
AGCCTGGTTCTGCTGGAGGTTTCGTCCGTTAAAGGGAGTTTTTCCTCTCCACTGTTGCCTTACGTGCTTGCTCAAGTTGGACCGTTGGGTTTTCTACATTATTCTGTATATATTTTTATAATGTGTAAAGGTCTTAAACCTTACACTGTAAAGTTCCCTGAGATGACCTGTGTTGTGAATTGGCACTATATAAAAGAAAAAATAGCAAATAGCGAAGGAAATAGTGAAAATCAATCAACAGACCTTGAACCAAATGAGCCAATTCAACAACTGAAGGAGGCACTTGTAAAAGTAAAGCACATCAAAAGAAGAAATCCACAATTTGGTGGTCAGTGGGTTGAAGGCTTGATATCGCAAAGAGAAATTAAACCTAATAATAAATTTATTTTCCAATATATCTTTTCCAATGTTTTAATGCCTAAAAATGTGGATTTTCTCATAAAAAAGGTGCTCTGTTTAACATTATTTTATATATATTTATTATATGTAAATGTAAATAACAGGAACTTAAGAGTGAAATTCTGAACGGTGTCTCATGCTCATCGTTTGATCCTAAACCCAAATGTCTTCACAGTGTAGGTTGAAGCGCTCCTCCTTACACCTCTTTCCGAGACAGATGCTGGTCTAGACCACTGACCCTGATGAGTCATGTTTGGCTCAAATCTCTTACAAATCACTTTCCAGGGGCAGGATGTGAATTGGCACGCTTTTGCCATTTGTGTGGCAAAAGTGTGTGTGTGTGTGTGTGTGTGTGTGTGAGTGGGCCCCTACTTCCCTCCCATCCCCCTCCTTTTACCAGTAGCAAAATGTTGAAATGTGCCAACTTGAAACATGACACTGGTTCAATGAAATGTAAAAAAAAGTGACTGTGTCAGTAGTATTAAGATTCCCTCCTTCTCAATGACATGCTCATAAGTCTTCTGCTTGCAATGCATGGACAATGTCTGCTGCTCTCAGACTTATCAGAAGTATGCTAACCTCAAGGATAACTCTAGCAGCCTTTCTGCTTTTCATCCCAATGTCTCAGTGTTCAACAGAGCAAGGTATAGTATGCTATCAAGCTTTATCAAGTCAAATATTGTGTATGTAAGGCCTTTGTTGCAGGTGTATAATGTGAATGTTTCTCAGCTGTCAAAATGTCTTACTTCGTAATAATATAAATTATACTTATTTGTTTAACTGCATATTTGTTGGACAGGATTGCTGATTTGATTAGCAGAATTAGTGCTTATGCTCAATGTGTAAATCATTTTGTGCAAAATGCAACTTGCAATGTTCTGTAACAAGATAAATATTATTTTGTCCAAAGAAATGCCTTAAAAGTGAAATCTGGGGCTAAAAAGGCAATTAACCGATGTGCAGTGTCAGACTCTATTAATGGCTGTTTGAAGGAGACTCTGAGTGTCTCCAGTCTGTCACAGTTCAACAGGAAACGATGATTTGAAGGGAGGAGTTGCAGGACGAATCAAACAAAAACATGTCTACCAAAATTCAAGACCTGCAATAAAAAAATATGAGAAGTCAATAGTTAATTGTAATTTTTAACTGTAGTTAATTTGCAAAAACTTTATGATGGAATTTAATCTAATAATCCTGAAAAAAAGACTTATTAGATACATAACAAAGTATGATATGATGAATGATTTCAAAATATAACATGCAATATAAGTTAAACCTTTATATTTCTCTCTGCAGAGACCCCATTCACACTCAGCAACAAGGCCACAGGTTTTTGTTTGCTGAAAAAACTTAGCCGCTGCCTTGATGTGCGCTGGACAACCAGTGACAGGCTTTATGTTACCACATCCAAAAAGTGCCTGGGAGCACAAGGCAAAACTGTCGGGAGTGAAGTTACCCTCTACGACTGTGACGAGAAGAGTGACCTCCAGAAGTGGGAGTGCAAGAATGGAACACTGCTCGCCCTCAAAGGAGAAGAACTTTACATTGGAGTCAAAGCTGATGAAGGACTTGCTCTCTCCAAAACTGTCGGGCCAAATAACCACCTCACAATTACTGGGACTTCCAGTGGTGCTTGCACAAAAACGTACAGAGGTAAAGTACAAAACACCTGTTTTAGAGAGCACAGCCACTGGAAACAGAATGCTGAAGAACACAATACAGGATCAAATCAATTTTGGTGTGTTAAGAGTACTGATCAAATAATAATGGCTCACTTCAGAATTGTTACCATGCTACTGGTATTCATAAAACACCTATCCAAGTCGTGTGTCATGTATTTGTGACAATACCAATTTCGTTCTTACTTGATTTTGGCTGTGCATCTCTGCCATATTAAATGATACGCTGTACTGCAGATCTGCCCTCAAAACGTTTAATATGTTAAAATATGTAAATTAATCAATTCTTTTTTTCCCCATTTAGAATATTACACCATTGAAGGAAATGCGTTGGGTAGGATTTGCATGTTTCCCTTTATGTACAAAGATCGATGGTTTGGAGACTGTACAACATTTGACTCTTCAGCAAAGCGACCTTGGTGTGCTATTGAAACAAAATATGAGCATGAACTGTGGGGATACTGTCCCAGCTCCTGTGAGTATTGCATTTGAAATTTAAATATCACAATGCTGAGTAGGCAACAAATAAATCTTGTACATGTTCAATGCGTCATTTGGCAGATAAATGTGGTTTCAGAACATACATTAAATTTTAGGAGAGAGATTTTAAGTTACTTTGATTGGAGACCTATCACTAATGTAGTGCAAAGTACACTTTATAAGAACACAATTTTAGGTTAAAATAATAAAGATTCAAATGTGTAAATGTGACTCAAGTTTTCCATATTTCTGTATCAGCCACAGAACACTGGAGATACCACCCTGTAACAGGAGCGTATTACCAGCTCAACACACAGTCAGTACTGACTTGGTCCCAGGCTGATAAGAGCTGCAAACAGCAGGGAGCCTCCCTGGTTAGTATCAACGATCCCAATGACCAAGCTTATATTTCAGGTAAGGTGCCACCCGGTGGATGTCTCTTGGTATTGAAAGAGATACATATGGAGAACAGAGGGGTTTGCTTATAAACATATTATTAAGAATTGCTGACACATAATTAATCTTAACTGTGAGAAATTGCAAGATTCGTCTGTGTTGTGATGCATTTGGTAAATAAAGACTGTGATTTATGTCTCTCTGTGGCCTTTGTTACTAAACAATGAAAAAGAGGAACAATTTAAAAAAAGAGGAACAATTTACTTTACTCTGTTCTTTTCTTTTTGTTTTTCCCTATCAACAACATAAAAATACAGCACTACTGCAGTTAGGGAAACAGAAACTTTGGATTGGCGTGGTTCAGGACCCAGAACATGGCTGGCAGTGGTCTAATGGGAAACCTTTCCGCTATCTAAAATGGAGTACTGGTAAGTCTTAACTCCAATAACAGCATGTAAAATGCTCCGCTGAGATATAGTTTGTATATAATTTCCCCCTGTAACTTGTCGTCATGAGTTCTACTGTTTGTGATCACTAGCTAGTAAGGAAGGTCCAATAAAATCATCATCTTGTTTTAGGACATCCACTTCCCAATCCAGGATACAACTGTGCATTTTTTGACTCTACCGGTCAGTTCTCTTGGCAAAGTTCATCCTGCAGCAAGAAAATGGGCTACATCTGCTACAGAGATGGGGCCCCGCCGGTTCCTCCACAAAGTAAAGAAATACATTTAACTCTATTCTAATATACCCTGATGTAATGTTTCTTTATGTAACACTGGCACTGTTTGATGTCAAGCACTCAGTCCCCTGATGTTTTTCTGTCATCAGTTGAACAAGGATTTTGTTCAAGTCCTTGGATTCCCTACAACGGCCACTGTTTCTACCTTCTTCGTACTCCTAAAACATGGTCTGACGCTCAAAAAGCTTGCCGCAAAGAAAGCGGGGACCTAGTGAGCATCCGCAATGTAGAGGACCAAAGTTTTGTCATCTCTCAACTTGGATATGGTATGTGAGGGTCGTAGACATGAAAACGTGTTTTGTTTTTCACTTAAATATGACTCTCAATGTTTCTTTACACGTCTGCAGATATAAAAACAGATATATTAGATATAAAGACAAATAAAGATGCATTGGGACCAAATGAATGATTTGAAAGATGTTACTCATCACACCTCAGTTGTATAATCTTTGAATTCCTTAAAGCTACTTTTAGCATAACATTCAGAATCAACTCACTCTGCCTAGGCCTCCCTTACCTTGCTCTGATACAGCTCTGTTTCACTCTTTATGCTTCACTGGGCTCTGCACAGATCTTCCGGTATTAGTCATACTTTAAATAAGAAGCTAAGAAGATATAAAACATACTAATTAACCAGTCAAGTGAACATCTTTGCACTGCTGTTTAATGACTTTGAATCACAGGAGACGTCCATGGTACATCCAAATTAATATAAGTTATAGAACATATTTCTAGTAAAAAATACTGTAATGAACTAAAACATTCCATGCTGCATCTTGAAGCTGGCCTTTTTGGGGAAAAAATAGTTTACACCAATATGATGAAAATATTCAGATTTTTTTAAATAGTTACAATATATTTGTGTTCATTGACTTTTTAGGGACAACAAATTAGTACTCATTGGTATAATCTATTGATACCTGCTGACAGATATAATGACAAAATTACGAATTACTTTCATTCTAAAGAACATGGAGAAAATCCACTGGTTTATCTCTCAGCAGGATCCACTGATGAGCTTTGGATTGGACTAAATGATAGGAGGACAGAGGGGCTGTTTGACTGGAGTGACCACTCTACGGTCAGCTTTACTAGCTGGGAGTCAGGAAGACCAGCTGTCTCCACTGACACAGAAGACTGTGTTCTCATCAGGGGAGAGGTAAAGAATGGATGTGATTGTGCACGTACAATATATCAACATCTAACCAACTCAAGAACACTCTTGTCAAAGTCTGCACCCTTATGAATATAAATAAAGACACTTCACAACAAGGTGCAAAACACTGGTAACACTCAAGAACAGAAAACACCTTAGAAAACCTGACTAGTTGCGGATTACAGATTCGCTGGACTGACAAATGTTTGTACTTGTACTAATGTACTCAAAAATGTACTAGAATAATAGGAATAGAAAAGTAGAGTATAGTAGTAGAAGAAGGAAAGGAACAGTTCATGATCCAAAGCACACCACGCCATCTGTTAAACATGGTGGTAGCAGTGTTATTGCATAAGCATTAATGGCTGCCAATGGAACCATGTCATAGTTGTTTATGACGATATGACATTATGATGATGTGAATGCTGATAAGTAAGGATGAATTATATGCTCAGATTCAGCCAAATGATGCACAACTGATAGGACATATTCCTATTGCAGATGGATAATGACAGCAAATATACAGTAAAAACCAAATATTGGTTATTCGTCAAGCAGGACAAGACTTAAAGGAGAAAGACAAACAAGCAGTCAGCACAAGTCAGTCAGCTGCAGTAAAGGCACAGCATCTCAAAAGAATGAAAGGAGAAAGGAAGGAAAGGAAGCTCAGAATTTAGTCATGTCTATGGGTTCCAGTCATTTTTCTTGCAAAGTATACAGTATATAGTAATTGGGTTATTAAAAGTGAATAAAACACATTGGAAGGTCAATGACAATAGTGAATAGTCCATTAAACAAATGTTCTTTTTTCCACATTTAAGCAAAAAAAAAACATGAGATTTTAAAATGTATAGGTTATCCATCCAGTAAACCCAATCTACAAATAAGTTGCATGTTTTACTATGTTTTTGTCCTTTAGAATGGAAACTGGGCAGATCGCTCATGTGATGAGAAACACGGCTTCATCTGTATGAAACAGAGCGGAACTGAGAGCACTGGAGATGAAGTAAATCTGGACATAGGCTGCAAAGCTGTGAGTGAAATCTATATGTGGTGTATGAAAAAAATAACAGGCCTTCATAAGCATCAGCATGGATAATCAAGGTGCATAATAAAAACCTAAAAATTAATTTTGGAAAGTAATCAGTTCAATCAGTTAGAATATATCTATGCACTGTTGATTTTATGTGTGATAAAAACCAACTAATAGTAATACAATTCTGATTTACTTTTTTGTAACCACTGGTGAACTGTAGACAAATGGCATAACAAAAAAAAAATACATTTACCATTTTGAACTGTAAGTAACAAGTTTAAATTGCTGCTTAATTTCCTATAGGGTTGGAAAAAACACGGCTCTTACTGCTACTTTGTAGGAACTGATACAAAAACTTTTGATGAAGCTAAAGATGACTGCAAGAGCTCCAACTCTTACTTAGCTGATGTTTCAAATGGGTAAGACTCTATCAGGGTTTTATAAGTCATGTGATACTAACAACTCTTTTTGCATGTACTGTGACAAACATTTCACATACCCATCTTAGTCAATTACCCATACTTTAATCTATTTGCAGGGTAGATAATGCATTCCTTGTCAGCTTGGTGGGCTTGAGACCAGAGAAATACTTCTGGCTTGGACTTTCAAACCAGAAAAACATTGATGAGTTTGTGTGGACCAACACAGACCAAGTGAGGTTTACTCACTGGAATACTGAAATGCCAGGTATGGAAAAGTACAAATACAACAATTTCTTCGGATCTGTTCTTTTGAACTAAATATTTATATTTGGCTATTTCCCCCTCAACATGTCAAGGTTACAAACAAGGCTGTGTTGCCATGACAACTGGGACTTTGGCAGGACTCTGGGATCTGCTGCCCTGCACAAACAAGGAGAAATACATCTGCAAACACCTGGCAGATGGGGCAGTTGTAACTGTTCCACCACCGACTCAAACTCCACCAAAGTGTGCAGACGGTTGGACTAAAGTGGGAACAAGAAACATGTGCTCTTTGGTACGAAACAACCCTGCCTATTAGATACAACCCAAATTCAAAAAGATTGGAATGCTGTGCAAAAGCTACATAAAAACAGAATGCAATGATCTGCAAATCTTGTAAATCCATATTTTATTCATACAAACATACGGGGCCGGTTCTAGACAGACATATATGAGGGGGCAGACAGAAATTTGAAGGGGCACACGGTGTCAATGGATGCGGGAAAACTGGAAAAAAAGAAATAAATAAAAAAAGAAATATTTCTCATCATATTATAACAACTAAACTAACTCGCCTATATGAAATATATTCGAACCCAACAATAACACTACTCACTATTGCCAATATTAACAAAACTAGAAAGGGTAGGCCAAGTTATAAAAAATATCAATTCACCAAGTCTTGAAAAATAGAATAAAAAAATAAAAACTAAAATAAAATATCCTTCCAGATCTTTACAACTAACAATATAAAATGTATCTTAATTGGATGACCTAATTCTCAAATAAATTTGCAAAATAAAGACCTCTCAATATAAAATCGCTGATTACATCAGTATATGAAATGAGAAAACTGTTGAATGCAGAGTTGAAAGCTGGAGCAGGGCTTTGTGTTGGGGTCTGACAGACACAGGTCCCCCTCCAGTTGGTTCTATGCAGCAGAGATCTCAGCCAACTGAGAAACCGGACAGTCAGGGTCATTTGCATGCTAAAACTGATTGGATGTTTAGCTGGGGCTCAATTTCTAAAAGTTTGATTTAAGGGGTCAGGACATTTGTTTAAGGGGGCGTTGCCCCCTCTTGCCCCAGCGTAGAGCCGACCCCACAAACATATACAAAACATCAAATGTTTAAATGGAATAAATGTACTCGAAATATTGGGACAGAGTCACGTTTACCAAAGTGTAGCATCCCCTCTTCTTTTAACAACAATCTGTAAACATCTGTGAAGTAAGAAGATCAGTTGCTGAAGTTTTTCGGGCATGAATCCTTTCATTGAATTGTCCTTTTCTTGTCCGATATCAGATTTTAACCTGCTCAACAACAACAGTCCTGGGTCTTCTTTGTCGTATTTTGCAATTGGTAAAAGGTCTGAACTGCCTTCATCCCCTGAAAAATCTAAATGGGAGCACATGCCTTTTCAACTTAACACATTATGACACATTATTATTGTATTTACAACCAGTTTTCCACTGCCTGGAATGGCCAAAAACCAGCTTAATCAGCTACTTTATTGCAGTACATATCTGATGTATTTTAATCAAGCGCACAATTTTTCTCTTCAAGTTTGTTACAGGGCCTCGTTCAAATGAGAAGACCTGGTTTGAGGCCCGAGATTACTGTAGAGCCATCGGAGGGGACCTGCTCAGCTTTCACAGCGCTGCTGACCTTCTAGTTGGACGGTATTAACTAATTAAATTGAAATTCTAAACTGAAGGTAAATGTGGGGATACTGAATTTAGCTGGTACCTTTTCTTTAAAATGACCTTTTCCAGCTCACCATTTTTCTATGCTGTAGTTCTCATTACTTGAATTCAGATTCTAGAGGATGACAACATGCACAAATGTATAATATAGCTGCTTTAAAAAAAAAACAATGAGTCATTCTTATCAGATAACTGCAAATTTTGTTTGTTTAGTTTGGATCTTCAAATTTTCTAATTCTTAAGATTTTATTTACACTGCAGCCATGGAAAAGCCTGGATTGGACTTCATGTTCCCGATCCAAACACTGGTTATGTATGGAGTGATGGAACCGCGGTTAGTTGATGCCCCAAATCATTCAGTTCTGCACAAATAGTATCCACTCTTAAACTAAGTCATTTTGTTTTTTCCTTTTTTTGGCAGCTAAACTTCCAGCACTGGCAGGAAGGAGAACCAAACAATTTCAATAACGACGAATCTTGTGTTGAGTTCAGTATACATCACTATGATGAGTCTGGGTCTTGGAATGATCTGAACTGTGAAAGTTACAATGACTGGCTGTGTCAAATCCGTGCAGGTAAAGTTGAGAAAATGTGTACTGAAAGCTTATTTTTTCTCCTTTATGAAAATAAATTATTTTTAATCTTCATCATGGAAAAATGAGCATGCACATCATGCTTTAGCTTTATCTTCCGTGAATATTTTTTCTAATTTTGCAAAGCCTTCAACATGTCAAGCAAACAATAATAATAATAAAATATTTAAAATGAAGATTATTAAATTTATTTTATAATTGACCAATAGCAAGATTAGATATGTAACTGAGACTGTGTTGTTAAATTGGTGAAGATGTTTATTTAATTTGTTTCTGCTTTTTTCTATTTGTGCATGTTTCCCTAAACTGCAGTGCATTGTGTTCTCAGAACCACAGACCACAATTACACTAGTTTACATTTCTCCACAAAACCAGATTAAAGATGACATGGAGCACAGAGTTCTGCTTGCTATATTAACTTTATTTTTTTTGGTCACATTTCATAGGAGTGACTCCAAAACCACCTCCAAATGATACAGCGGTGGGTAAGTTGACATTGTATGCACAATCCCAGGGTAACAGAAATGTAAGGCACAGCATATTTAGAAACTAATGAAAACTGCTTAGACCAAATATATCATAAGTCACATGTCATACTATACTTCTTTTTATGGCTCTAGCTAGCACCTCAAAAATTCCAACACCTAAAATCACTGTCCAATTATTTTGATTATTGTCAAAATAATCATAAAGGTCTTACATATACTTCACTTTTGATTAGAGCTGCAACATTATCAATCTGTCATTTGTAATTGTTTTGTCGAACAAATGTCATATAGTTAGGGCTGGGCACACTGATTCATTAATGCGTGTTAACGCCGTTTTATTATCATTATTATGAAAGACCATCGCTCACTGGGTCTGAATACACACACAGACAAACAATGGGTCACAGGACGGGTGGGATGTTGATCAGTACTGGCTTTGGATTGGTGTCGACGTGTGTCTCAACCAATGAGAGGATTTAGGGGTGAGCCTAAGACTGCTCCAGCATTCTGCTGGAAACAGGAAAACAGAATCTCTTACACACGGCGGAGTTGATAGAACAACAGTTATTTGTAACCAGTGCAAAGTTGAATTTTCCTATCACCAGAGAACTTGGAGTCTGACGTATCACTAAATACTTCGACGTGCGCTCTCTGTGTGTGTGTTTGTGTCTGTCTGTTCACAACTCTGCTGTGTGCGACACAGAAATCAGAGGAGCAACCGTGCAGAGACAAAAATGACATGAGATAGATAACATAAGGGTGTTTAGTTACATTAACAAAAGAACAAGGTACAGACCAATGGTTACACACAGGTTGGTCTAGACTCTGAAAGTAGTTTTTCTATAATAACTACATGGACGTTAATTTCCTGGCAAATAGTTTTGTTATTCTATTTAATTTCCTTAAATTAATGTTTAAGTTGAGATTTACAGGAAATATTTAACAGCTACTATATAAAGGGAATACGTATCTTGTTTGTTTAAAGTGTTTGAAGACTAAATATTATTGCAATTTTGTTTATATAGAAGTACTTTCAAAATAAAAGTAGAAGAAAACTACTATGTATTATTATAACATTTTGCCTGTAACACTGCGATTAATCGCGATTAAACATTTTAATCATTGCCCAGCACTATATATAATATTAAACAAATGTTACACAATCTACATTTTGAACTAACAAAAAATTACAGTCCCAACACACATACGTATATTCAATTTACTTTGTTTTATATGAGCAAAATACTCTCACTTTTGAGAAGCTATGAACCTGAATGCTTAACATGACATTAAGCAGACAACACTACTTTTCAGTTTTATAGTTTGCAAAACCCCAATAGAAATAATCTAAGTGAACAGTGAGCGCAGACCTGCTTTAATGGGTCAAAAACATTTTTAGACAGTGAGTGATTTAGATAAGTAAGAAACCCATATATATTGTTAGTAAAATTTAACATATAAATATGTTTCTAAAACCTTTGCAGTGTATAATACTACTGCAGATGGATGGATTGAATGGAGAGGCTATCAGTATTATATTAATAAACTGTCAATGACTGCGGAGGACGCTCGTCACTTTTGTCAGCAGCGCCATGGTGACCTGGTATCGCTCAGCACTAAAGATGAAAATGTCTTCTTATGGAAACAGGTAGTTATGTTTTGGTTGGAAAAACATCACATTCACATTAGGCACATACTGACTCCAGCTAGAACTATATAACTATAAGCTTGTGTCATATCTGTGCATGTGTCTCACAGATTTCCAGAAGCTATGGGTCCTATTATATAGGTCTGTCAGTGGATCTTGAAGGATCATCTTGGTGAGTATTACTGAATCCCTAATATAATACAGTGAAATATTGGTTCTAAAAAGGACAGAAAAAATCAACTGATTATTATTATGTTTTGAATAGGGCTAGAGACATAAACGCATTATAATTGTGTTAGCATGTTAATTAATTAACCCCGTTAATTATTTTAACGCGTGTTAACAAACTTTTATTATTATTATGACGATGAAAGTCTGTCGCTTGAGTCTGAATACACATACAGACAAACAATGGGTCACAGGAGGCGTGGGATGTTGAAAAATCTCAGGAAAAATCCTGTGATTAAACGCAAATAACAATTTTAAGCCCTGGTTATGAGGTTATTATTTACATAACAAATCATAACTAAAATTTAATTGTGTTTGCTTCAAGGTGGATGGATGGTTCTAATGCTTTGTATCAAAGATGGGATGAAAATCAACCTAATACTAATGTCTTTGATGAGAACTGTGTTACTATGAATTATCATATGGGTAAGTAATCAAAAGAAGCTATGCACTGACCATTTGAAAAAAAAAACAAAGATGTTCTGGATAAGATATATAAGATATAAATGCAATGCAAATTTTTTTAAAGAATTGGTGGTGTGGGGGGGTTATCTGGGGGGGGGGGTGAGTAATTATTTGATTCCTGCTGACTTTGTAAGTTTGCTCACTTAAAAGTCAAATTTTTATGGTGGTTTCACTTTAATGAAGAGAGATATCAAATCAAATTTGAAATACATTTACTTAATGACACAAATCAATTCATAGCTTTTATGTTGTGTTTTTTTGGTTGATATTCTGTCTCTCTCCACTAAACTGAAAGAAACAGAAACTGTTTCTTTGTAAGTGAGCAAACATACAAATTATTTCCCCCACTTGCTCTTGAAATGTCACTAACTGTAGCTCTGCTGTGCTCATAGGTTTCTGGCGCACATGTAATTGTGGTCAAGAGCACTATTCCTTTTGTAAACGAAGGGGCACAGTAAACACCAACACAACTGCAGCCCCCACAGTTCCTCCAAAAGGTGGCTGCCCACGTATGTGGACTAAATTTGACTCAAAGGTCAGAAATCACTGCCTTTTTTAACATTTAGGAAATGTTATAATTGCCATTTTTTTGCATTTGTGTTATGGCGAACTGGTTTGACTTAAGTATTTTAAGTGGACACAGTAGCTTTCATTAAAGAAACTTCACAAGAAATCCTACATTAAAAAGGACCAGTTAATGTAACGTCTCATCATCCCATTTTATTTTGTATGACATTTATAAATACTTATTTATATTTTACATTTAATTTAATTATATAATATCATTTAAATCTAAATTGGAACTTTTTTTTTTACCAAAGCACCATAATATCAGTCTTGGGACCAAAAACTTTGACAGCTTTTAGACTGGCTCAAACTCTCCACCATTACCACTGCTGTGAAATACACATAAACCATGATAATCACATAATTATCAGAAATCAAATAATGTTCAGATTTCTTATGTGCATGTGTAAATGGGTCCTCTCTGTAAAAGAGCACATTGGTTATTTGATGTCTACTTGGCTAGATGTGCTTAAGCACACAAACATTAAGACTAGATGAAATGGCATGGAAGTTTATTAGGGGGAGGCTAGTGCTTGGTTGTACATTGAACATTCATTCTACTATTTCTTATCTACAGTGTTATTATATCAATCCCGAGCAAAAAAAGAGTTGGGAAGAAGCAAGGAGATCCTGCATTGAGTTGGGCGGCAATTTAGTCTCTATTCCCACAAGGCGCGTGCAAGGTTTGTTCTATTGTTTTCCCATAAATCCTTTTTACAATGCATATAAACTTACACATTCAAGTGTACAACATAGTTCAAGTTCATTCTTGATTTTGAAAGTTAAAATATTTGTAGACAACAAACAAATATTAAACTTTTAAGGAGTGAGTAATAAGTTTTTTCTTGCACCAATTTACTTGGCCAATTCTGATATAAAAATCAGAATATCAACAAAAAAATTGATATAAAAATATATTTAAATAGTCTGATCTCCCGATTCGGATATTAGCCAATTCAGAATTCCTTTATTCCTTTTTAACTATAATTAAATAATTTATATAATATATAATTTTTACTGACTTTTAGACAGAGTATATACCAGCAATTAATAAAAATGTTTGTGCTGCTTGTAAATGAGATTGGCACAGAATCAGATATCTTAGACTCAAAAAATGAAAGTTTCTCAATTTCTACCATTGATATTTTCAGCATTTTTGATCAACAAAATGGGTGAAGTAGCAGCTTCGGACCTGTGGATTGGTTTAAATAGTTTAAATCAAAATGAGTTTTACTGGACTGATGGAAAGTCAAGGCGGTATACCAACTGGGGTTATTCTGTAAGTACACAAAGAAACTTCATGTGACTGATGTAAATCTAAGAAATTAAAGCAAATTATAGAGCGACTCTATGCTACCTGTAAATCCTGTATAGCATCATCACACATGGGTGTGGTTAGTTAAAATAAACTTTTACCCATTGGGGGCAATAAAACAGTTTAAGATAATATTATTAAATTGTTTAGATTTTTAAAAATCTGATTCCACTCTTTAGAAAAATCTACATCGTCCAGGAAACTTTTATAAAAGATGGAATGAGGTAAAATTTTCATATTAATATAAAAATACGAAACAAGAAAAATGCAATATTAACTTTAAATCGTAATTTCATAATGAAAAGATATTAAATATTAATCTTTCCCTCTGTCCTTCACCAGGAGGACTGTGTTGTGATGGCCAGCGGTCGGAGCCTTGGTAAATGGATGATTAGGCCTTGCAATGACAGCAATGAATTTGTTTGTCTTCGAAATCTTGGTGAGTTCCTCCATTTTTGTCTTTTAAAAATAGAGTTTTAAAAAGGAGTCATACATACTCTTGTTTAAGTGTCCAAACTTTGGTGTTCAACATAGTGAAGTGGGTCTTGATATGTAAACCATGCCTAAGGAGGAATAACAAGACTGTAACAATGAAAAATTAAGATTTATTTTGAAGAGTGTGGCTTCAGACAAGATGTCGTAGACAACCCTGGTGCTAGAGAGCTGCAGCCCTGTTTGTTTTCTAACTACCTGCCCTTCCCACTGGTGATTATCTGGATCATGTCTGTTCAGCCTGTCAGAAGCTATAAGTGCAGGGATGGTTGAAAAACAACAATTGTCTAAACTGACATTATTTGTGTTGAGGCCCATCTTCTGCTGAAATAAAAAAATGGAGGTAGTATCAACTCCTTCCCGCCAAGGTTGATAGTCCATCTTTGTCTGTAACTAGGATCTATTGGATTGATTATTCATTTTGTTTGTTGATCTCAACAGACCCACGTATCCAGCCTCAAACAGAGCCAGCAATTCCTAACACCTATGTAAAGCTGGGAAATGACAGCATCAAGGTTGTCACTGAAAATCTGACATGGGATGATGCCAAGAGACGCTGTGCAGGTGAAAGCGCCAACCTGGCCAGCCTTCGGAATGAGTGGACACAGGCGTATGTTGAGCTGCTGGTTATGAAACTCAAAGCACCTTTGTGGATTGGACTGAACAAACAACAGGTAAAGAGCTCCAACCATTTGAAATCACTGTATTGTAGGACATATAAAATATTCTGCTTTTAAACACAATGAGTCTTTCTTCCATATATTCTGTGCAATAAATGTTAAAGTGAAGTAACAAAGACATAAGAGTAAACAGTGTCTTTAAAACGTCATGAATATTTTAAGGCCGACATAATAAATGTCCTATTTAGTAAATAATTTACTAAAACAAGTTTACAATTAAAAGTTCACATCTCCTCATTCTTTCAGACTGAAGGCTATTTTAGGTATGTTGATGGCTGGCACCTGAACTCTGCCAGCTGGGCTGAAGGTGAACCGACAACGGACAAGCCTTGTGTGTACATAGACACTGAAGGAAAATGGAGGACTGCTTTCTGCAATCACACCATGAACAGTATTTGTATGCAGTCTACAGGTATGAACATCACCAGGTAACATAAAACAATATGGTCCATCCACCGTACACAGTGTCAACAGCTCTATGTTCATATGATTAAATTATAAATACTGGATTATACTCTCATTTCACTATGTCTTTGTCAGTGTGTGAGATATAAACTCACAGTTTAGAGTTTCATGTCTGTAACATATTAAAAAATGCCTCATTAGTCTCTGTGGGAGCTACAAAAAGAGTTTTGCTGCTAGAAACGCTACTAGAAACGCAAACATGCGTTTCTAGTAGGGATGTTCAATATTGGCTTTTTTACCGATATACCGATATTAACTCTTAAGTTCCAATACCGATATAAAGCGGTACCAATATATGTGGGGCTCCCCTTATAAAAAAAACTAAATCCTTTTAGGTAACTAACATCACATATCTCCTGTCTTGCATACTTAAACTTTAAACATTATTGCAAGGTGTGCTAAATAAACAAAAATATCTCAAAACTATGTCTTGGGTTTGTCATATTTTGACATTTTGAAAGAGAGGAGAAGTAGCTGAAGAGTTTGATGTATAATATGTAGGATCATAACAGTTTACAGACACAACAGCAGTCATTGCTGTGCTGCGGACAGAAATTATCCTTTTCACTTTAAGGGATAGCTTAGCTGATTCCTTTATTACTGTATATGTCCTTCACAGATGTGCCGCCAACAGAGTCAACCATATTCCCAGGAGTTTGCCCTGAAGAGACAAATGTGGAGTACCAGCAGAGTTATACCTGGCTTCCATTTAGGGGTTCCTGTTATCTATTTGTCACAGAGGAAATTGAGTGGGCAGATGCAGGTAGCAGCTGTAAAAGGCATGGTAAGGGACACTGCATTCCCAGAAAACTGTCTGTCTTCAATTTTAGACTGTGTGTGTGCTTGTCTTGTTTATGTATGGTGTGTAGTTTACCTTCTCCTTGTAAGTCGCTTTGGATAAAAGCAACTGCCAAACAAAGTAAAGTACTGATGTCAGCAGTTTTAAACCAGCATCGAATAGTATGTGTTTGGTCATTTTTAAAACCGCAATGTTATTGTTTTTTGTTTGCTTGTTTCTATGTTTAGGTGGAGACCTCGTTAGCATTGAAGATCCCTCTGAGCAACAATACATTAAAAACTACATTGAAATATTGCAAGATAGCCACAGCTCCTTCTGGTTGGGCCTGTATAAAAATCATGCAGGTATTACATATTTCCGTGCTAATAAAAGAGAACAGAATAAAAAAATAAAAAGACATTAAAAAATAAAAATACTTAAATTCACTACTCTGTTTTGTTGCTGTTCTTATTTTTGTTTACTTACACAACTTGACAAAACTACCACAGTAGGCACAGATGAAATTACAGCAACATCATCATACAGAAGATTATCTGGCACACTAACAAAGAGAAAACAGCACTGAATTTCTGTTTGCCTATACAGGGACATGGCAATGGTTAGATAAAACAGTCTTGGACTACACTAACTGGGCTCCAGGGGAGCCTGATTCTGAATATGGAGAGATTGGATCCTCAGATGGTCTATGGAGGTCAGGTCGTAGATGGCATGACAGAGCATACATCTGTGAAACACCCAAAGGTAATACCATTACTATCTATGGAGCCTAGCAAAGTCTAATTATTTGTGAAAATTAACGATGTTATGTTACTCCAACTTCAAATATGTTAGAAGTTACATTATTTGATTGGATAAACTCAAATGTAAACTTAAGAAATTAAGTTAAGACTCCCTGGAAGTGATGAATGAACGAATTACCCTGGATGTAGGGGTGTAATGATAAAATAGACATGTACTGTATATTACTTAAAAAAAGAATATTGACATCAATATTAACAATATGTTTCCCTTCTTCTCTACCAGTGCCAGCCAAAGATTCAGAAACGAAACCTGGTAAGTTATACCTTTGCATCTCCTTAAGTTATGTGGTATTATTAAATGTTTATTATTATTGTAATATATTTGGGAAAGAGTTGCACGGAACTCATATTTGCAGATATCATAAACTCACAAACATATATGCACTAACTATTTGTTCTGGCTGAAAAACATACTTGTTGAATCTTTGCAGAACCTCATGGAGGTCAGGATCCTCGCAGTCGTGTCCACACAACTTTGGTAGTTTTACTGATCATTATGATCACTTCCACACTGATAGTTGTTGCATTCTTCCTCTACAAGAAGTCCTCTCGCCCCTTTACTCCCTTTGATAATCCACTCTACTTCGGCGGTCAACAATCCAAGCCCGATGTGGTTGATAACAAAAAACTGATAGAAAATGAAGAGGTAGAAAACCCTGTGCCTATTATAACCCTGTGATCTATGCAATAACTGAATCTTTTGGGTTGTACACTATACTGTATCCCAGACTGATGTATTTTACTTAGATGCTTCATTAGCGTTTTTGCTTTGTTTTGTTACATGTTATGTTCAGTTATTTAACAATATGTCACAAAGTGCGAGTTTCAATGGAGGTGGCAATGTCTAACCTTATGGAACATAACAATTCAGGCTCCACGATGTCTCAATGGGAATGATTGGTGTTTTAACGTTTTTTTTTTAATCTATAATTGAATTTACAGTATATACTGTAATTGTTACGGGTTATGCTTATATCCACCAAATGGTGTTGGACTGAAATATGTAAAAACAAATCTGTCTGTCACTGTTAAATGAGCTTTGAAATTTAGAGAAATATTTCATATTAAATAAAATAACGAGATTAACTGACTCCTCAGCATTCTGTTTTCTGTCTGTTTTGATTTTTTATTTTAGAAACTGTGACTCTGGAGTAGATTTTTTCTGTGGGTCCAGACTAAGCACTGAGCAGATCAGCTGACACACCTAGCCCCTTTCCTATGCAAATCTTGAATTTTGACATAAATCCATAATCTTGAATCCCTCACTTTCAACTTCTGTTGATGCTTTGTCTTTTTATAGTATAATTACAGTAAAATATTGTACCATCTTGAATGTATGTTGGAGTCTATTATGACAGAAACTGATATAATAAATAACTAGAAGGAAATCAAAGTATAGTAGTCAAAATATAAATTAGTTATTACATCTAACAGGCACTAAAATTTACTAAATTTAAAGCTACAACATGTATCTCTTTAAAAATGTCTTAGTCGAAATATACTTTAAAGCTCATCTTATTGTAGACAGGTGCTTTTGACACTTTATATGAAATCAGACCTTTAGGCAGAGCAAAATGGATTTATTTGGAATCTCATGTTAACACTACAACAAGTTGTATAGACATTCTTTTTTTACCAGCAATTCCATCACATTTATCGTCTAAGGACTTGTAACGAACATGTAATGACAGTTGTTCATTAGAAAACACTTTCTTTACATGAAATGCTAAAGTTATTTACCTTTTGTCGAGCCCACTATGCAGTCTGGATGCTTTTTGCTGAGATCCCAAAGCTTTGATTTAATCTTACTGTGATAGTTTTAGGTTGGTTGGGGAGCTCTTTTTGAGTCATTCAAGTTTCTTCAGTAATCGTTTTTAGCTTGTGTGCAATAAATCACAGTAAAAACTGGTGTTACATTTACAGTGCTCCTTAAGTATGTTTAAAAGACATAAAGGCCTGGATGTCCTGTAACTTTATACTCCTTAATTCAGACAAGACTGAAGTTATTCTATTTGGGCCCCAAGTCTTGAGACAAGCTATCCGATCAGATTGCCACCTTAGGTGACATTGCATTGGCCTCGAACACTACTGTGAGGAATCTTGACATTATTTTTGATCAAGATATCTCTTTTACCAATTACATAAAAGAACACTCCAGAACTGCCTTCTTCTTCCTCCACCTTAGGAATATTTCAAAGATTAGGAGCATGCTGTCTAAAAGTGATGCTGAGAAATCAGTCCATCCATTTGTTACTTCTAGACTGGACTACTGTAATTCGTTACTGATAGGATGTCCCAATAGCTCACTCAAAAGCCTCCAGTTAATCCAGAATGCTGCAGCCAGAGTTCTGACTGGAATTAACAAGAGATTTCATATTACTCCTACATTAGCTTCCATTGGCTCCCTGTAAAACCTAGAATAGAGTTTAAAATCTTCCTCACATATAAAGCTCTAAATGATCAGGCCCCATCATATCTTAAAGACCTCATAAAACCTTATTATCCCAGCAGAGCACTTCGCTCTCAGAGTGCTAGTCCAGTTGCCTGCTGTTCTTCTCTCTCTGCTCTTTCCACTCACCCCAACCGGTCAAGGCACATGGCCGCCCACTATGAGTCTGGTTCTGCTGGAGGTTTCTTCCGCTAAAGGCAGTGGCGGCTGGTGAAAAAATTTTTTTTGGGGGGCGCACTTTTTTAAGTCAGTCTTCAGATGCACTCTGACCACATATCCCTACTAGTATAAACCAAAGCACCATTGATGCACCATGCATCACACTGCTTTAAAATATTAAATTAACTTGAAAATACACTGTCTCTGTTTTCAACTAACTGGACAATCACATTCACTTAAATATCAATAGACGTCACATAATTAATTAGAAAGTCTGTTCATTTTCAGCAGCATTAAACATAATGTAACGACAACATAACGTTGCTTGTTGCCCGATTTAA
The DNA here is from genome assembly GCA_034779795.1 of Ctenopoma multispine. NCBI lineage: Eukaryota > Metazoa > Chordata > Actinopteri > Anabantiformes > Anabantidae > Ctenopoma > Ctenopoma multispine. Next base: position 14,817,050 of record JAUYWH010000009.1, on the reverse strand, counting down.
CTTGTATGGAGGGTAATAAAGTCTTCATTTATCATAACACAGAAACGTGACTTGAACGTAACACAATCCTCTCTCAACACAATGCCGCTCGCTCGCTCCCTCTCTCTCATGCCGTGTGCTAACAATGAGACACTGAGTAAACGGTAACAAACTTAGGTTCCGCTATCAAACTACACATCTACCTTAATTTACATAACATAAAGAAGTTTTATATATTAACACAAATTCGTGTGGTTCCTGACAGCAGTTACACTAATCATTGTAAGACACCTTAGCAGTTAGCATTTATCATTTAGCTGCTAGTCTGTTCATGTTTTCTCACTTTATCAGGAAAATATATTAAATCTGTATTACCTGTCTGAATCCAGACTCATTCGTTTCCTCACAGCTGACAGAGGAGGCAGGAAAAAACAAACCAAAGCTCCAGTCTCAAGCAGTTAGCCAAGACTTCTTCTCAGACCAGTTTCTGAAGAAAGACCGAGTGTAATTTCTCTCTCTTTCCTGTGTTAGTTATTTCATTTTTATGTCCACTGGTGAGGTCCACAATATTTTCCTGTGGGGTTCTTCTGTAGAACAGTTCAGCATTTAGCTTCTGAATTAGCTTTCTCCCTGACAAAGAAGCTGCTTCTCCGACTGACTGTAAACAAAACAGACGCGTCGCCGATAGTTTAAATTTCCTGGTCTGGAGCTGTAACTTCGGCCTTCTGCGCATTCTTCTTGCGCAAAAGTATAGGTTCTCCTATACTTTGTATTGGAGGGGGTTCCAGTGCGCATGCACCAGTTATAGGTCTATGGTAAAGATTTTTGCGCCCCCAAAGGAACAGGAAATACATCACCTTTCGGTCGCGGTAAATGAGCGAGAGAACATTTTAAAACTACACATGAATGCAGATTATACACAGTACTCAGGGTCTGTAAAATATATAGATCATTTATCTAGATTTTAATGTTTTTCTAAAATTATTTTATGTGATTCCTATCTTCTTCTTCTTCTTCCTCTTCCTGTGAGAATGGTGGGCGGTGCCCCAGCGCCCCCTATTGACGAACCGCCAGTGGTTAAAGGGAGTTTTTCCTCTCCACTGTCGCCTAGTGCTTGGTCAAGTGGGACTGTTGGATTTTCTACATAGTTCTGTGTGTGTATATATATATATATATATATATATATATATATATATATATATATATACTTATATTTTGCAAGGTCCTAAACCTTGCTATGTAAAGTACATTGAGATGACCTTTGTTATGATTTGGCGCTATACAAATAAAGATGAATTGAACTGAATTGAATTAACCAGACACAGCAAATACTTTTGAGAGAAACCTACCAATACTGGGCTTTTTGTGAAAACAGACATCTGCAAAGTGCGTATATGGAGTTGTTGTTTTGTAGAGCAAATTGCTAGTGTGGCTCTCTTGTGCTTCCAGTTGTTTGTTTATATGTATACAGCTACAAAACTAAATGATGTAGATTTCGATCAATATTAGAGTATTAGTGTAAACAAGATATTGTCCTAGAAGCAACTGCGATAGACAGTATAATTAACGTTTTATGCCAATGATGGGGAGCTTCCAAAACACGAATGGCCTACGCTCTGAATGCCTCCACGACACACTGCTCATGCCATGCTCACTGTTGCTAATTGCAGTTGCGTTTTTTTTTATGCAAAGTCTGCACACAGAGTATTATAATTTATGGGTGTCTCTCCTGGTTTCACTTGTGGCATTCCAACAATGTTTTATTATGCTGTCAATATTATAGTAACAATAGCTGGGTACATCAAGTGTTAAATTAATGGTGTACTCAGATTAGTCTTGCAAGTTCACAAATACAACACACAGAGATGACATAGCAGTGCAACTGGCTAAAATATTGAAAATTATTTTGGTGTAAACAATCCTGGGCAATATTACGGTCAGCAACAATTATTGGAGCATCGTTTCAGTGTAAGAGCAGCACTAGCAGCCATGTCTTTATATTACTTAGTACTAAACTCTAAACGGACGTCCATAAAAGCCACAAATTCATCATGAAACAACTTGCACATGCTGTTTGACATTATAGTATAAGCAGGTCAGGACCATATTGTTCTTAGCTCCTTGATACTTTAAATACTACAACTGTATTAGATAATACACCTAGACACCTAACCCGTTTTATTCTTTACCCAAACTGTGCTGAAACAGGAAGAAGAAACTTGTTTAACTGTCTAAAGCTAAACTTTAAAGTTCCAGACCCACACGCCGATGTTGCCCAACTGTTTTACTAGAAATGCATTTGTCCTGCCAACTCATCTGCTGACCGTTAGACCTGTAAGTCACCACTAGTTTTTAATCACTGTTTGCCTAACGTATGACAACACTATGCTCTTCTATCAGCTCAAATTATATAATTTACTGTCAACTCTAGGGTCAAATACAATTCATACTGTACACTAAACGTACACACATTCTTTACTGAAGCAGAAGTACACTTTACTTACTTCCGTAAAAAAAAATCTGGTAAAATTAGAAATACTGACTTAACTTTACTCAAAAGTTAAAAGAATAGGCTCTAAAATGTAGTATAAAAGTAAAAAGTAGCAATTTGCATATACAGTACATAGCTCAAACACAGTTAAAGGGGCTGAAGAGATATACAATACATACACTAAACTAAAGGAAAGTACAAATACCTGGATAATCAACTTAAGTACAGTACTGGTCATCTCTGTATCTTGTGTTTTTGTATAACACACAAGATACAGAGATGGCGACCTCCCCTATGCTGATTTACCATACCCTTCAGTTCTAGCGAATGTTTAATAAAAACTGAAAAGCAGGTTCTAGTCATCTTCACTTGTCAGTTGGTGGTTTACAAAAAAAAAAAAAATAACATCTGATCAAATTCCTCTGATCATTTGTCTTTTCTGTTTGGCCTACAGGATGTTCACACCGGCTGGGTCATAAAATATGGTTCAGAAATCACTGTAGTTAGAAACATAATAAAAGGTAGGACTGTGGATACACATATAAAGCGGCTGTTCTGACAGATGCTCAAGACAAGTAACTGCTGAAACACTTCCTGTGTAGACAGGCCTTTAGAACTATACCAACCAGCGTTTCCCCTACCATTATACAAGAGGGGCGCCCCGTCCTCCCCAAGACGATCAACTTAATTGTATTTAATTTGATTTTCTGTATAGAGCCAGATCACATCAGAAGTAATTTCAGGTTCCCTTTCCTATAGAACACCTCTGTACGTTGTTCTTTTATCAAACTAAAACCAAATTAAACAGCCTCATGCTATTTATCTTATTTACACAACGGAGTCATTTATGTCTCTACATGGTCACGTTTACAATTCTCCTCTGATCTCTGTAACGCGTGGCTGAGCTCTGATGCTTTTTACACTGGTAAAAACACAGAGATCTCGTAATGGGAAATATGCCTTTCAAAGCATAAACACAGACACACACACCGGCTCCGGCACAGCACGATGCACATAACACACACCGGGAGCACGCATTTATTTCCAATCATGTTTCCACTGTACAGCTGATACTAACCAAACAAAACCATGTATTTGCTCGCGCTCGCATCAGGAATGTCTGGATATTTAAAATACACAATAACCACTGCAAAACTACAAAAACAGAATCAGAACCGAGATAAATAGTAAAAGTACGGTGGCCAGAGATGTTTCAATCGAAGGGTTTGACGCGTGTCAACACTTGGAAACAGAACAGGGGTAATTCTGCGAATGCTTTGCCCCTGTCTATACTAACAAAACTGTCATATTATGGCAATCATTTCCTGAGTTCTTGAGAGAACAAAATAACACAGCATCAGCATTATTATGGCTTCCTTTTTGTAGATTTTACACAATAGTCTACCCTGTGAATCACAATTTCAAATAGGCAAAATTCTCTGTTCTCAAAAATGTATGTGAATCATATTTGGGTTTTGTTACAAATCATCATGACATTCGGTCGTTAACTGCAAATTCATAAATACACTTTTTACTCTCAGAGGAAATTGTTTCTCTTTGAATTTCAGCTTGTTTTATATTTTTATTGTATTCAGGCCTCATATTGTTGTATGTTCTATGCATTTAATATCCCCTCAAAATATTTTTTTACTTGCTGTATTAAAATCCTGGCCTGATATGTTGTGTAATACTACACTGGGTAGTTGAACTGTACTGTTACACCAAGCCGTTTTCATAAAAGCCTGAGAAGGAAACTAAATTTGTTGACAGGCTTTAACTGTAATAAAGCTATAGGTTTTCATGACATGTGAACATGTGAGCCCAACATTTTTAATATGTCCTTAGAACACAGTATTGTTTCAAGAAAGGTGAAATAATATTTTATCTTACTCAAAGAGCACCTTTGTAGGTGAGACAATGTTTTTTACCAATTGAGTTAACTTTTTGTTAAGATAAAAATCTTAATTGTCACTGTGAAACAACATTTAGTGTGTTCCTGGATGAGGAGAGTGTATTACGGTAAACAACATTTACACACATCACCATTCAAATTTAGATTATTTTGTCCTTTTCTGTTCATCAGCAAAATATTGACAAAACACATCTCAGACATGACTCTTTTCCACACTATGATTCACAAAAAGACTGAGCCAACATTACGCAGCAGGATGTGTCCTTGGTATTAAATAGCCTCCTTTCCACAACCATTCACACAACACTTAAAACCTTTGCAAACAATGCATGGATTAATGTTGAGGTGTTGAAGAAATTAATACCAACAATGAAGACAACTGTTGCAGCTGTTGTGCTCCTTATCCAAGCATTATGTTGTTTGGGTTCTGATGGTACAGTATTACAATTTTTAATATTATATTTGTTACTTACATAGTTGTAGCGTATGTGAAGCTGTTATGTTCTATTCATTTGTCAGATTTTTGTCTGTTTTACACTATTTATGTAGATTTATTACACTTAAATATCCAAACAATTGTAGGTTCTGAACTTATGTTTATAAACGTTCTGTTGATTCTGTCAGTAACTGTCATTAATTAATCTTACATAAAATCAAATCGAAACGTTATTTTCTTGATGGTTACTTTCGCCACAGATTCACCATTTCAACTGGTTAACAAGGCTACTGGTTTTTGTCTGGTTAAACAATCAAATATCTGCTTTGAAATGCGCTGGACGAGTGGTGACCGGCTTCTGTTTCACTGGAGAAATAAGTGCCTGGGAGTCCAAGGACAAAGTGTGGGGAGTGAAATAAGCCTCTATGAGTGTGATGAAAAAAGTGATCTCCAAAAGTGGGAATGCAAGAATGAAACTGTGCTTGCTCTGAAAGGCCAGGAGCTTTATGTTGAGCTCACTGCAGATAACACAGCAGTTCTCTCCAAAACAGTAGGACCCAACAACCATCTTACAATTTCTGGGACATCCAATGGTGCTTGCACAAGAACATACAGAGGTACAACAATGTTCAACAATGGAATTCACTATATATGTGTGATATATAGGTAAATCAATTTTAATTGTCCAGAATTATAGCTAATTTAAGTCTGAGTTTCTTGTTTATCTCTAGAAGTCAGTTCTGGGGAAAAGGTTAAACAGACTAATCCGTCCCACATTTTAACACTTAAGCATGATACAAGTGACACATGTTCTTTAAAATGTTAATTACTGGACGTTTGGCTCTTCTCAAATCAAATCTAAACTATTCTTTGTTCTGTTTTTTGTCCCTTTTTGGGCCTTTCAGAAAAATACACCATTGGAGGAAATGCATATGGTAGACCTTGCATGTTTCCCTTCCTGTACAAAGACCGTTGGATCTCAGACTGCACAACGCTAGACTCACCTGAGAACCGTCGCTGGTGCGCAGTTGAAACAAAATTTGAGAATGCACTCTGGGGCTTCTGCCCAACTAATGGTGAGTTAAGCATGTGAGATCTGAAGTTAAATTAAAGTTTTATTATACTGCAGTGAGAAAAGGGCATACTTACCAGTGTTTTCCCAACCTTTATACAAGAGGGTGCCTAGCCCCCCCAACAGCACTTATTAAACCAACTAAACAACCTCATGATATTAATCATATTTACATGTATGTAATATATGTAGATGTATACAATTCACACAGTGTCTCACAATAATGTATAAAAAATGAGAGATAGTAGTAAATAAATCTGAGATAATACTACCCCTATGCGCAAAGTAGTTTAGTTTGCTCTATGGCCCACCTCAACATTACTCTGTATATCTGAATCGACTGCTGAAAACCAAAGAAACATCTCTAGGTTAAATGCAAACACATGTTTTTTGTATGCGTATTTCATAGCCAAAGAAAACTGGAACAAACACATCACAACAGGAGCATACTACCAGCTCAACACACAGTCAGCTCTGACTTGGTCTGAGGCTGAGAAGAGCTGCAAACAGCAGAGTGCCTCACTGCTTAGTATCACTGATCCTCACGAGCAGGCATACGTCACAGGTAAGTTGACTCTATACTGAATTTATCAATTAAGGGATAATGAATTTGTGCTGACCTGTTTTTGAAGAATAGCCATCAACCATGTCTATGATTTCTTATACTGTGATCCTTATTGCAAAATCTAATACAATAAATTTTTTTATTTCATATATTATTCAATCCACCACTGGTAATGATACATTTAGCCCAAATGACAGGTATTTTTCTGTTATGACAATAATTGTACTGGTGATTATGAATTGAGCTTAATTGATTATTTTAATTTTTCAACATGTACTCACAGCACTACTAGCAACAGCAGGTGTAAAGCTTTGGATTGGACTGAACCTTAATTCCGAACATGGCTGGCAGTGGTCTAATGGGCAGCCTTACCGGTATCTGAATTGGGATTCAGGTAGGTATCTTTTCCATTGCAATATTTTGTGTTGCTTTTCTGATAATAATAAGCTAAACAATTCTCTGATCTATTACATCTGGCTTTTATTCTTCTTATGTAATACAATCAATACTGCCAGTTCATTGTTAAATAGATTTTAAAACCCCATAAATGACCCCAAAAATTTGGGGTCATTTATGTCATATCATCAAACAGAACAAGCATGGTCAAAAACTGACACATGTTCCCCACAGACCCACTTCATTACCATCCCTTGTCTGATGAAATCAGCCCAGTGATTAACAAGGATCCCACTCTCACTTCCTCTTTCTGTTATACTCTCATTTCTTGGTATTCTCTTTGTATATGTATTCTTCCTTTTATTAAAATTGTATTATTTATTAAAACAACTGATATAATGTTGCGTTGTTATATACAACACAGCTTCTGATATGAGTCTGTATTACCATGTTAAGTTTTCCCACGTTTTTCTTTAGGACATCCACTTCCTAATCCAGGACACAGTTGTGCAGTTGTTGATGATGCTGTTCAGTACTCGTGGCAAAGTTCACAGTGCACCAAGAAACTGGGCTATATCTGCTATAGTGAAGGAGCTGTGGCTCCTCCTACTGAAGGTAAACAAAAAGAGCTATTGAATTCTAGCAAAGCCGTCCTCTGGTCACTTCACTAAATGCATTAAATTGTTGACTTGATTCTTTTTGCTATCAGCTGTTGAGACGGGATTTTGTTCAAGACCTTGGATTCCCTACAATGGGCACTGCTTTCACCTTTATCGTACTGAGAAAACATGGACTGATGCTCAGAAAGCTTGCCGTAAGGAAGGAGGAGACCTTGTGAGCATGCACAATGTGGAGGACCAAAGCTTTGTTGTCTCTCAACTTGGATATGGTATGTGGGAACCAAACAACAAAACAAATCATGCAGCCTTCTCGGGTGCCACTCTTAATCAAAACTTTATATAACCTCAGAGAATCCCACTTGCTAGTGACTGAAAAAGTCTTTTGCTTGTAATTTTCCCAACTGGAAAAAACTGAGAGGTTTTCCTTGATCAATCATGAACTGCTATCTGTTGTTCTGAGTTAGGATCGATTCTGCTGCATCTTGTTAATCAATCAACTGTCTCATTCAATAAATACATCCTAACAAAATCCTTGCTCACGAATGGTCTTCCTGAAGGTTAATGGTATATTTCATAAAAATGGTGTAACTCTCTGTCAGCAGTAAAACAGGTTTTTAGTATCATAAATTATAAATACAAATATTTTTTGTATGTACACCATCACATGCACATGCAACGTGTGCATAGAACAGTGATGGTTGATTGAATATAATTATTCCATCTATGTCTTTAGCATCCACTGATGAGCTTTGGATTGGACTGAATGACAAGAATAAAGAGAGGCTGTTTGACTGGAGTGACCACTCAACTGTCAGGTTTACTAGCTGGGAATCAGGGAATCCAGCTTTGTCCACAGATGCAGAAGACTGTGTTCTCATGAGGGGAGAGGTAAGGAACACCGGGTACTGAGCATGTACTATTTTTTTAAATATATTAATCACTTTTTGTTCAGTGGTGAAAGCTATCCTGCTCCAGCCATCTAAATAGAAAATTATGTAGCTATGAGTCATTATACAGTAATGCCACTTACATAGCATTTCTGGCAATCACTGTTTGTTAGCCCCGTTTCCTTTTTTAACACAATAACATTATGTGTACAAAGCAAACTCAGAAAGCTATTGTCTGTAGAGTTAGCTGTGGAAAAACAACTGACCTGTGCAACATCCTTACTTCAACCCTACTGAACTGGTGTGCTAAATGTCAGGTCAACACCCAATATCCTTTGTTGACTTGTGGTTGAACTGATTCCTGCAGCCGGAAGTGGTCAGTGGTTACATTTCAATTACCACAGTGCTGAAATGAGATGTTGCACACTCAGAAATGCCAGGACATATTTTGGTCATATTTTCAACTGTATGTCTGTGTATAAATTTATGATAATAAACATGTAGGCCTTGGTCATTTGTTTAATGACGTAAATTGTAGTTTGCCTATGTGCCAATACATCTGTTTTTTCTTTCTTGCAGAATGGTAACTGGGATGATCGCACATGTGAGGAGAAACATGGCTTCATCTGTATGAAGAAAAGTGACTCTGAACCCTCTGGGGATGAACTGGAGCAGAATATAGGCTGCAAATCTGTGGGTTAACTTAAATTCTTATGAAAGTAATTCAAGTAACCTGAAGTTTGGTCATTATCTCACAGTCAATTTGCATTCACAGAAGAAGCATTAGCATTTTTTAAACAACAGTGTTTAGTATAGTAAATGTATTAAATATTGTTCCTTTATTATGTAAAGCAAAGTAACTTATGATACTGTGTTTGGCATCCTACCCAAACCTACCTAATTCTAGTTTGCAGGGATTTTCCATAAAATCCATGGAAATATAGTATAGTATTCTATTTTAATCATTCTAAAATAGGATAGCCTAATTTTTCCCTGTTGTTTTCTATTGATCCAGGGTTGGAAAAGACATGGATCTTACTGCTACTTTGTAGGGACAAAGACAAAGATGTTTGATGAAGCAAAAGATGACTGCAAGAGCTCAGATTCCTACTTGGCTGATGTTTCAACTGGGTAAAAGAAATTTACTTCGACATAAATATATTGCACCTAAAACATAGGCACGCTATATTTCAAGTTATATTTTAAGTTAAATAACAAACAAAGCTCAATAGAAAATGAATGCACATCGTTTATAGCATCATTCAGTGATATGAGCAATTCTGCTAACCGTGTACATTTTTCCAGGGTGGATAATGCATTCCTTGTCAGCTTGGTGGGCTTGAGACCAGAGAAATACTTCTGGCTTGGACTTTCAAACCAGAAAAACATTGATGAGTTTGAGTGGACCAACACAGACCAAGTGAGGTTTACTCACTGGAATGCTGAAATGCCAGGTACAGTAGATTTCTCTCTGTAAGACATACCCAGAAGTTATTCCACAATTTACAGTTCACAATTTTTCTCTGGACAACACAAGGTCATCAACAGGGCTGTGTCGCCATGACAACTGGGATTTTTGCTGGCCTGTGGGATGTGTTGCCCTGCACCAATAAGGAGAAATACATTTGTAAACACCTGGCCGATGGAGCAGTTTCAACCAAGGCCCCACCAACTATTCCTCCTCTCAAGTGTGCAGAGGGCTGGAATCAAGTATCAGCACGAAATTTCTGCTATAAGGTAAAATCCATCTTAACAGAGGTCAACACATAGTCATACATTTCTAAATTATACCTTAGTACTCTAAAGAAGACCCCCACCCCCAACAAAGGAGCATTTTTCTGATTGGCCTGGTAGTTGAATCGTTACACCACATCCCACATTTACTACCATGTTTGCAGTTTGATTGTGGCTGTGATCATTGTTGCACATGTTGTACCCTTTTTAATGACTGTTTATGAAGGCAAAATGCCCCCCAAAATAATTTATAATAATATTTATTATAAAATAATAATAAAATAAATATTGAATTAATTACTTCTGAAAATTATTTTCAGATTATTCAGTAATAAAAATATCTGTTACCACAATTCCAACAATGAAACTAAGCAAAAACTAAAAATAGTGTAGTGTAGTGTACTGTTGTGTCCTTTTAATGTTTTAATATTTACTTTAATGATGCATCAACTTCAAGATGAAGAGACGTCTTACCACCTCATCTTGTGTTTAAGATATTTTTAGGAAATTCAAACAAGAAGACTTGGTATGAGGCCAGGGATTACTGCAAGGCCATTGGAGGAGACCTCCTCAGTATCCACAACCAGGCTGAGCTCTCAGTGAAACCATTTAGGTATTATGTTACATATATCAGGGGTGCACAAAAACAACAAATAATACAGCTGATTCACCTGTCTAAAATCATAAGAGCTTTATCAGATTACTTTTAAGTATATTCGTTACATACATACAAACATGTTACATATTTAAATAATCAATGTAAATTTGCTATTATAGATATACAGCCATCTGGATTGGACTTAATGCCCCTGACCCACTTACTGGTTATGTATGGAGCGATGGATCTCCAGTAAGTTAACAACTTCTCTTTCTGCAGTAGTTGAGCACATTAGTTTTCAGTTTACAGTATGCATACATTTTTGCATTCAAATAAATTACTATGTTTATTTTATTGACTGGTTTTGTTTTCAGCTAAACTTCCAACACTGGGAGAAAGGAGAGCCAAATAATAAAAATAATGTGGAGTCTTGTGCTGAATTCACTTCAAAATACTGGGATAGAGATGGGTCTTGGAAAGATGTGCACTGTGAAAAAAAAAACGAATGGGTTTGTCAGATCCGTACAGGTAATGAGTTTTAATTTTGGCGATGACAATTCTGACAATAAGCATTTGTGGATGAAGGTTTATTAAATGACTAAATTGTAACAACAATAATTAAAACATATGACTAATAAGACACTGAGTAAATCTTGACTATAACAGAGATGGCTAAAATGTGACTAAAGCAAACCATAGTTGTTGTTTTTTTTAGAAATTACCAAAATAAAAATTCCTTTGAAAATGAACACTGCAGGTAGGGCAGTGTTTTAGAAAACATGCACTTTGCATGCGCCCACAACGAAAGTCACCTCAAGGTACCTCACAGTGTCAGGCCTTACAGAATTACACAGAAAATCCCACTTGAGCAAGCACTAGGCGACAGTGGAAAGGAAAAACTTAACACAAGAAAGATCTAACAGAACCAGGGTCGGCTGCAATCTGAGACAATATAGAGAAGCTAATGGAGAAATATATTCTATCTTGCTAATTCCAGTCAGAACTCTGGCTGCAGCAGGCTTTTAATTAAATATTCCTATTAACAGTGAATTACAGTAGTCCAGTATGAAAAAAGCTAATTCATGGACTATAGGGTAATACAGCATAGCATTTGATAAAAAATTCACAACAAAAATGTCTTGTCTGAGTTGGGGAGAAATTAAAAATTATAGGACCTACAGGCCTTTATGTAATTTAAACGTGCTTGAAGTTTGACTAATTCATTATAAAATATAAATATAGCTGGGTGCCATCTGTGTAATAATGTTAACTGTTTTGAGTGTTTCCTAATAATAATATTAAGGTTGACATGTAATTGACATTATTAACATGACCAAAATGGAAACTATCTGATAGATTGAATTAAACCAGCCTAGTACTATTCCTTTAATTCCAATGACATGTTCCACTCTGGATACCAAAATGTGGTGATATAAAGTGTCAAATGTAGAACTAAGATCTAATAAGACGAGTATTCAGTATAACATATTCTTTTAGTATAATTATTTCCTGTCTGTATCCTTACAGGAGTGACTCCAAAACCACCTCCAGACCCTGTCACTCCTGGTAAGTGGGGCACTATGTATCAGTATGAGACCAGACAGAAATACTGTATTTTAACATTGTTGAAGTGCAATTGAATTAGGCAGATAACAAAACTCACATCACACAGACCCTTGTGGATATGCAGATACAGAAAGCATGGAAACGACCTTATAGCCTTGTAATCCTAATGCTTATTGTTGATCATAAGCAAAAAAAGTCACATGCGCATATACTGAAGATAAATTACATATTGCCTTTTCAGACTACAACAGGACCTCAGATGGGTGGCTAGAATGGAACGGGACTCAGTATTATATTAACAGTAGGTCTATGGCAATGGAGGAAGCTCGTCGCATCTGCCAAGAGAGGCATGGTGACTTGGTAACTATCAGCAGTGAAGCTGAAAGTATCTTCTTATGGAAACAGGTGAGTGGTGACATTTATACTACATTACTTACATTGCTTAATGGTAATTAATGACAAACCAAACAGAGAACTGCTAGTTGTAACATAGTCCTCCATTTCTATTTGTAGATATCTGAAATATATGGATCTTTCTGGATAGGCCTGAATGTAGATGTTGATGGAACATTCGAGTGAGTATAAAATACATACAAATGAGTCAAAGAAGTAGAAATTAATTTTAATTAATTAATTGTAGCTTTAAGTTGCTTTTAAAAGCTGGAAGAAGTAAAAATAAAATAGAGACTTGATTCAGTGAGTCATCATCTGTATTTTATGTATTTTTCATAACAATTTAAGTTGATTTGATTGTTTTAAAGGTGGATGGATGGTTCTCCTGTGGTGTTTCAAAGATGGGATGAAGGTCAGCCTGATTTCAAGAATTATGATGAGAACTGTGCTGCTATGCAGTCATCCTCAGGTAAGTAAACTGGATTCTGGGGAAATTATTTAGAAATTGGAACTTTAAGAAAGCATAAAAATAAATGTCTCAAAAGTCAAACTTTTGATTGTTGTTTATGATATTTCGGAAATGTTTCACAGGGTTCTGGCATGATTATAACTGTGGATACGAGTTCAGGTCTATTTGTAAACGTATAGGATCACCACCTGCCAACACCACTGTGGCACCCACTGTGTCTCCTAAAGGTGGCTGCCCACCCAACTGGGAAAAACTGAACTCTAAGGTCAGAGGTCACATTTAACTCTTATACATTTGTTGTTTTAAAAGCATTGGATTTTTAGACTGTGACTTTTACCTGTGGAGAAGACCCATAAAAAATCCATGAGGCATGGTAGAAACAAACTTCGGCAAATTGTGAACTGCATGCACAGCTGTTAACATGTAATGACCGTGATAAAGCAGGAGTTCAGTGAACGATCACTACGTTTTGGGTCCGGTTTAACACTGAGAGAAGAACATTTTATTTTTCTTTTAGTGTTTGAAGGAAAGCAGTGACAGGTCATGACAGTTATTGAAGGTAGAAATTTCCAGAGTTGATATGTATGGTTGGGGATAGAGATTACGCGCTTGTCCTTCTCCCTTCTGAGTTTGGCACCTGTGCCTTAGACCCATTTTTAGACTCTTTGGTGGTGCAGTGGGTCCCTGGCATGATTGGAGCAAATTGGACTAGCCTGACCGGCTAGATTTTCAGTGTAAATTTCTTGGTGACTTTGAATTAAGCACTCTGTAGATTGATCATTTTCAACAAATGATGTGGCATCCTTTTGTTTCTAACACATAACCCATTCCTTATCAGTATGGATATCCACCATAATTATTTTTTCTATTGAGATTTGATGTGTTTTCAAAGTGTTCCTTTGAGCAGTGAGTGGCACAGTGATGGGTCCCTTAATTGAAAAACATTCTAATATTGATGTTTTACAGTATAATTTATCTTATCAGTTTATCTAACACTCTTTGCGATGTCACAAAATGATCTGCACATACAAGAACAATATGTGAGTTGTGAATCACCTTTTCTCTCCTCCAGTGTTACAGAATCATTAAAGACAAGAAATTAACATGGAACGAAGCAAGGAAACATTGCCAGTCACTTGATGGAAATCTGGCTTCTATTTCCTCGAGACATGTGCAAGGTTTGTTTGACAGACACAACCAGTCAAAAGTTTAAAAACACATAGGAATGACCATGTTTTTCATGAAAAGATACATGTCTTCAGTTGTGTTACCATCATTGCACATGCTATTGGAAAGACAGTACTGTTTGTAATGCAGAATTTAGGCCTCTGTATGTTTATGTAAATATTCCTTTTTAAAAACAGTTGTTGTTGGTGGTCACATGAAACCTGACCAAACATTTAAAGCAGAGACAGACATAGATGTTAAAGACTGTCCACTGTCTTACAGTCGGTGAGCCTGAGTGTGTTATCAGCTAGCAGTAGCACCTCGAAGGCACATCCAGTACAGCAAGGGATAGCTAACCGTGGCACACTATTACCTTTGCAATAAAGAGAAAGCTGACCAAGCTAAATTAACAACTAAACAACAGAAATTTATGATATGTGTTACCTAGAGCTTGTTCAAGTGGGACTGTTGGGTTTTCTACATTATTCTGTATATACTGATATAATGTGTAAGGCCTTAACCTTACATTGTAAAGTGCCTTTTTTCCAGTGCACCATGCAAAGGTATAGAAACATTGTATTTTGATAAAACTGGAGGGAAAAACATAAATATCTGAACTTTAATTCACTGTTTTTTAGTGTTTTTGATGAGTCAAATGGCTGACACATCTACTAAAGACCTGTGGATTGGTTTGCATAGTTTACATGGGGGCATTTTTTTGTGGACAGACGGGCAACGAAGGTCATATATCAACTTTGACTTTAATGTAAGTGTACACAATCTGAATTGTGTTTTTTTTGTATACATTTTGTGGACTAGACATCATATGGGTTATGTGTTTACTTCAAGTGTGATTTTATTTGTGATGTACTGATTGATCAGCTGGAGATTGGCATCGTAACTGGCGTGTTTTAAGCTTGATCAACCATTAATCGTCACTGTCCAATGAGTCTGAGATATCCGTTTCTGTACTGATCACATTTACAAGCATGACTTGGTTCACATCTTTTACCAGAGCATGGTGGAGTGATAAGCTACTCCTTGTGAGCTTCAGGCTTATGATGTGAGCAGAAACAGAGTCAAATAAAAAGAAAAGCTGCTGTGCGATTTTTTTCTTATAACAATTAAATTCTTAATTTAAGAGAGGTTACACAAATCTTTGTGTATATCATCAATTATAGCTCCTAGAAAAAAAGGAAATCAGAATCGGAAGGTGAAATTATAAAACAAAATTAATAATCAGAAATCGTAATTGGCCAACAAAATTACAATCTGATGTAATTAAATGTCACATTTAATATCTTCTTTGTTTCTCAACTTTAGACATACCACAGATTTCTTCCACATTACACATGGGTAAAGTTAATATTTATGATATATATTCACCATCATGAAAAGTAAAAATCCTTTGTATTTTATTAAATATATTTTTTTCCTGATTTCATTAATATCTCTAACCTCTGGGTTTCTATTGCAGGAGAATAGAAGATGGTATACCAGACTAAATGTAAGAGGTTCTTTAAAGCTTAACCCTAGAATACAATCTACTGCTTTTGTCATTAAGTCAAACATAGATGGTGATATATATTCTGTTTTGACTGTTCTTGATTTACTACTGCAATTTAACAATCTTCACACAATGTTTTTCTTAATTTAAAAATTGTTGATTTATTCAGATAATTCTACAATCAATTTACATTAGAGGACTATTAATGAAAGACCTAGGTTGGACTACACATTTCTAAGGGTTTTTATGATTTAATACAAAAGAACATATTCGTATTGCTATTGAAAGTAAGGTTTATTCCTGAACTGAAAATGAACTAGTATACCTTTATAATTATACTGGATCCTGACTAAATTCTCTTTTCCTCTCTGTACCTTCCCAGGACCATTGTGTTGTGATCAACACAAATCCTGGTGTATCCATAGGTAAATGGATACCTAAGCACTGCAATGACACCAACGGATTTATCTGTGTTCAAAATGTTGGTGAGTCTGTTTCTACACAAGTTGGAATGTCATTTGAATATCCTAACTTAATCATCATTAAACATCACTTTTGATAATATGATAATATGAAAACTCTACTAGGTTAATGTATGGTTCAGTCAGAATTTCAACAATAAACATTTAGTATAAAATGCATCTATAGAATAGCTCTTGACACTAATTATTTTCTTTCAATTCTCTCTGTAACAGTCACATCGATGCCAGATTCTCCTAAACCAACAATTCCCACAGAGTATGTCAAAATATTTAATGACTCTATCAAGGTCATTACTCAAAAAATGAACTGGGATGCAGCCAAAAAATACTGTGAAGATGATGGTGCAAACCTGGCTAGCCTGCGAAATGGGTGGACACATGCCTATGTTGAACTGATGGCTCTGAACCTCAAAGCTCCTATGTGGATCGGACTGAACAAACAGCAGGTACAGTGCTAAAAGCCTCTGCGTAAAGCAAAATAACATATCTGATTCCTATTTCCAACAACTACCTACTGTAAAAATTTGTACTAAAATGTGTGTTACTCCTTGCTACACACACACACACACACACACACACACACACACTATTATTTGTAATAAAATGTTTGTTATTAGTAGCAAAATCTTCAAGAAGAATTAAGATACTATCTGACCAACATTCATTGCCATATTTTGGTCTGGATCAAAGAGGTCAAAGCTATAATGGGCTTTCAGAATTTGGGAGCCAAAAAGCAGGAAAATTACCAGAATCAGTTTAAGAAGGTTTACTGAACAATCTATAAAAGAAAACAGTTATAAAGGTGATCAAAAGACTAGACTAGTACTGGGAAGGTAGCATCCTTTATAAGTGGTTAGGTTGGTTAGCATCTACACACAGAGCAACATGTTACAGAGATTGAGGTAAGTGTTGCAAGTGATGGGTCTTACTGTGTAGTTGGTGGGAATGAAATCCAAAAGAGGGATGATGCAGGTTCTGAGTAGAAGCTGTTAGGTTGGCTGTGTCTGCAATAAAGACAGAAAGCAGGAGGACCAGATGATTGGAGGCAGGTGAACATAATGACTGACAACAAGTGAGTAGAAGAGGTGGACTAAATGGCTGACAGCAGGCGAATAGAGAGGTGGGTGACAGGTTGATAAGGTATGTTAGTATTAACACAGAATACCACAAAGGCCGTATGTTCATAAAGGTTTTCAAAAGTGCATAAACAGGTCTCCTCTTCAAATAAAGTTCAAATGTTTCTTCTCATAATGGTCTCCAAAAACAAATAACATCAGAAGTCTTCATAAACTGAAAAGATGAAAAATCCAAATCCACAATAATCTAAACGTAGGTCCAAGAAACCAAAATGGGGTCCAGAGCAGGTAGAAAGAAACTTGTAGAAGGAAATGAAGGTCAGGTGTCAGGTTCTAGAGAGTCAGACAAGTAATTGGGAGTCCAGGTGTGCTAAACCATTGATGGTGTCAGGATACTGCAGATCAATTCAATTCAATTCAATTCAATTCAATTCAATTCAATTCAACTTTATTTATATAGCGCCAATTCACAACACAGGTCATCTCAGGGC
>JAUYWH010000009.1:14688129-14799109 GCA_034779795.1 Ctenopoma multispine | reverse complement strand
AGTGAGACTAAATAAATCTATGTGATGGTCACTTATCAAGTCATTTACTAACAAGGATTTAGACGAGAGAGATCTGAGGGTCAACAGGTTTCATCTGATAAAAAAAGTTGGAGCCAGCAAACAGACAAAAAAAAAAAAAGAAAAACGGACACAAGGCCGGCTAGAGAGTCAGTACAGGGACAAGGCAATAATGTGGCAAAGAGAGAGGGTGGACTCTTAAATTATTCCTATTTACCTGATTGCCAACGGTCACCGAGACAGGCAGGAATGGGATGTCAAAAGAAAGCAGAACAAAAAGTAAACAGATAAACCAGGTCTCAGGGCTGAACTGTGACACAGGCCGGCATAATTTTTAAAAAATCATTAATCCAATGAAAACTGCAGAGTTTCTAGAGAATAATAAAACTGAAATGTAGACCAATCTTTGCTTTCAGACCCATGGTTATTTCAAATACATTGATGGCTGGCAGATGACATTTACTCAATGGGGTAATCGTGAACCAAGGACGGACCAACCTTGTGTTTACATTGATGTCGATGGAAAATGGAAGACTGCTAGCTGCAATGAGACCATTAACAGTGTTTGTTTGACGTCAACAGGTACAATCAATACATGAATGCATAACCCAACCTAAATGCCAACATACCTCAACTTAAACTTAAGCATATTAAAATTATTAATCTTAAGCATATCAAAATACTTTCTGCATTTGGTGTGAAACACTGTTTAATATAATTGAATTACACTTTTTAATTATATATAATGTATGCATTTACATTTTATGCTGTTAAATTTGACTAACATTAGATTAAATGCTGTAAAAATGATGGGTGTATTTTAATGAACAGCATTATATGTGTATAAGTATAAATATTATTTGTATTATTAGTTGGCACCGCTCTTATTCTATTCTTCACAGAAGTGTCACCAACAGAGCCAAGTGGTTTTCCAGGAGTCTGTCCTGATAACCCAGATATAACAAACAGAGAGCAGCATTACTTCTGGATACCATTTAAGGGTAACTGTTATATATTCTTCACGGAATTAGAGTCTTGGCCAGATGCAGCTGCTAGTTGTGCAAAACATGGTAAGTGTTTTCTGTATTTCTATACATTTTTATAACATGCCCATAGCTTTCACTGAAAACTACTGTTTTGTTTTACGAAGGTGGATCACTAGCCAGCATTGAAGACTCCTATGAACAAGAATTCATTCAAAACAATGTGAAAATATTTAAGGACAGTCACACCTCCTTCTGGATGGGCCTGTTTAAAACACTTAAAGGTACAGTCACATTGTCCACTTTTTCATTGGACATTTTTCTGCAAGATTTTAAAAATGGAGAGCATTAACTGAAAGAAAAATGTATATATGTTTGTTTCCAGGCGAGTGGGTATGGCTGGACCGATCAGTCATGGACTACACTAACTGGGATAAAGGTCAACCTAGTTATGATAGTCATGGGTTGATTACGTCTTCGGATGGGACGTGGAAGACTGGTACTACACGGTATCGAAGATCATACATCTGCAAAACACCCAAAGGTAAAATAATTATTTTTTTACGATTTAAATTGTAATGATGAGGTCAGTGGGTGTAAATGTTGAAACTGGCCGGTGACCAGAGGTGGGTAGAATAGCCAAAAACTGTACTCAAATAAGAGTAGTGTTACTTCACAGTAACATTACTCAAGTAGAAGTAAAAAGTAATCTCCCAAAAAATTACTCAAGTAAGAGTAAAAAAGTACTATTTATTTTAAGAAATGATGTAATCAGACAGATGAAAATATAAAATAATGTGCAATTGTGTTATATGACCACATTTTCCTTCTTTATCTACAGTATTATCATCAATGCCATTGCCAACATCCCTTGGTAAGTACCACTGCTTTATCTAATGTATTTCACACAGAATTCTTTTTGCTAATCATCATCTACTTTACATCATCTCAGCAGGAACTTCCCTAAACCTTCATGGTCGTGGCCACATACTTTTGGCAGTAGTGGTGGTCGCTGTTGGGATTGTCATGGGGACTGTCATTGCCTTCTTCCTCTTCAAGAAATCTCATCATCACTTTACCCTTCCTGACACTTTGACCAGCTTTTCCAACCCACTCCTCTTCAGCAATGAGCAGTCACAGTCTGATGTTGCTGACACAAAGAAACTAATAGGGAATGCAGTGGAAAAGGACCCTGAACCTGTCATAATTCACTACTGATCTGCGTAGTCATAATTTCAATACAGGAATTTCAGCCATGATGGCAATACATACTTTAAATGGTCAGGACAATTTATATTGTAGGATGTCTTACTTGGAAAGACAATTAAAATGTATTTGTAACCATATAGTATTAAACCATATACTTATATACTTTGAAAAAAAAGTGATTTATTGAATGGGAAGAGTTGTACAACTTATTTTACAACTTATTTTTTTAATATACATTTTATTATAACTAATGAGATAGTATTGGGTATTTTTTACCTTTTTAAAAAATCTGCTGCCGTGTAAACCATTGTATAAAGAGAGTGAAGAACTTTGATGTCTACTTTACATTAAACATCCATAAACAATAACAAATTCTGATAATGTCTGTAATCTGTCCTGAGTATTTTAACACAGTTTGGCCATGACAGAGGTTTTGGTGTCTTGCTAATACATTTTGCCTCTTTTGTCCAAACTGAATTATTTAGGTTTCTTGCTTGAATGTATTCAAGTCCAGTTCATCTGGTCAAGATGAACTGCAGAATTGGAATAGCTTGCAAGCAACTGATGTTGTCTCACTCCTCACTAAGCATCTTGCCTGTGGATTTTTTTACTTACCACCAGTTTCCTCAGAACTCATTTCTCAGAGTAAAAAAAGCCTCTTCTTCTTTAAATGTATTTTATTATTTTCAAGAAGATGCATGTCAATGCAGTTTCATCAGATGGCCCAGTTGACCAATAATCTATTACTAATGAACTCAAATGACAAACACAGTGCATAAACTACTTAGAGTACAGAAATTAGTGCTGCACAATTAATCCAATCACATTTGCAACGTCAGTCTATGAAATTGCATAACTGCAAAAGGCTGCACTTTAACTATATAAATATACATGTGTGAATGTGACAGCCTATGCTTTTTGTGTGTGCATTTTGCTCATTATGTATGATGGACTAATGATGAGGTGGTCTGTTAGTCTCTGTTTAGGTAAAGGAGCCTGTGGTTGGAGTGTGGGGGGGACTGACAGTTCACATGAAAAGCTTCTAAAAGAATGAAGTAGATGCGTGAAGTAGGTGTGTTACCAGCTTAAAATAATTGTAGCTACGGATAGGTTTTATTTGATTTCTGAGAAGGGTTGAGAAATACACATTTCAAAATTATAATTAATGAGCCCTGAGTCACGAGTCTACTTGCTTGGGTATGAGTCAGACTAGACATAGGTTTTTCCCTAGATAACCAACCCTGTATATTATATCACTTGTTTATTATATTGCTAATTGCAGTATTGTCCACAATAACCGCAATTTCACTTTTCACCAAATCATGCAGCCCTAGAAGTAATTATTACTGCTATTAGATATGTGAGTTTAAGTAGTATTTTAACATTAAACATTTTTTCCTGTCTCTTCTGAGACACTTACAGTTACTGTTTCATCAAGTCGTGGTTTGAGACTGTGAGCCTAAAACAACAGAGTTTCAATGTTTTTTTTCAATGTTCACAGTGATTCATCAGACTGCCTTATATTTTACAAGTCATTTCAAAGTCATACACCAAGAGTCTGTGTATGGCTGGATAACAGTAAGGAGGCCTTTTACATGTAGAACTAGACATATTTGAGCAGAGTTCGTACAGCCCAAAACTCTCACTGCCCATTTACAACAACCTATTATGATGTGGTCACTTGATATCAACTGCCACAAGATGTTAAGCTAGACAGATGTCCAGATGTTGCCTTATTGTTAGCTTATTATGTGAGACAGCCAGATAATGTCACATGCACCACTACCTAGTATCCTGCTGGCGAATATACAGTCACTGGGGAACAAGCTCAATTTAAGAGGCCAGAATTACTTTTCAACAAGACATGAGGGATTGTAACATTCTGTCCTTCATTGAGACATGTCTGACCCCCGTCATGCTGGACCATGACGCAACTCAGTCTGACTCATTTTCAGTGTTCTGCACGGACATAACGGCAGAGTTGAACAAAACCAAAGGTGAAGGAGTGTGTTTCACGGTCAACAGCAAGTGGTGCGATACCAGGAGCATTTCTACTCTCCCAGCAGCTGCTTGTCTCATTTGGAATACCTGGGCATTAAGTGTCGCCCCTTATACCTGCCCCGTGAGTTCACCTCGGTCATTGCCATGGCAGTCCACATCCCACCCCAAGCGGACTAAGGTATGGCGTGTTGATGTGCATGCAGGTATGGTGTATGATGTGTTGAGTGCATTTCAAAACAAAGAGGCACAGGCACAACCTTCATTGTAGCAGAAGAGTTTAATAAAGCAAACCTCAAACAAGTCATGCCGAAGTTTGACCAACACGTTATGTGTCCGACTGTAAGGGTTTGGAGGGGCGGACCCAAGAACACACAGGGAAATGAAATTAAGGAAATTTAATAATAAACGAGAAACAGCTAAGGTGAACAAGGTAAACTCAAAATCACTCCACACAGAGGAATAAAACCCAAATGACAAAAACAAAGTGCAAAGAGAACTGCCCAAACTTAAACAGTGAAGACAATGGTTAAACAAAAGATAGGTCAAGATTAACACAAAGAATGCCAAAAACTAAAAACATACACTCAAGGGGAGACAAACATAGGGCTAAATTACAGATAAACTGAAAACAAGACTAAACAAGGAGAGGAAACTTGGTCACAACAGACCAAGACAGGAGCTGAATTACAGGAGAGAGGAGACCAGAAAAGAGCAAGACCAGGGCTGACGAGCGAGGCACGGAAAGGTGAGTAGTTGACAAGACCAAGAACCCAAGAGGTGCAGACAGAGAAGGCGAGGCTGGGGAAACAGGTAAGTGACGAAGGTGAAGACACAAAAGAGAATAATACCAGGGAGCTGAAACGCAAGGAGCCGATGGCAGGGAAACCACACAGAGAAACCACACAGAAAAACAAACTCCAAGATACACAGCTGAGGATAAACATAGGGGAACAAACTCAGAGAAACAAACACAGACTATCTGACAGAGGGTGACAAGTGAAACAGGAATATAAAGAAGTGCAACTAACGACTAAAGTGAGGAAAGCTAAGAGAGTGACTGGGAGCCAGGTGCAATCAGGTGAGTAGAAACAGCTGAGACGATTAGTGTGAGAGTGACTGGGAGTGGGTGCATAACAGGTGAGAACAAAGAACTGAGAGCATGAATGAACGGGGGTGTGGCCAAGTGGAAGTGTGAAACAGAGGGAACACGAGATAAAAATATCAATAATAATAATAAAATACCAGAAAACCAAACTACACCGGGCAGAACCTTGACACAGATGAGGGGAACTAGAATTGCCAAAACGCGAAATTCCAGTATCGGGAATGGGTAGAGTCTCACTTCCACGTGGGAGACACACAGAGCATGTGGCATGGACTGCGAACCATCACGGAGCACAAAGCCAAGGACATCACGCGACTATGAACTACAGCATGTGTATTCGTAAAACAGATCACGTGCATTTGTGAATCTGAAATACGACTATGAACCAGAGCATGTGCATTTGTGAAAAACCCCATGTGAGTTTATCAATTTTGAGACTGATCGGGCCTCATACATTTGCACTACCAGACATCATCGGCTGGGGATTCTACACCAGAAAAGATAGCTGATCAAACAAGTCATTCCCATGAAAATGGAACTGATTTCTGTAAAAATAATTAAACAGAAAAAAGAAAAAAAAAGTGAGACTTTCTAACAATTCCAGCAATCTCTTGCAGAAAAGTGTAAAAACACAAAGTCAGCATTATGACTTCCTTGTTGTGAATATTGCACAATACTTTCCTCAGTAAAAAAGAACTTCCAACGGTCAACTGTGATGTTCCCTAGAATCTGTGTGAATCTTGCTCAACTGCATTAACTTCAGTCTGCTTCTCTCTTTACACATGGTGAAAAGAATCATGCAAGTCAGATGAACCGTAGATTTATTCCACTACTGTAGATGTTTAAAATGTCCAGTATCTGGTGGGTACCTTAATCCGAACCAATGTTCATAAAACCGAGAAATCAAAATTTTTTTGTTCCGTTTTTATGCGTGGTGTCTGTTCAGACTGTTATTTAGAAAGTCACTTACTGCAGCATGATAGTAGCACTTCCTGTTTTCCACACTGTCTGTTTATTATGCAATGGAACACACCCACATAGTAATGTACATGTTGTTCAAATGCAAATGAGAGAAATGAGAGAAAACAGTGTGCTAGTATCGGGATTCTCGTTCCAGAAAAAAAAGTAATTTTGCTCCTCCTTGTGCATATGCAGCAAAATGCTAAATAAAAAAAATCGGAATGAAAAGTCATGACGGTGTGACAAGACAGGATGTGACCATAGTTTTAAGATTGACTTTCGACAATCACTCACACAGCTCTTAAATCCTCTGTGTGAAATGCATGGATATCTTTTATGCTAACAATGAGGATAACTTGTACTTTCCTGCTCCTCATGCAGACATTACAATGTTTGGCTGCAGATGGTACAGTATTTACATTTTTAGGTTTTTGTGAATTTGTTGTCTGTGTCACCCAAATGAACTCTTGTATATTTGCTGGAAATCAGTTTTTAGATTAAGGTTTGTTTTTCATTTACGTTTTGCAGGCTTGACAACTTTGTTTGCTTATTAAATGTGCTTATTCTTTCAACAAATGTTAGTATTAATGTCCATATAACATAAAATCAAATTAGATACAACTAAACCAATCCAGTTACACTATAGTCCATGCATTGGTTCTCATGCAATCAACAGTCAAAAATGTGTTAACAGTATTAATTGCTTTACAGATTCACCATTTCAACTAACTAACAAAGGTACTGGCTTTTGCTTGGTTAAAACGAATAATGACTGCAATGACGTACTTTGGACAACTGGTGACCGCCTTGTGGTACAACAGAAGAATAAATGCCTGGGAGTCCAAGGACAAAGTGTGGGGAGTGAAATAAGTCTTTATGATTGTGACGAAAAAAGTGATCTCCAAAAGTGGGAATGCAAGAATAAAACAGTGCTTGCTCTCAAAGGCCAAGAGCTTTACATTGAGCTCACTGCAGATAACACAGCAGTTCTCTCCAAAACAACAGGACCCAACAACCATCTTACAATTTCAGGGACATCTAGTGGTGCTTGCACAAGAACATACAGAGGTACAGTAACATTTATTTTAAAATGTTTTGAAAGTTTTATACTCCTTATATTATATATTGACCGTTGACATTCAGGTACAAAACTAAAGAATAAAAAAGTTTAATTATAAAGATGGCAGATTAAGAGTGGGTTTATGTCAAATGGGGTCTGATACTTATATGTTGCTTTGCCTAACAAAAAGTCAAACTGGTTAACAGCTACTCGTGCATTCATTCTACTTGCTGAATAAATGACATATTGTGCAGTGATAGTTGTTTTATAAATCTTCATATGAAATTTGGAAAATTAATAATGTCTGTGAAGATTCTCAGTCATCCAGGTAAAGTTGTCTGAGGATTGAGTCATGGCAACTGGACTTGACTCAAAAAACAAGACCAGTCCCCATGACTCAATCCTCAGACGAAAATTAATAATGTTTTAAAGTCATTAATCACATATTGCTATAAAAGGTACGCTAAGCACAGAGGTTCTGAAACTAATCGTTGTTATTATCACATTTTAGAACTGTTTACCATTGGTGGAAATGCTGCTGGACTGCCCTGCATGTTTCCCTTCATGTACAAAGACCAGTGGTACTCAAACTGCACTACATTTGACTCCCCAGAAAGGCATCTTTGGTGTGCTGTTGAAACAAAATATCAAAATGAACTCTGGGGCTACTGCCCAACTACTTGTAAGTACTGATCTTAAAGTACTTTAAGTGAGAAATGGAAGTTTTCAGATGCTGTGATTATTCTTCACAGTACCTACAGGCACATTTGTGATGTCTATACATATATGCATTTTGTATATTCTTTTAATAGCCAGAGATAACTGGACTAAACATCCAATAACAGGAGCATATTATCAGCTCAACACACAGTCAGCTCTGACATGGTCCCAGGCTCAAGTCAGCTGCAAACAGGAGGGAGCCTCCCTGCTCAGTATCACTGATCCTCACGAGCAGGCTTACATCACAGGTAAGATGACAGTGACTCTATACTAAATACACTGATAAAGGCAGGATGTGGTTCAGTACATACAATTACTATGTACCAATTTCTTTTGTGCTATTTATTGAATTCAAATGATTTTTTTTCCATTGGAACATTTATATTATATTTATAGTGTTTTCCCCATTTGATATGATTAAATTCAGCTGACATTACATTTTTATTTGGCTTCTATTTGACGACTATGAAATTTTCACTGGAGGAACTAATGAAATTCACTCACGTGCTAAACCTAACTACAGTTTTTGAAGTATTGCTATTTCAGTGAACTGCAATTTAGAAGGAACTATGGTACATTTTATCTTGCTACATTTATTTGACAGCTTTGTTTTGCAAATGCAAATTATCTGTATAAAAATCAATAAATCATCATCAATTGCTTATAAATGATAAAGTTTTATTATGAATTAACCAGTTGTCAGCACCAACTTTACCAGCTGAAGGTGTTATTTACACATAATGCATCAGTAATTATAATGCATTATTATATTTAATTCTGAAATAGGCCTATACAATAAAATAATAAGTAAGTACTTTTGCTTGCTTTAGACTTAACTAGTTGGCGTCACATAATAGCCTCTCACATCTTTTTTCAAGTTTCTGTTCAAGAACAGTTGCTAGAAGTCATTAAGTCAATGCATGCAGACAAATTATGGTGCATTACACACACACAAAACAAAGGGACAAAGTCTGGAGCACAAAGAGAAGTAACAAGAATCCTATAGAAGATTATTTTTTCTACAACTATCACTACCGCTTATAAGAGAACTTTTTTATTTATCTTACTCTGTTTCTAGAAGCATTGTTTGCATTTACAAGTCTGACTCTATGAATGGAAACTGTCCAGGAACTAGTGATATAGGTAAATGCTACTTTGTCATTTTTGTTTCCCATGCTTCAAAAGCACTTTTAGGAACTGGGGGCATTAAGTTCTGGACTGGGCTAACTGTGGATCCAGAACATGGCTGGAAGTGGACTAATGGGAAGCCCTACCGTTATATGAAGTGGGATTCAGGTAGGTTTATTCCTTATTCCTTACATATTTGTATTTCTATACTGATTTTATTTACATTTATTACATTTAATATTATTTATTATATTATTATTTTAATATTATTTATATATGTTTAGATTTTCTTATACTCAAATCTGTATCAGGAAAATTGTTTAATGTGTATTTGAGGTACCAGGTATAACATGGGTGTTTTTTTCAATCAACCTTCCTAGTAAAATAATATATTATGTCATTAGCATTATTCTGAAGTCGGCCTAGGTAATCAAATATATCACATTCCTTTTATAAAAATTTCAGACATTTAGTTTTAGTAAATAGTTTAAAATTAAATTAAAGATTGTAACATCGTCTTGTTTTAGGACATCCACTTCCTAATCCAGGATACAGCTGTGCAATCGCTGATCCTGCTCTACAGTACTCCTGGCAAAGCTCAGTTTGCAGCAAGAAACTAGGCTACATCTGCTACAGTAAAGGTGCAGAAGAAACTCCTACCCAAGGTAAAGCTAAGTTTCTAGCTCATTCTGGCCTAGACGCCCTCTGTTTACTGTGTAACTGTTCATCCATTCAGTCCTGACGTTTCTTTGTTCTATTCATGATCAGCTGTCGAGACGAGCTTTTGTTCAAGACCCTGGATTCCTTACAATGGCCACTGCTTCCACCTTAATCGAACTCAGAAAACATGGTCTGAAGCTCACACCATGTGTCGTAGTGAAGGAGGGGACCTTGTCAGTATCCGCAATGTGGAAGACCAAAGCTTTGTCATCTCTCAACTTGGATATGGTATGTTAAGAAAAAGAAAATGCTCAGACCAAACATCTCTTTAAGCACTATACCTTTTTTCCTTATACCTTTTACCTTTTTTCTATACCTTTTTTTATTTACACTGTTAAATCTCAGTTAAAACAACACTACGAGAGCATCCCTATGGAATAATGGTTAAGAAGCAAAGCACGAACTGCACCTCATCTTCATTTTTGTCAACTCTCCACCAGTTCTGTCCAATACTAACAAAAAGGTGCACCTTGAGGAAACAAAAAATAAAACAATAATATATGAAATCAGGAGGAAACACACGGGGTGGAGTCATACTAAAGATTGGGTTCTGACTGTTTCTGTAATGCATATGACCTACACTCCTTAAACTGAAATACAATGATAATAAGGCATTTACTTTTATAGACCAATTTCTACATAAACAAACTGCTTACAACTTGCTAATGCACTAAAAAGCAATGTTGTCATACTAGCCATTAGCATCTGTTCTAGAGAGTCAACTGGGTTCTTCTCTGAAATATAGGACATGAGAGCAAAACAACTGGCGAACAATTACACAAAGCTCATTGTAATATACATGTAACTACTTATGCTCATATATTACCATTTTAAGGTCAGAGAACCCTGGATGTGTAGCTGTGAGAGCCACATGTATAGCAGGTGTTGTAATGTTAGGCCATTAAAGTTATTTTTGCATTCTTGCCTTGTCTTGACAGTTAGTAAGGTGGCAGGAAACGTGGGAGAAGAGAGGGGGGTTTGAGTTTAAATTAAACTTAGCAGTAACCATTTGCCAACCAAGGCAGATGTATCATGGTAACATACTAAGTTATATATGTTATATATAGATACTAAGTTCCGAGCAAATAGTCTATGTAACAATAAAATTAATTTCTCCATGTTTCTAGCATCCACTGATAGGCTTTGGATTGGACTGAATGACAGGAAGACAGAGGGGCTGTTTGACTGGAGTGACCACTCTACTGTCAGGTTTACCAGCTGGGAGTATGGCAAACCAGCTGTTGGCACTGATATAAATGACTGTGTTCTCATCCAAGGGGAGGTAAGGACAATCACAGGTATAGTCTACATATTAGCTCTATGTATTAATAATACGTGCAGACAACATACAGCAGGGTTTAAGACTGCAACTATTTAGTCACATTTTTTAATCAGTTTTGAAGACCGTGTGACTACGTTTTACAAATAGAGATGCTGTGGTCTTAGCCACAGCTACAGGAAGCACTTTGTCGAGTTATTGCTGTCAAAAGTGGCCGTGTCAATTATTAAAACACTGTTTCACTTATTTTTCCATCATCATCAGACTGTTTATGTTTTATCAGCTTAGAAATATTGTTGATATTTGTTACATTGGTGAAGGTCAGACCAGTAAAGTACCCTTTCTTGCAACTCTACATTCTGCAGTGAGTGTGTTTCTATCTATTCTATCTGACTTTAGTGCATTTTCCTTGTTTTGCTGTTGTTATGTATCTGTGTGCATTAGGTGTCAACAGCGCTAACTTTATTAATCATTTATGATACATTTTTCACGACACAGATTCAGGGTCGGTTGAGTGTGACAATAAATTATTTCGTGAACTTTTCCACGCGCTATCATCGTGTGCTGCATCAGGAATGTCTGCATCTTTAAAATGCACAATAACTGCTGCAAAACTACAAAAACTGAATCATAACTGAAAGAAGTAGTGAAAGTCAGTGGCTGAGATGTTTCAATCCAGAAAGTGAATGGAGGTTTGACACGCGTCAACACTGGGGAAACAAAACAGGTTATTAAGTACAACTGGACCTTCCATTCCAAATGGCTTTCTCAACTCTGACTGATAGGAGTATCAGGTTTATAAATGGTCACCTGTGGGTTGTTGTTCCCCCTGACTTTCTTGCATTTCACTGGGACCACCTGAGCCAGACTGTGAACGCCTGTGAAACCACCTGGGTACAGTTTAAAAAACTGCATTGTAAGTGGGTGATAGATTATGCCTATGGCCACATCCTCTGTTTAATGACAGTAGTTCAATCTTGCAGTAAACTGTTTCTCTCACTCATTTGAACCAGTCAACCTCACAGTGTAGGAACGTTCTGGTCATCAAAGGACTGGTCAAGATCCTAGATTGTGAGGTCTTGAGGACTCCACAGGGTTTGTAAACCTGCTACTCCTACCAGTCAGTCAGTATTGAGAAAGCCCTCTGGAATGAAGGGCGGAACATATTCAAGGAACTAACACAAGTCCAGTTGCCACTGAATAAACTTTTTTGGGATAACCATGACATGGATGACTGAGAATCTTCACAGACAAAACAGTAATCCCACGAATGGTTCGATACCCCCCACCCCCCAAAAAGCTGGAAACCTAGGGGAAACACTCACCTACAATATTATAAACATTTGTTGACAGAAATGGATGGAAGTGCACTGCACAATATACCCTAGTATACCAATCCTCCACATTAATAAATAATTTATGTTTCTTTGCTGCAGAACGGGAACTGGGCTGATCATACATGTGAGGGAAAACATGGCTTCATTTGTATGAAGATGGGTGCCTCAGAAGCCACTGGAGAGGAAGTGGTGCAGGACCCAGGCTGCAAAACAGTGTGTTAAGTTTATTTATTCTTATCTACTATCACAGAGGAAACAAACACACAA
The DNA here is from genome assembly GCA_034779795.1 of Ctenopoma multispine. Taxonomy (NCBI): domain Eukaryota; kingdom Metazoa; phylum Chordata; class Actinopteri; order Anabantiformes; family Anabantidae; genus Ctenopoma; species Ctenopoma multispine. Next base: position 14,786,322 of record JAUYWH010000009.1, on the reverse strand, counting down.
AACAAAAACATTTATCACTTGATCATAAAACAACCCCCAAGGTTTGAGCTTCTCTAACCCTGTGCTGTGCTACTACCAGCCAAAGTTAGCTACACCAGTGGTTTAAGGGGTAGCTACACTCACTGTTTTACACCGTCCCCATAATCACATACAGTTTTGTTGGAATATGATGTTGTTTCTGCTCAAATCTGCTTAGCATTTGTTATGGAACTTTATGGTAACTTTACAGAATATTGCTGTAATGAGATTAATTAAACCATCACCGACTACTTTTGATATGACATAGATTACAAGCTAAAGGTTGGTGGAGTGTGTGTGCTTACAGTCTTCTCAATAAGTGACTTATATTAAGTAACACTGTCTATCCCTGCAGATACAGTATATAATGGAAATAGTTTATGTCTTCTATTAGAAATTTATCAACTATGGTAAATTATAAAAATCTACTCATAGTCTCACTGCTTTTTTGCTATCCAACAATCAGGGGTGGAGGAGACATGGTTCATACTGCTACTTCATAGGAACAGAGACCAAAACTTTTGAAGATGCCAAAGATGCCTGCCAGAGTTCGGCTTCCTACTTAGCTGATGTTTCAACTGGGTAAAATATTTATTGTTGTCCCAGATGTTGTGAACATGCTAGATTTAAGAACACCATTGAAATTTTAATATTAGTTTAAAAATAGTTTTAAAATTAGTTTAAAAAAAAAAATATTTAAAGTCATATTGTAATGTTTGATACTGCAGATTTAGTGACTGTATCAGGCCTACCCAGTGATTTAGTGACCTACTCTTGCAAATATTTCCAGGGTGGATAATGCATTCCTTGTAAGCTTAGTGGGCATGAGACCAGAGAAATACTTCTGGCTTGGGCTCTCAAACCAGAAAAACAAAGATGAGTTTGTGTGGACCAACACAGACTCAGTCATGTTTACTCATTGGAACGCTGAAATGCCAGGTATGAAGACATCTGAACCATACCTGGACCATCTCTTAAACGCTGCAGAAAGTGGCATCACTACTGACATTTCACATTTTTTCTCTCAACAACACAAGGTCACCAACAGGGCTGTGTTGCCATAAAAACTGGAGTTTATGCTGGTCTCTGGGATGTGCTGCCCTGCACTAATAAGGAGAAATACATTTGCAAGCACCTCGCAGATGGGGCAATTGCAACCCCCGCCCCACCCACTCGTGTCCCACCGAAGTGTGCAGAACAATGGACAAAATTAGCATCAAGAAACTACTGCTTTAAGGTAGAGCACAACCACTTCAACAAAACATTGATTAAAGAAGAAGTTACAATGCTACATAAATAATAATGACAATAAATAATGGTGGCATCATTGCTCCTCCATGAAGCAATCGTTTCAACATATTTTAAAATTATTCAACATAAGTTTCTAACGACCTTTATAACCGGTCTTCACATGACTTTCTCAAATCTGTTAGCAGGATTAAGATTAAAGATTATAATTGTTTCACATTAGTATTTCCTCATTCACACATTAATATAAGCAACTACCCAAATTCTTTAAAAAAATCTCTTCTATTCTTCTACTTGGGGGTTTAATGTATTGTCCAAGGACACTTTGACATTTGACCAGGAGGTGTCAGGGTTCCACTGCTGACCCTGCAATTTATTAGAGTCTTATTATAAATAATGCATCAGAGATCGGCATAGATTAAAAATACCAAACCATGTTAACCCACTTTGTCTTGCAATCAAGATGTTTTCAGGTGACTTTCCTTTAAAAAAAAGGACCTGGTTTGAGGCCAGGGATTACTGCATTGCCATCGGAGGAGACCTGCTCAGTATCCACAGTGCTGATGATCAACAGTCGTTACTACAACGTGTGAACAGGTATGACCTAGAAAATAGCAATGTATAAAACAAATGAAAACTGTTAGTGATATTTTAAAGTAATTGGCTGTTGTCCAGCAGAGATAACTGTTAAGTCAGGCAAAACTTTGTTCTAAACAAAGGTTTACAATACATTTGTCCACCATAGATATCGAACAGTTTGGATTGGACTTAGTGCCCCTGACCCAGCCACTGGTTATGTATGGAGTGATGGATCCCCAGTGAGTTAACAGATCTGTACTTCAGTAGTATTTTTTATTTTAGACTTAATAAAACAGACTATAAAGTCACGTTTTTTATTGTTTGCTATTGTTGCAGCTGCATTTCCAACACTGGGAGGGTGACGAGCCAAACAACAAAAATAAAGTTGAATCTTGTGCTGAACTGCAAACAAGCAGAATCGAGACAAGTGGCTCTTGGAACGATGTGCACTGTGAGATGTACCGTGGATGGGTGTGCCAGATCCGAGCTGGTAATTTGATAGAGCAATTTAATAAATTTTTTCTGTCCTGTTTGGTTATCACGGGATTTGAAGAGCATGTAACTTTTTAAAGTAAGATCTGTTGAAGGTGCAAGGCAAATCCATATCTTTACTTTAATTCTGCTGACATATTTCAAAAATACATTATCAAAAAATATCTTGTGTCCTCACATTTTTTTTAAGGTGCATACTTAAGCAACTGGGAGCTGCCTATGTTTTTCACCTCCTTGCTAAGCATATAACGTCATGTATTAATGAGAACTCAAAAAGAAAAACATCCTGTATCGAGTAATCAGTCAGTGGTGAATTGTGGGTGATGGATGATAACCATTCAAACCACACAAACCCAACACTTTACTTTACTTGGCAGACACTTTAATCCAAAGCGACTTACAAGGACAAACAAACTAACCAAACCAAAAAGAGAGAGAGAGAGGGACAATCTTGGATGTACACCAGTTTTATAAACTTCTTCTTTATGTGTCCAAACATTTGACTGGTAGTGTGTGTGTGTGTGTGTGTGTGTGTGTGTGTGTGCACACACACTTTATAATTTCCTCAGGGATTTAGTATTTCTGATTCTGACTCTATACTCAGTTCTGAATTAATTATCTTCTGTCTGCAGGAGTGACTCCAAATCCAGCCCCAGACCCAGTCAGTCCTGGTAAGTTGGTCGTGCCAGAAAAAATCAGTAATGTACTTTCAGCTCTATTTAATATTACATGGTTTAACTTTAGCGGCACTATAAGTCAGGGGACAACCAAAATCAGCAGGATGCATCATCTGAAAATCTCAGTGTCTGTTTAGTGCTAGGTGATCTCTGGTGTCTAGTATAGCTTAAAAGCAAATAAAATTCTGAAGCTACACATTTACTGAAAATATTTCACATATTTCCTACATGCTTTCAGACTACAATAAGACCTCAGATGGGTGGCTAGAATGGAACGGGACTCAGTATTATATTAACAGTAGGTCTATGGCAATGGAGGAAGCTCGTCAGTTCTGCCAACAGAGGCATGGTGATTTGGTAACGATAAACAGTGAAGCTGAAAGTGTCTTCTTATGGAAACAGGTGAGAGATGACATTTATACGACATTACACTCAAAACACACATAAATAAAGTACTGCTTATTTTACCCTGTGCCTGCATCTGTGTGTAGATATCCCAAAGTTATGGGTCTTACTGGATAGGCCTGACAGTAGATTTTGACGAAACATTTGAGTAAGTACGGCTTAAATTTAAAAAAAAAAGGAAAAGAGAAAAATACAAATTATGTAACATATTGCTGATGTGACCAGCTGAATAATATGTTGTGCTAAATGTAATAATACTTCAAATAGCTACCTGATACAAGGTTGGTGTAATACCACAATGGTTTCATGTCAAATTCAATGGCAAAAGAACAAAACAGTGATCCAAAATAAACCAAAGCCTATAAAGCTGAAGGAGGTTGCAGAGTTGGGTAGTAGTTCTCTGGCTTTCTCGTGATAAGCAACTTATTTCACATTACACATCTTTTATAAAATGTGTTAATATAATAGATCAGTTATTTATTTGAACAAAATTTGGTTGACTTTGGTGTTTATTTGTCAAAGTGTTCTGCAGTGCAATCATTTCAATAAAAGGATGCAAATTAAAGATGGTGTGAAAAGTGCAACATATTTTGTTGTGTTGCAACAAGGTGGATGGATGGTTCTCCAGTTGTTTATCAAAGGTGGGATGAAAATCAACCTAATTTCCTGAACAGTGATGAGAACTGTGTTGTCATGACTACTTCTATGGGTATGTAACTAAAAACAATGTTCAATGGCATGCTTTCATATGATGAATTTAGCAAGAGGCGCATTAAATACTAATTTCAAATACTGAAATGCTAATTTGCACATTTTTGCTGAAATATTAATTTTATACTTGGTTCACAGGGTTTTGGCATGATTACAATTGTGGCTATGAGCACAGCAGTATTTGTAAACGTAGTGGCTCACCACCTGTCAATGCTACTGTAGCACCAACAGTTCCTCCAACAGGCAGCTGTCCAGAGAACTGGAAAAAATTTAACTCAATGGTGAGAGGTCACTCTACCTTCTGTACTTACACTATTTAAATTTTCAGTACCTCTAATGAAGTCTGGTAAAAATGACATTTTAGAGTTGGTCTATTTGTGGATGATTAAAAAAAAACTACTGTTCTATAACACAACGCTGTGATTTTTCACCTATAGTGTTACAGCATCATTAAAAGCCAAAAGGAGACATGGGATGGAGCAAGGTCACAATGCAAGTCAAAGGGAGGAAATCTGGCCTCAATTCTCTCGAGACATGTGCAAGGTTTGTTTTGTGGTTTAATTTTTATATGCCAGAGAGATGCACATCCTTCATAAATCATGAAAATGCACATCTCAGAAGAATGTCAATGACAAAACAATTATACACTGCTCAAAAAAACATAAAGGGAACACAAAAATAAGACATCCTAGATCTGAATGAATGTTTACATAGTTGAATGTGCTGACAACAAAATCACACAAAGGTTATCAATGAAAATCAAATGTATCAACCCAAACAAGCTTGAGGTCTGACAAATTGATTAGTTTCATCTGGTTTCATAGATAAATATAGCTGTGTGTCATCCACATAACAATGGTGTGAGTGTTATCTTATAAGGATGGCTGTATATACAGTAAAAGTCAAAAGGTTCAAAACACTTAGTGCACATCTTATTATTAAAGAGGCACCAGCATGTAAAGGCTTCAAATTATTTGTGGCCAGAAATGGTTCTTAACACAGGAAAGGCCAACCCCTGGTATAGTTGGTACTGATATTATATCAAAGCCCCCTGTAAAATGTGTTTATTTTGTTGCCCCACACACTGACCTAAAACATTCAGACAGAAACAGAGGAAAAACTAGGGACAAAAAAATAATCAATGTTTTATATTATTTTTATGCATTACATTTTTAGTATTTCTATCAGTGGAAATGGCTGAAGAACCTACTATAGACCTGTGGATTGGTTTGCATAGGCTGCAAGGTTTTCAGTTTTACTGGACAGATGGACGACCAATGCGGTACAACAACTGGGGTAGTGAAGTAAGTGGACACCATAATGTCTTTATAATGAGTTAGAAGTCTATACATGAGTTAAGTTCAGCACTACTATGTTCTGCTCTACTAAAAATGTTTTGCTGCCTTGCTCAATTACGTTTTTTCTATGCAGTTGTTATTGTTAAATTGTGACTGTTTTTCCACTGTTGCAGCGGCGCCAAATGCCACACATACACCCCCATTACTGGGTAAGAAGCTTAATATTTACTATAATTGAGGCATAACCATGTCAACTTAGTGCTGAGGAAATATTTTCAGTACTTATCAGTTATATTCATCTTTATTATTGATATTATTATTGTTGTTATTATACATTTTTGGGGTATAGCTAAATTTCTGATGCACTGATTTTGCCTTGCAGCATGATCACCATTTTGACAGTATTCATGATCACCAGGTAAAAATGTTTAATTATATTGACTGTAATTTGCAGTACCAGAGTGTATCATCACATTAGGGCTGGACCCAAATATCTGGGTATTTGGATATTTGTTTGTTGGATAGGTATTGATTTTTAAATTTGGACATTCAGATTTATTTGTAATAACTAAATTGCAGTTGCATTATTAAAACATGGAAATACATTTTAATTTGGGTGCCTGACATCTCTCTTTATTGAACATCATGTTGTGGTCAGAAAAAAGCCAAAATGGCTTTATGGCAAAGGCTATCAAAGGGATACCACTGCTATTTTTAAATCCCCCAGGATAACATAATACTACCCAATCCTACTATCTACACACTGACCACATGAGGTTGGGCATTGTCCTGCACTAAGAGAAACCTAAAGTTCACCGGACCAGCCTAAAGTCTAACAATTGCTGTGATGATTAATTATAGCAGTCAGGGTATCATTGGCTATAACATGGAACTCTTAGTAGCCCTCCAAGGATATGCTTCCACAGACCATCACTGACCCACCACTAACTGGTCATGCTTGAGGACATTATGGGCAGCATAATTTTTAAAGTGACATCGCCAGACTTTTATGCCTGTCACACTTCCTCAGTGTGTTTCTGCTCTCTCTGTGAAGAGAATGGGACACCACTGACAGACTTGGTGTTCTCTAGTACTGCCTTATGGACACTAAGAAAACATAAAATCTCAGAAAGGATGAGGAGAAGACATCTGTCAGTGGCCACCACATGCAAAAACATTTCGTTTTGGGGGGGTATCTTGTTTTTGGCTCTCCATTGCACCTGTTGTCACTTTCATTTCCACTAAAGCATGTGAAATGAATTCACAATCATTTATGGTTCCTAAATGGACATTTATACGATTATGTGTTGCCTTATTTTTTGAGCAATGTACATCATACTACTACAGTACTATACAAATAGTACTATAGTAGTAGTAATGATAATCTGTTTTTTTTCCTGCAAGCACAAAGTAAAAATTAATACATCTGCACTGTGTGCATTTTTTGTTTCTGTTTTCATCTAACTTCTCTCATTATTGTAGCTGGAATACTCCTTGTACTCCTCTATACGTGAAGAGGTAATACCTGACCTAATGTGCTATAATGTGCTGAACCCTATTTACCTGTGTGTAATGTTCACATTTTTTATTAACCTATTACTTAATGTTTTTCAATATTTTAGATAATCAAGTTCTTAGCAATATCTATTTGGAAATTATTGCTTTTTACCCTAATTACCATTAGGACTGCTACTTCCAAGTCAAAATTTAGTTGATCTCTTGATCTGATGGCATATGATCATTACAGTTCAGCAATATATTTTGCTTTCCACTTAACTTATTATTTTTCTGTTTTTCACAGAGAGGATGTGCTGTGATGACTACTGATCCCAAAATTGGTATTGGCAAATGGATAGCAAAATCCTGCAATGACACCAACGGATATGTCTGTCTTCGAAAACTTGGTGAGATTTTTACAGCCTAGAGAGATTTAGTAGACTGGTACAGTATTGTGTATTAGTTACACATACAAATTGTCAGCACACAAAACTTTATAATCCAGTAGTGTCATGAAACACTCCTGCTCTCCATTTGATCTATATTCTAAAGTTTTTAATCATATGAAAGCCAGGCAATTCTTTTCATTACAGTGCCTATACAATATAGTCACCCCCTCTTGTTGTTGGTATAAATAAGATTTTGAAATTGCTTTCTGTTCAGAATTCAAAATTCATTTTACTTTTATTTGCAAAAAAGCCTCTAACCTTGAGCTAAACAGATAAACTAATTTGTTTCTAACTTTTTACCCTAAACAGAACCAACAATTGTTGCCCCTGAACCAACAATTCCTTCCAGTTATGTCAAAATATTTAATGACTCCATTAAGGTTGTTACTCAACAAATGAACTGGCATGCAGCAAAAAAATACTGTGAAGATGATGGTGCCACATTGGCTAGCCTTCGAAATGGATGGTCAAAGATGTATGTTGAACTGATGATTTTGAATCTCCAAGCTCCTATGTGGATTGGACTGAACAAACAGCAAGTACTGGACACATAAAAAACTCAAACAACTTTAACAGCTTTTATAAAATAAACTGGAAAATAGTTCACCATTTACTGTAAAAAAAAAAGAAAAAGAAAATTGTGGTATTGTAATATTTATGCTAAATGCAGTTTGATAAATCTTTGCTTCCAGACTGGTGGATATTTCAGATATATTGATGGCTGGCATTTAAGCTCTCCTAATTGGGGTAAACTTGAACCACGCACGAACCAACCTTGTGTGTATGTTGATGTGGATGGAACATGGAAGACGGCTAACTGCAATGAGAACAAAACAAGTGTTTGCATTAAGTCTACAGGTAGGGCTCACGTAATGTTTAGTAAATGTATGTCTGACCGACATTACATACACCATGTTGTGTCCTATTTGGAACATTATTTTAATATTAACACAAATTACATGTTAGTTACTGTTGAGTGTTATGAATGATGAATGAATGCTGTTTTTTTGTATTGCATTTCATCATTTCATTATAGATGTGGCACCAACAGAGTCAAGCAATTTCCCAGGATTTTGTCCTGATGACATAGAAACACCCAGATACGGTTCCCTAGTCAAGTCAACTTCAACATGGATACCATTTAAGGGCAACTGTTACCTCTTTCTTACAGACAGTGCTACATGGTCACATGCATCTACTAACTGTATGCAACATGGTAAGTATCATTGGATGGTAATTTTTAATAACTTAACCCTATAACCCTACTTTAACCAATAACATAGTCTTTTAATTAAAGGTCTAATGTTTTTTTATTTGTTCGTAAAGGTGCAACTCTCGCCAGTATTGAAGATCCCTCTGAGCAAAGTTTCATTGAAATGAATTTAAAAAAATTTCAAGACAGCCGGAATTCTTTCTGGATCGGCTTGTATAAAACTCGCCCAGGTATGGTCACACTAAACACGACTTTCTTGTGAATAAATACTCACATCTTTGTAAAACAGGAACGTTTTTAAAGCTGCAATAACTTATATTTTACACATTAAGTGTAAATGGGACAAGACACTCAGCTCTCAGCTGCTCTAGTCCATTTAATGTTTCGGGATTACATACAGACTTTCTGTTGCTATCCCTGTATGACAGTATGATTTGTTGTTGCTATGGCCAGTACATTAGCCCCACCATAAACCTAGTGAAACTTATGAAAAAGAGTGGCCCAAGCATGAGTTCTCATTTCAATCAAACATATAACCACTTCTCGGACTGTGCAAGTTAAAATTTAAAATTAACATTAAAATAAAATTAAGTCATATCCTCCCGCATCGTTCTCCTGCTCTGCTTTCTCCAGCAGACTGCTGTTTGAGTCGGACCTCCCTCATGTCTGTGTCCTCCGCTCTAATGGAACAAACACTCAACTGTGTGTTAGAGTATTTCAAGATATTTTTCCCCATGTATGAGTGGATGTTAATCATATTAATCTCAAACTGATTGAAAGAAGAACACCAGATCACAACAGAAGTAATTTTAGGTTAGCTTTCCTATAGAACAGGTCTGTACATTGTCCTTTTATTAAACTAAGGAAAGAGAGCACACGTCTGAAAATATGTTGCGTCAACCACCTGAGAAACAACTAAAATATCTGCGTCTTTTAAATGATCCCAGGGTGGTGTATGAAATCTGTTAATTTTTCATTAAATAAACAAATCACAAGTCAAGTGATTATGCTTGTGTACATTGTTACTGGATGAGGTCTTAACCCATGAAGTAATCGCACTCAGACCAAAATAAACGCAACGAGACCACACAAAAAGAGCTGGTCTCGATCAGAATCATCAGAATCACTGGTGCGGTCCATCTAGTGAGAAAGATTACTGAATCAAAACAGAACCAAAAGCTATGAATTCTATTCTTTAAGAGCAGAGGACTATGTGTAGAACTTTTATTAGATTATTTATTTTGTTTATGCGCCCAAAACCTGCTGCGGGATGAATCGTGGACAAAGGTGAAGTCATGAGAAGTGTCAGCATCTTACAGACATCAGGTCAGATAATAATAATCGGATAAAAGTAAAGTGATGTAATCTAATAAACAATCATCAGGGGAACGACCGACTTGCGTTAAAATAAATCGTGTAATTGTTTCTCCCATATCAGAAACATGCAGTAATCTGTAACACAGGATACATACTTACTGTATTTACTTTTGTTGTTCTCGCAGCCACACAACTGACCAACAAGCAGAGAGGACGGTCTCACGTGGTTTGAAAAATCACGTTTTGTTACGTCAGAATCAGAAGCCAAACACCTTTAAACTTCTTCGTCAAATATAGCTTTTCAAGCTCCTGATGTTTAATGAAGACATAATGTGCATGAAGCCATGAAAAAGAAGTCTAAAAAATTCACAAGAAATATACAGCACAAATTACTGCTAGTTACTGCTATCTCCTCTACATGTAGATAACACATTTTCCATAAATTCTCCATAATATTGTTAAATAACTTCTTAAACAGTAATATATTTAAATATATATAAACAGGGACTGTTTTCATAAAGGAAGCAACAGACAACAGACAGCAACAAACAACCTATGACTTCCTTTATAAGCTTAAATTGACTGCATAATCCCCAATTACACTAGGGGGCGCCAAACTGCTAAACTAACATAAAAAACTTTTTTGCCTGAAGGGCAGAATACGTATAAATTACATAGATTTTGCTGTCTTCCAACTGCATGTGTCATGTGAATAATCACTGAGTTATCTCGCTTTTGTAAAAGTGGCTTTGGGAGAATCTTTAGACCCAGATTTATTACCATCATCCATTACCTCAATTGTGTAACTTCTTCATCTTCTTCTTCATCTGGTACAAAAAAAACACACAGAGAAATAAAATACTGAATTTCTCCTCCTCTTTTTCCCCAGGCTTATGGAAATGGTTTGATAAAACAGTCATGGACTACAATAACTGGGATGCAGGTGAACCTTCTTACGGTGACTATGGAGAGATTCGAGGTTCGGATGGGACTTGGAAGACAGGTAGAAAGTGGCATGAGAGAGCATATATCTGCAAAACACCCAAAGGTGAGACCATCACAATTAATAGGACATAACAGAAAGTTTGCGTAACTGAGTAATGTTTTTCAAGATAAGAACAGCATGAATAAGCTGTCAGTAAAATTATATGTGCCTTTATGGTTTCTGAAAAGATAACATTGACAATGTTTGTCTCATTTCTAGTACTACCCCTAGATCCACCACCAACTGGTAAGCAACATTTTTCTCATTTTCACTTGACTAATAACTATGACTCACTTCTTTTACTTAATCATCATCATCATCATCTATGTGATGAATCTGTACAGGACGTACTACAGAGGAAGTTCAAGTTCGTGGTCACAAAATTTTGGCAGTCGTGCTGGTCATTAGTGCACTAGTGACTGGGATAGTCATCGTCTTCTTTCTCTTCAAAAAGTCTGGCCACCGCCTACACATACCTGAAAAGTTAACTGCTTTTGACAACCCGCTCTTCAAGAATGAGCGGGCCCAGCCTGATCTTGTGGACACGGATAAACTAGTAGTAAATGCAGCAGACCAGTAAGTCCCTTTGGATAAAAGCATCTGCCAAATAAAGTAAAGTAAAGAAGAGAACTCTGGGTCTGTTATAACTGTGTAATATAAATACCAGCAGAAGGTTGAATGATCAATAATTACATTTTCTAAAAAAAAAGAGTTTCAGTGAATCTGGCGTAAAGTGGTATTAATAAACACAACAATTTATTTAGCTAAGAATTAATTTAGATATTTTCATATACATGGCAACACATTATATGAAACAAATAGAGTAAATGCAAATATCATCACTGGTCCTGGTCCTCCAGAACCACAGCTCTGCTTGTTTCCCCAACAATCCCAGTCAGTAGCTGAAGAACCAGGTTTTGGAAACCCCTGGTGTATATGAAACTCTATCTTTAAAGACATGAGGGTGTTTTCTAAGACAGGTCTTGCTGACAAGAATTAAAAACATTGTACTAAAATATGACAAATAACAAACCATGGGCTATGTTAAATCATATTGTTTGACATTTCCCTTCAAAGTCTTATTGGTTTATGGGATGATTATCTTTGCATAGCTTCAACATTAAATGTTTTAATTGCTTTTTTAAGTGGTTGTGTTGTGTACTTTCATATTGTAATACATACTGGTTACAGTATTCTTCAAGGTTTTACTTTTGCCAAATAAACAGTGAAAATTGATTCCTCTGCTCCCCTGATGATGCCTTTTTCAAAAGGGCAAGCAATGTAATGTGTGATAAATAAATAAAATGACTGTTAAGGTTATTTTTTTGTATCTGATGTTTCCTTTAATAAAACTTACAGACATACAAATGAAATGCAAAACAACTACAATGTTTCTTTTTTCTAATTTTATTTATCAGATTGCAATGCATGATAAACAGACCTTATTTAATTTGTTTGAAAAAGGAAGTTGGCTTAGTATTTTACGACCTCATTGTGAATCTGAGAAACAGCATGATTGTCATAAGTGTTAAATCTTAATCTAGTCTGCCACCATGTCGGAGGTAATTATACATGATTCAAGCTGTATGATACTTACAGTTATTTAATTAAATCAGAGAAAATAGTCTACAATTGTAGGTGACAATCTAAGCCAGAGCCCTGGAGCAGATGACTCAAACCAAAAATAGAATTTGTCACCTTCAGTTCAGCACGTGGATTATGGTTTAATTGCAAAGTTGTTATTTTTTTTTATGTGACAAGCTGTTTGATTGTCAATATTTAAACTAGACTTAATGATTCCTTAAATTTTCAAGCACAAGTGCAGTGAAGACAGACGCCAGATAAAAAGTAGAGTGTCTTCCAGACTTACCTTTACTTAAGGTATTAAGTAATTAATTAATATTTTAATTAATAATAATTAATAATTAATATTAAGTGTTTTAATGCCTGCATATATTTAGCCACCCATTTTTTAAAACTCTAAGAAAAATATGCCAACTGTGATCATTTCACTAGTCGACTGCGCTCTGTCGAGCCTGTAGATTTTATTTATCATTGTTTGCTGTTTAGATGTCAGCAGCAGGTAATAGGACATCTCAAAACTATGCAAGAACAATTTAGGAACAAAGTAGTCAGCCAAAGTAATTGGGTAAAGTAAAATTAAAAAAGTAAAGTCTATTTTCACTTTACAGCACAAATGAAAATGATCTCTAACTGAATATTTTCTCCCTTTATAAAGATGTTACACTGCTGTATATCTCTACATTTACTTTTTCACAGAACTAAAGGTAAAATTATTAAAAAAAAGAAAAAATTCATATGGGGAATTTTTAAGAAATTTTATGTTTTGGAAGTAATCAGTTACTCAGTTTGATGTATGCCTAGATAAATCAGATGTACTAAGGTCATTTGCACTTACATGAAATTTTTGTATGTGTGATTAGTACTATTAACTACTAACGTTAGCTAGTAGTAGGATTAATTTACTGTTACAGGTTTATTGCAAAAAACAAACAAATATACTATAACACAGATAGACACAAAAACACAAAACGATATTCTGAAAACTAACAACCGTGCCTCTGCACAAAGTAAATGTTGAACTGAAGTTGTATCTGACTCACGTTATTTGAGGTCGAAGTCAATCCTTCTTTCCTTCATGGAGATCCAGTAGTATCCATGTCATTTAAAATCCCAGTGCACTTGTTGCCGCGATGTTTATATTTGCTGCTAACCGCATCACTTGTCTCCTTCACTGCTAACTAGCTAAAAACATGCAGCTAACTTTAGCAAGACCGCAAAACAAGCTAGCTAAACTACGGCTAACTCCACAAGCTATTTTTTTAAACATTTCTTCTGTGATTTAGTGACTTTCTGTTTTTGTTAAGGCAAACATCTGTCTCCATAGTTCCATTCGGTTTCTTTTCCACCTTTAACCATTTCGCAATTAACCGCGTGTTCTTACATCAGCAGACATTAGTAGAGGTGCATGCATTACCATTTTTGTCCACACATATAGGGTAAGATTAACAACAGTTCGTCCCAGGGGGCGCTGTTTTATTTCAAGACAACCAATGAGAAAACTATACATTAGCATATGACTGTTTAATTTAATAACAACAGAATGTTGTGACAGGAAAATCTTTATGAAAATAACAGTCACAGCCAAATCTGTGGAAATCTATCTATCTGTCTATACATATGTGGGAACACAAAAGTTCAAATTATCCTACACCACACAGAATATTTATTTAGGACCAAAAGTTGTCCAACTCAAATGTATTAACCATTAACTACATAGTCAGTTATTAAACCTTAGCTTTTATTTTTAGCTTTTTAACGTTGCAGAATGTACTGCACTTCCTTGGTTGCCAATAGACAGAGCTTCCCAGGAAATGTGAAAAATTGTGTAACTGTGTTATGATAATGACAAAAACTTGCTGTTTGGGGCACATTCAGTGATCTGGACAGCAGTATCTGAGAGAGGTGCTGGCATCGTCAAATAAAACGCCACTTAGCAGATTTTTTGATTTACATTTTAATGATTTGCAACAATAGAATGCATATTTTGCAAAATTATTTATGAATGCTGTACAAAACAAAAATAACCAAAACACACTATCTTCAAAGAAACAGTCAACTCATTCTCATTAACCCAAAGCAATCACACACATTGCATCAAGTGCTACCAAACTGTGCAACAGACTCTAGTTTTCCTTTAATTTACCTAACAAGGCAATTATGAAGTATGTACAAATGCATAGAGCTTGTATTCAAGCAATATAGTTTATCACAAGATGCATAGAGTATCCAGCTTATAGCACAGGTCAGTGTCACTCAAGATTATTCATGCTTCCAGACAGAGCAAATACAAGTCAACAATTATGGGTAGATACTATTTATAAAAGTAGGAAGCACAGTATGACTTCCATTTAGAACCATGTAGAAAAATAGTTTTCCATACCAATGTTCAAAATAAACTGTTGGCTTCAGAAGATGCACAACTGATTTTAAACACATTAGGGCAGATGTGAAACACACAAGTCACTTCTCCTCCAAAGTTATCTGCCCATTTCACTACACAAAACATTATATAGTAATTATGTGTATGCGTAACTGTGTACAAACAAAAATTATAACATGGATTAACTGAAAACAGACATTGTTTTATTTATTTTTTTAATCACAAGATCACAGATTAATTATTAATAATTGTTTTCTGATTTTAACCCGTTGGCAGCCATTAATAATTACTTTCATGACTTGATAATCTAGCATTACTTGATCAGTTAATCATCTGGTGTTTAAAATGTCAATTACAATGAAATAAATTCAGACCACAATTTCTCAGAGATCAGGGTCTCAAAGGGATTGTTTTGTGTGACCAAGTAACTTATCTGCTCATTTTTCTTCTGTCAGTTGACTAATCAGTTAATCAACTGAACAACAAAAAAATGTCACATAAGAACAATTTTTTACTATGAAATACTAACAAGAAACAGAAGGGTATCTTGGATAATAGTTAAAATAAAGTTGCCAACATTTTCTATCTTTCCATAATCAATGCAAAATTAAAACATTGGAACAGAGTTGAAATAATAAGTTTAAATACTCTTAAGCCATGATAAAAATGGTTCTCACTTTTTTAAATGTACAATATAATATTTTACTTTGTCATATGTGATAATAGACTCTTTGTGTTATGTGTTGTTGGTCAGACAAAACTAGACACAGGATTTCGCTTTGCGAGTGAGACACAGGTTCTCTGTATTCTCAAACCTTTTACTGACAATCTGATTAACTGAGAAAACAAGTGACACATGAATTGATTTTGATTGATATTGAAAATAATGGTTTAAAGCGGCCCTACTTCAGAACAGAATAATGTATAAGCAAACTGTTCATTTAATCTTGAACAATGTGCTTACACATGGATATGGCGAAAATAAGAGAGAAAGACATGGCCTACAAGAGCAAAATTACTTTTGGCAAAGACTAAGAAAGAAGCAAGTGTTGCCATGAGGCAGAGGGTAAACTTAAAAAAATGGCAAACTACATGAAAAATATTTTCCACAATGACCCTGTCCTGTCCAATAGTGCATTATCACTTGAGCAGCATATAACCATGCACCACCCTACGGTAGAAACAACAGTCACTAGTGTATATAGGAATCTCTGTGCCATTGTCTTGCATCTGTCTCTCTGTCTCTACCTCGATCCCTATATCTGTCTCTTTCTCTGTCCTTGTGTCTTTCTCTGTTTTTCTCTCTCTCCCTGTCTCTTTCCCTGTCTCTTTCTCTGTCTGTTTCTCTGTATCTTTCCCTGTCTCTGTCTCTGTCTCTGTCCCTCTCTCTGTAATGGTGGTAGTTGTGATGATTGTGCACAGGATTCTGATTTGTGTGCTGTGTTCTTGGTGGCATATGCTGGATTTGCCTGTGCTGCCTATTGCGTTCACTATGCTCCTGCTTATCGTCTTCCCCAACATGTGACTGGCTGTTCCCATGGTGATGTTGATGGTGGTGGTGATGGTGGTGGTTGCTGTTATGATGGTGGTGGTTATGAGCTCCGTAGCGAACTTCCTTCTTGTCTTGCTCCACCACATCCTCCACTTCCTCCTCCCTGTCTTTAGGCAGGTGCCTGCGGGGAAGTCTCTGGCTATAATCCCTGCTGGACTGTACATCCATACCGCCGGATGTTTGGCTGTGCTGGATGTGGCTGTGGTGCTCAATTCGATGATGATGGTGATGATGGTGGTGGGTGTGCTGGGGTCTCTGTGGTTCACTCCTTAGTAGCCGTTCTTCCTCTTCTCTTTGGGCCTCATCAGCCCTCTGCTCCGGAGCCTGGGCTGAAGGGGGCTCCTGTTCCAGATGGTTCTCACAGGAACTCTTCCTCTTGGGTGCTGCTGACTTGCTGTTTTTCTGCTCTTCCTGGGACCAAAAAAAGTAAAATAGTGTCATTTGACTAATCACACAGGGCACTATATAAATGTCCTAATCATGTCTTTGTAATGTTAGGGGCCCTACGCAGTTTATTTACAAGCATTAAACACACACAGGCACAGCTACAGGCGCGCAGGCAGCTAGTGCACAAATGCTTACACTGGCTATCATACCCAAAGCAATTCGAATATTTTTAGGTAATTAAGCAATTTTTACACAAAACCTTGGGCCATTAAGCACAGCTTTATGCAACTGCTTTCTCAAAGGCAAATACACTGTCTCGGTCGTTCCTGTGTCTTTTTTACAGCTGCTGCAGATACTCAGTATTTTCACTGTTGATTAATTGGTTTGGTTTTTACTGTTGATTATTTGTTATTATTACTTTATAAATCACTTGGTGTAAAAGTTTATATAACTTCACTTAAACAGTATTATATTGTTTTATATTAATTGTTTTTGTTTCATTAACTATACAAACAAATATTACTTATTTTTGTATAACAATTTGGTCAGAGTTCAGGATTTTAATAATGGACAGTTTTTCACAAATAAGGATGAGGAGAAAATATCAGATTTATAGAGATACATGTTTATGGCTGTTCAATCAACAGCACAAATGCGTCTCTGTCTCTATGAACATTTCTTTTGTAAGCAAACTGATTTTCTGTGTGACATTTAAGGTTTCTAAAGTCCTAATTGAGTCCATCATTTATACACTATACTATACTTTATATACTATACTTCTACTCTAAGTCATTTGCAGTATATTACCGCAGTGCAGTGATGGAAACTACAGCAGAATCTGAGGGTATCTCACTCACCAGGGGTAGACCTATCTTATTTCTGGAACTTTCCAGTTGAGTGGAGTGTGGAGGAAATGAAATGAAAATGTTAGCTGAATCAATGAAAACAACTGAAAACTACATATACAGCACACTGTGAAGTTCCTCTTTAAAAAAACATCATTCCTGCTGAGCTGATAATTTACAATTCAAAAGATATCCTGACCTGCACAACATGACATGAGTGGAAGGTAATGGCATCAGAATACATCCTATTATTGTACATTTTAGACGGGTAGTTTTTTTCAGATGTGATTGTCATACATGTACCGATATTGCTAAAGGATTGGAGGGCAGTGTATTTTCGGCCAGCTGGGCCACAAGTGTGTTGGCAGGCTCCATCTCTGGTGGATGAGTTGCTCTCCAGTAGGACTCCAGATAATCAGCGATGTGCTCACAAGCATCTGTTAATTGGTTCTCATCTAAGATGACATCGAACATTTCCTACAGGAAATATAAAACGAGAACAAACAAAAGATTAACATGTTACTTAACGACAATTTGTGAAACCACTGATAGTGTGGAAAAAGTGTAGCTTTATTTCCACCTTCCTTTTTGTTAGTCTAATAGTAGTAAAATTCAAATATACAAAGACCCATCATTTGTAAACTCCACCAACTTGCTAACCCCTTCTTCCCTTTGAGAAAAAAAATACTGAGAACAAGACCTCAATGACAGCAGTAGTAGCTATGACCTATATAAGTGTCAACAGGCCAGCTGTGTATTATAGTTTATATCTAACTCAGTAATATTTACCTTGTAACATCTATTCAAAATAAAATGTACTATTACTGCAGCAACTTCAAATATTGCCACTAGATGGCACTCACCGGTGGACATTGTGCAAGCTTGTCTGCTGCCACCAGCTGAACATTAAGATGCTTTGTCTGAGACTTCCCTCTGGTCTTTATCAGTCTGGTCAACACCTACGCAGCAGGGGTGAAGAGATGGACGACCAGTCAACCAGTCAAAATAAAGACGGAGCTCAATTTTGATCTCTGTTACAACTTACTTTTGGTGAGGAGATCTTGACATACACTAGGATCGGAGCCAGGGAGGTCTTGGACACCTGGAGGGGGTGGTTGACAGTGTCTGCATCTAGAACCACCAATTGTAGGCTGCGGGCAAGCTCAAAGATACGCTCCACCTCCCCCTGGATCTGGGCTGCAAAAGTAGAGAGTAAAAGCATAAGTGGAAAATGTCCTACTTTTTATATTTTATTTCTGCGTTTACAGTTTAAAAAACAACATTGCATAGGCAACTTATTTAGATGTATTTATTTTTCAATTACACATTATGCATTAGGAGCACCTGCATACTTTTCATATTTTTT
This sequence comes from Ctenopoma multispine, assembly GCA_034779795.1. NCBI lineage: Eukaryota > Metazoa > Chordata > Actinopteri > Anabantiformes > Anabantidae > Ctenopoma > Ctenopoma multispine. Next base: position 14,767,319 of record JAUYWH010000009.1, on the reverse strand, counting down.
TCTGGTTCACCATAAGAGGAGCAAAAATTAAAATGTGTTTAGTTTTGAAGTAACCATGTGGTTACACACAAAAAACATTATATCCACGTTTCTGCTGATTCATTTCTAATGCAAACAAACAAACAAAAGTAACACAAACCTGTCAGTAATTCATATGACAAATGAAGAATGGCTCAGAAAACACTTAAATTATTGGAAACTGTAAAGGAAAACACACCGCCTACTTAATAAGACTACTGAAATTGTGTGACTAATCCCACAAGGAAAAGCATGATTATTTCACTTATGGAAGGAACAATTCAAACACTGAGCACTAGAGGGCGAGCACCGATGGAGAAGCCTGTGAATTTTTTAGTCCTTTAAATAGTGCAATACTCACACAAATTTAATCTGACATATGTATCAACCCACTAAAACAATTTATCTTGATGTTCAGTCCAACTTTAAACAGTTATTGAAAGAAGAGCTGTTTTAATTTTTAACACATCAAACTGTCCCAGAACTGTGGCAAAATAAAGAAAGTAAAGGAAATGGAGCATTCAAACACACATGGACTACCAGTGCTCTCAGTCATACATACCGGCAGCATCTGGGATGAGAGCGCAATGAGAAAGACAAGAGTAGAGAAAAGCAAGTAAATCTTATCCCCTTTATACCCATTTATCTATTGCTCTGAGAAGTATTTCAACTTATTCACTTCCTTGATGACAGTTACATGAGAACACTGACACCACTCTCATGTGTATACAGTAAATACGAAGCCGCAATCACCAACTGGTTAGCTTAGCCTAGCATAACTGCAATTATCGCAATGTGATAGTTTGCCAACTGGTGAAGTTCTAGTTTACATGCATGCCTGTCCTGTCCTGCCTGAGTCCAAGTGGATGCTAAAGCCAGATGTAATGAAATTTCCTCCAACCATTTCTGTTTTACATAGATATAACGCTGACAAGAATGGGACATGGATGTAGTCACCCTGACCTTTGAGCTGTGATCTCTAAAATCTAATCACTTCATACTTAAGTCCAAATGACAATTTGGACCAAATTAGAAGAAATTCCGTCAAGGTGTTGGGGACAGATGTACAACCCCGAAAACGTAACAACAGGAAACAAGTGGCAATAGTTTGGATTAAAGAAACAAGATACGCCATGGTAATTACTTATGCTAAGCTAAGCTAAATGGCTTCAGCTGGCTTCATATTTGCACACACAACTACACACTTTTGTATCAGTCTTCTCATCTAACTTAATGCAAGAATGCAAATAAATGTATCTTCCAGATTGCTGAACTAACCATTTTAATGTAATTATTTGTCTTCGCGTTGGTGGATACAATGATTTCTAACATTATGCTCTGCCACCTTTGTGTGTATAAACAAAAACATAATTTTTGGACTGTGATTAAGTCAAGTCTGACATTCATTGGATTCATCACAGCTGGATCAGATGCTGCCACTGTTTTAAGTGGGTGAAGTTTGCCACAAGGGACTAAACAATTAGTGCCAGAGAACTAAGACAATTATAAGAAGTTATTTTAGAAATTAATATAGTTTCTAGTGTCTGCAGTGGCTGACCTAATCTGAATTGTCCTGATAAACCCCAACCATCTTGCTCCTTAAATAAATAATGCACCAACTACAGGCTGCAGTTTAGGTTGATAAAGCAACATACCTAAATTGGAGCGGGTGTTGGACCGGTCTATTAAAGCCTTTTTGCCAGGGTTGTTGAGTATGGACCGTTTAGCCAGAGAGATGTCTGCTGTGACCCGTGTAATAGTAATTCTGGAGAAGAGACAAATTACAAGCATTATTACAAAGTCGTGATTTCCATTATGTTTTATTTCCACATAAGAGGAATGACAATGAAGGTGAAATCAGAACTTACCTGCCTTCAAATCGATGTTTTAAAAAGTCAAATAGTGCTTTTTGCATCATATCTGTAACCTGGAATTACACAGAAAACGTGAACTTTAAATAAATATGAGTGCAACAAAAAATATCAATATTTATTTAAAATATTAGACTAGGTTTCTCAGCTTCACATCATCCTAAGCATTTTGAAAATTAGAGGAAACTTCTAAAGATTAACGTATTTGAGGAAGACTCACTTCTAAGCCCTTCAGTGATGGTCCCATTAGAACCACAGGACGCATTGTAGGCACTACATCATACATAGCCACCTGCTCCCCCTAGAGCCACACACACACACAAAAACAGATTAATTTAAAAGATGTTCATACTGTGGACAATATATTACTATAAGTGCAAAGGTAACACTTTGTATACTATTTTATTGTTGATGACCAGCTATTTGAAAATAGAAATGAAAAGACATTGCCTAAAGCCACTGAAATATTTCTACTTCACATCACTTGTTTTTTAACAAGCATAAAGACAAAGCATAAAGTTCAGTTGCAGCCATTATTGTCTTAATAGATCTTATATTCCATACAGTCCCTGTGATTTATGCAGAATGACTGACACAAGTATTTTCCTTCTGCACTCAATCTTTTGTTTTCACAGGTGGAGATGCCACAGGAATATAACCATGACAACAACAACAATGTAATTATTGCCTACACAAACTAACACATGAAAAAGCGATAACAAAACTTCCTGGAGCACCAAGTAAACATAACTAAACTGAAATCTGATTTCTTTTTTTTTTAATTCTTTAATAAAACTTGATGTGGACTGATTATTTGTAGTGAGAAACACTGGGATGAAAGAAATCTTCAGTCACTTACCGGTTTCTTTTTTACTTGTTGATTAGCTATTTATAGAGAAGGATAAAGGAATAACCTAACATTAACTTACCAATCATTGAAACTGACACAAAGTCTTTTTATGATTTAGTACACACTGACCTTGTGATGGAGGAGTATATTTTTTTGAATTCATATCTTGAGTAGCTTGAGCTGCTGCTTTGCTGAAATGAGAGAAAAGCCCAGAATTAGCTCACATCTCATTTTCCCCACTCAAGAAATGATACATGGAGCCTTTTTTACAGTCTTCTATCTGAGAAAATGAGTTATGATGAAGATGTGCTTTGTGACTGTATATCTATTTATATAAGACAGACATATTTAAAGCTTACTGGGTAAATCCCTTAAAGTGATTCTGAACACACACTTGCCACCAAAGCCAAATTTCCAAAATCCTCTAGATGTGTTTCTGTCAGCCTAACTAGGCCAAGTTAAAACCTGGCAGAGTGTAGTGGATCTTCTTGCCTGCCAGGCTGATTAGATTAAAACCACCTAGTGACTGGCCAAAGCAAAGCAACTCTCTGAAGGTTGAGTTTATATCAATAGAAAGCATAGAAAATTTATAAAAAATAAAAAAATCTTAAAATTACTGTTAACCATCATCTTCAAACCTTTTTTTTAAAAGCTGATATTTTTACATTTTAAATCAGAAAGGATTTTATGTTGACTGTTTTCGACCCCCCTTTTAATGTTCACTACAGTAGGTTTGTGTGTGTTAGTAAATATATTTCTGTATTGAATCACGTTGTGAGGCCAGCATGATGTACATACCTGGCTAAGGCCTTGGCAGCTTTCCTCGCTTGAACTTCTCTTCTGATGAGAATAGTTTCCAGATTGACTGGACTAGGGATGAAGCCCACCACACCATCCTCCTTCACCGGGCGTCCAATCCACCAGTCATTGTTAAATTTCTGGACATTAATGAGAAAAAACAGAGTGTTACATTTCTACAGAGTGTTACATTTCTACTCTGATTATGTTACTATCTCAATCTGGTAACTGCATTTCTGTATTTTATGTCATTATTGTTATCTACTACTACGCATACACCTGCACTATATTCTTACTTCAGAGCCTTATCAGTCAAGTTGATGTAAATGTATAACTCCACGTGTATGAAACATGTGTGGTTGTTTCAAACCTCTTTGACATGCAGGAAGTCTCTGGACTCAAACGTGACAGCCTGGCCTGGTACGGGGACGTTGTCGTCGTCTGCTGGAGTGTAAGAGAAGTTGCAACGTACGGCGAATGCCACAGGCTTGTACTGAGAACACATGACAAGTGTTCATTGCAAATTATTAATATTAATGGAAATCTTAATCTACACAAGACATCATGCTTAACAAATTTCACATAATAACATATATTATCACAAATTTTCTTACATATAAAAATAACTAGTATCTTGTATCATATATTTACACATTTAATTATGTTGTACATGCCTGAGAGCGTGGCTACGAATGACACACCGTATCACTATGTATATACAAATATACAGCAGGTATACAGTTAAAAGTTAAAATACTTTCCTTAATTTAGTTTATCCTAAACTTAAAATCCACACACAATGCACACATTAATTAATCAATTAATAATCTACAAAATTACCATATTATCATCATTTAAAAATATTTTAAACACAACACAACAGGATTTACGATGCATTTCCAATATTAATGTGTTGTCATCCAAAGACAACACAAAACTACATTTAATCCAAGCTGCTCGTTTACCAGCTGGTAATCTGACTGTTTTGTTGTCAAGTACCGTACTCTAGTCAGTTAGGGAGGAATATAAGGTTTGGGTGTCAGGGTTGCTGGTAACAGATACTGAATTTAGTCCTTCATATTAATATCCTTAGGTCATAAACAAATTGAATATGTTTGTCCCTTTTTATAGAGTTGAGTAACAAAATGGGACATTGCTTTACAAAAGTGGTTATTAGCAACACCTCTAGCTGCTATAATGTGTCCAAATACAACTGTGCATTGTAATGCAGCACATAATGAACATAGGGACAGTTGTCAGACAAAGCAAATATAATCTAGGTAAACTATGTGGAAGAAGTTAGGATTTACCCTGTCTGACTGTTGATAAATATCTAGTGCATACATCATAAAATGTTGACTTATGTTGAATAACTGTTTTCTCACATGTCACAGTAGGAAACAGCACACATATAAATGAGAAAATTAACAGTGTCTAAACACCATTTACAGTAGCTGCAGGTACAGAACAGAGCTATTGTAATTGTTGTTAGTTGTTAATAACACCAAGTAAAAATGTCAGTTATGAAAAAGACACATTGCATCTTCCTCTTTGCTTTGCATAGCTACTGTCTGCTTCCTCCTGACTGAACACCTGTTGCTGTAATCCTATCAGAGTCAAATGTCAGTGGCATGCCGATCAAGCTGCTAATTACTCCACTTTGAAAAGACGAGCAGTGGGACAAGCTGTGTGTGTTTGCTGCCTTAATTACAAAGCACCATTGGGAGCGCACAAATCTGTGGGGGAAGATTTAATTTAGTATTCAGTGAGACATATGAGCTGTTGCTGCTTAAAAGGTAAAGAGTTTGATATCAGTTCTGATATTTTGATGTTTTTACATGTAATAGCCTTTATAGTCACTATAAGTTTCCCCCGTGATGTATATGTAATGGGTGTCTCTACAAAACCATCAATAGAAATCAAATTTCTATTAGGTAGGATAAGAAATTCAACATAAGGCCTGAACTCAATGCATTTTTATTATAGTTAATTTTACTTGTTCTGTTTTTATACTTGTTTTGAAGTTAATGAACAAATTCTGCATCATTAGCAGCAGCAGCCACGTTAAAAGTGTTTCCTATACTGGAAAGCAGTCAGCTGAAGGTTGTGTCAGAATTGAATCAGCAAATAATCAGTATCTTTCATTATTGTCCTTCTCCAGACATAAAGGGATGACAAGGATCAAGATTGCAATGACTGATTTTAACAGCACAGTATTGCTTCTAATCCAATATCCTGATGTCTGTGTTTTCTGTCTGTGATATAATCACGTCCTTGAGAGCAGCTTCCCTGAACAGTGAGTGTGTGAGGGCCTCTGTGGGTCAAGTTGGGAGAGACTGCGATGCAACAGTAAGAGAGTACCTTGGCTTTCTCCAGCTGCACCTGGGCGTTTCTTTCCTCAACAGCATCCGAGTCCTGACGCTCTCCCTACAGGAGGGAGACAGAATATTGAAAATTTAATCAGTTCGCTGTGCTGATTTAATGACTTTGCATTGCAGTGTACAGTACTAGTCTGTAGACTACAGTGCAGTTTATTGGTTAAGAGATATGAAAAATGTATTTTTAATTAAAAAAGGTCTAAAAGAATGAGAGCGAAAGACAAAGAGAATGTGTGCAAATCATAAGTTGCAGTCACAGAGTGATTTACAACATAAAAATAAACAAATAAAATAGCTTATAATAAGAGTGATTTAAAAGATCACACTGTCGTAACGACCTAAGGTAGATTAAGAACCTTAATCTAATGCCATTTCTCAAGACTATCTACTTTTCACTGTTAAAATTATGACCAAAAGTAATAACATCTCCTAGACATGTCCTTGTTTTCTGTTCCTTTTCCCAGAACCCCTATCATGTAGTTGTGAAAAGTGTTGCAGCAGATCCCTCAACCCTCCTGGGACGCCCAGGTTTATGTGCCGTGTGTCCCTGCGATTAGACTGTCCCCTCAAAGACATGGTAATTAATGCCCTCTGTGTCACAGCCAAGATGTGGCACAGCCCCCCGCGTCAATCTGGCACTCAAGATACACACTTGCATCCCAAAGTCACAAATCAGCTCTCTGGTTATCAGCACCCAGTGTGATCCATTTTAACAACACACTCATCCTGAAACATTGGTGCGTCAATATTCTCAAAACTAATCAAATTAGTTTTTTCACATGGTGATACTTGATTACTGTGCATGGTAAAGAATGAATAATAATAGACAACATATGTAGACAACTCAAACCACTTGGTTAAAGCTATAGTATGTTGCTTTTTTTCTACATTCTTTGAAGAAATATGCACCAAATTTAATGTGCCAAAGGCGTCTGTGACCAAGAGTCATTGCCTGGCAGCAGTGCAGTGATATTTTCAGATTTGAGTGAAACCTGCCTTTCTGATACATCAAAGAGAGTTAGTTATTTCAGTTTGACTGATTTTTACTGGTTCTGTAGCTTCTTATTTATTTTAATTTCATGAGACTTATACCTTAATAGCTGGGAACAGAACAGCAGGGCAGGGAGAGCGAGGGCCTGGTGGGGCTGAGTGGATTGAATTTTATCCTAGTGTTAGCTTAGTTGCGTATTGTAGCTTCAAGGTTAGAGAAGATCTATCACAAGCCCCCACTGAGATGCAAGATTTAACCAATATTCAACCAAATCAACAGTGGAGTTCCAGATGTCTGAAAGAGTAATGGACTATATTTTGTAGCCTACTCATGTAGCTTATGCCCTGAATCATCTCTACAGAGGAGGGAAATCAACTTCTCTGTCTAAGTTATTAAATTCTGGGACAAACAGAAATTTAGGGGGGTGCCTATTTTGGCAGGCAGTCTGTCATTAAATGCACTCTCCTAAAGAAATAATAAATTTTTAGTAGCCATTGTGTTTGTCTCTAGGTTCAAGAGAGGAATCCTGGATTCAGGTAATGTAACACTGGTGTTTTTCTATGTTTTGTGCGTTTGATCGTGTTTTAAAATTATTTAATGTGACGGAGTTTAATTTATTGTCTTATTACATCTTAGTTTAAGAGAAATATCCTGGATGTTAATTTAACACTGGTGATTTTCTTTGTTCATATTTTGTTTTTTTTGTTTGTACAGCAATTTTAACGTTTTTATAGCAATTTGAACATTTTTAAAGCACTTTTATGCACAAGGGTGCATTTTCCAGCAGGCTGCCCTTATAGGTAATAGTATTGGATCATATCGGTATCGCCGATACTGGTCCTGTATTTACCTGGTATCGGATCGATACCAAAGCTTGTGGTATCGCACACCATTAGCCCATATAACAAATGTTAAATATATTTAAAGCAAGATACAACCCAGTTGGATAAGATACATTTTTCCCCTCTTAGTTTGACATTGTGTATATTGTTCCTCAATTTTCTTTCTCATATACTATTTTATTCTACCTCTCACTGCTGCACCGGCCGGAAACGCAACACAATTTCATTGTATACGTGATGTGCAATGACAATAAAGGCTATACTATTCTATTCAATTCTTTTCGATTCTATTCTATTCAAAAATCCTCCAGTGAACATTAAAACAAGAACACAGTATATTTTGTAGGACGCTCATATGTTCATATAAAAGGAAGTCATGAGTCAGTGTGAGACTCATGTGACACTGTGTGTATCTGTCCAGACTGAAATTTTTAAAACTGCTCAACCATCGGAGACCAATTTTCCTTTGGCTCTCCTTCACCCTGTCACCTGCTGAGTGTACACTATGCTTCCTGACAGTAGCGAGATGCTCCGACTTTGTTCATGAAGATGGATTATGCAGTATGTCATTAATATAGGCCAATAGATAAGAAGGACCAATCTTCAACTCAAAAAGACTCAGCTTTATAATAAGTTTTCCTAAACGAGTCTTGAGTCATGTTAGTGTCTCCATAAGTTTGTACTCAGGGACATTTAGGCGCAGCAGCAATGTGAACACATACTGACAGTGCTAATGTGCAAGTGTTTTGCTATATCTACCAAGTTAAGTATCTTAGTTTATTATGTTTATGTGTGTCAAGGTTGATGAGGTCATTCTTTTTCCAGGATGTACTTGCGTTGCACTTACTTGTACTTATTTGTGCGTTGGTAATTAGAGAATACAGAAAACCAGGAGGATGATGTAGAGACAGTTTCAGGGCAGACAATTCAATGTGATGAGAAGGAAATAAAAGAGGAGGAACAACTAAATCTCCCTGGGGCAGAATTATGCCCAGGCATGGGTTTTTGTTTACCCATGGCTGATGTAGACATCTGTTCGCACAGCAACCACCTCTCCTGCAAGCCAATGTCAGCCAGCCAATAGTACAAACGCCACCACTGAATTATTAAACAATGTTGAGCTCACTACTGCAGATGATTTAGAGATTTCATACTGTTTGGACAAAGGACGCAAAAATTATTACAATGATTACATGAATTATTGAGAGGATTTTTACCCAAACCAAACCACACCTTATCTAAGTGTAAATGTCAACCTTGTTCACATAATTAAATTACTGTTTTAGTAGCCTTAGCGGTCTGTGACATGAAAAATGCAGCATACAGATCAAATCAGAACATTATTAAAAGCAATTAAAGACAAGAAAATGTTGAAGCCATTTATGTCAATACTGTAGTTAAATAATTCCAGTTTAAATAACTCCAGTTTGTAACTCAGGTTACTTTCCATTTCAAATCAAAGGTGTCAAAGCTGAAATGATTAGTTAATTAATCAATTAAATTGATAGTACCATAAAGTATCAAAGTTAAATGATATTTGGTTCTAGCTTCTCTTTTTAATTTATTTAAAAAGTAATAGGCAAATCAACCAATAAAGAAAATAACCGGATAATTAAATACCGTGTCTCGTACCTCTGGAATAATCCCACTGCTGACATCAGACAGTCTGACCCTGTAGAGGTCTTTAAATTTAACTCTTTTATTTGCCCCAATTTTCAGTTAGTGGCAGGGTTTGTACATGTTAACGATCCCTGGTAATTGATAGCTCTGTTTCAATCTCACTGCATTTGGCAAATCTGTAAATGCTCTGCACAAATATAACAGTGATTCAATCACACAGAGATGGCAGAGTTGCCATCCCTAATGGGGGCAACGTGGGGTTCAGTGTCTTGCCCAAGGACATTTTAACATTAGGAGGAGCAGGGAATTGAACCATTGACCCTATAATTGGTGGACAACTGCATTAACACTTAATCCACAGCCATTGCCCATGTGCCGTAGTCCTGCCATCGAAATTACTGCACTTCTCTAATCCTTTGTATTTTCTTTCATATGAACATACAAGCTGTGTGCCTCTCCCTCTTCTACTTCTCTCTCTGAGGCAGCTCTCCAGAGAGGCTCCTTTCCCCAGGTTTTCATCATGCAACTCAAAAATGTAAAATTTCACAAGACACCCTTCGTGACATAAAAAAACATCTATTCTTTCTAAGTATCATCCTTATAAATCTTCAATATCGCTTGTCTAAGCTGAATTTTTTTCAAACTCTCTACCCGGTCTTCATTCATCCCTCCATCTGCATCCCTTTACCAACCCCTCCTTCCTTCCTCTCTCTTTGCTGATCCCCCTGTTCCTGACATCCCAGTCCATTAACGTGATTACGTGGCTTAGAGGGGGGGCAAAGGAAGGTGGAGGACAAGGATGATGTGAAAAAGCCCCGTTCTCATGTGTGCTACCTGAAGGTGACTTCCTTTCTGCTTAAAAGCATTTACACAGCTCTTCTGACACATGCCAGGCAAGTACATTAGGAAAGGAGCATCTGATTGGGGAGATGGGCTCTATCCCTAAACTGAAATAATCAAAGCCACTGAGTCACCAGGAGCCAGCTGGCTGGACTGGACCACTGCGAGTCCAGAGGACAAACTGTACTCTGAACTTGGGCTTGAAGAGGTTAATGAGTGGACACGTTTTCATGCTAAAACAAATTCACAAAAGAAATGTGAATTTACTTTCAGGGTAGAATTATTAGCAGTGTGCTATAGAGGAAAATCCATCCATCCATAAACCAGAAGAGAATCCAGAATCCAGTATAACACTGCCAGTTTATGAGTTTCTTAAGTTGAGACTTCCCTCTTCATTTGTCTCCACTTGACAATATCCAGAGCTTGATACTAGAAGCAATTATTCATTGCAGCTGATAACATACACGTGGGTAACTAAAGATACTGCTCCTGCTGCACACTCCCTCAACAAATGGGGGGAAATTTCCATGGCAACCACTGAGAGAAATATGCCTACTAAGCATAATTGGTGTAAATCACTTTCCTGTTGTAACTTATATGCTGTGATCCTTATATCAATACATGTAAGAAAAAAACAGGCATCCTCCACACCTGAAGCTGTGGCTGAAATCATACCCTGATTCACACAACCTCAGCTCCCTCAGTAGTTTACTCACTAATGAGCAGTACAGTGACATTTTGGGCAGTTACTCGTCATTGTCTCATCAAGATTTGTTTCATCACATTCACACTTGCTATGGATTCACTTCTATGCTATGGATTAATAAAGTCCTGATCTATTTCTACTGGTGTCTCTGTTCTGGGACATCCTGTTTCATCTCCTCTCTTCATATGGGCCTAGACTCAATAAAGAATTTTCTCCTTTTTTTATGACAGTAAATGTTGTTATGCGCTTGCATCTGATCTCTTCAATAGTAATCTGTAAAACATGGGGAATTGCATTGGGGGATTATTAGAAACAACCGTAAATGCCATTGGCACAATTTTTTTCATTTTGTTTAGAACTTTTGAGATCACTATGTTGACGATATTTGCATACGTATTCAGACATGCGGGCAGCATTTTACATCCATATATACATAAACCCCACACCCAAAGTCACATTCACAAGTAGACATATGCATAAATTGCCATAAATAAGTGTTTCAGTGAGACATATAGTGACAGGAGGGAGGACAGTCTCCAGCACAGGAGAGATAGTCATTAGTACCAAATGTAAACTAAAGAGGAACTCCACACGGACTGGGACCACAGGATTCAACACACTGTTATCTAGAAAAATGGCAGGCGGTGCACCACGGAGGTGGCTGAGTGAGAACCTGCTTGCTTGGGTGGGCAGGGCTATTCTAAATGTTTGCGTTAGGCGATGTAGTCTGTGTGTGTATGTGTGTCTGCTCTTCCCGCTCGGCACTGCAGTTTCCTGCACCTTGCTGGCTGCTCCCCAAGTGCTGCTGTTATCTATGTCTAATTTGACACGGAAAAGACAACTAGGTATACAAGTTTCTACATCAGTGCAGAGCAGCTCAAGTGTGAGCAGTTTTATGATGCATGTATTTTGTGAACTAAGGTGACAACTTTGTAGAAAACAGTGAACTGTAACATTTGCCATGTGTGGAAACACCATCCACTTCCCTGTGGCATAGATATTGAATCTAAAACCAGGTTGGAAATAATTATTCCTGTTGAGTATAAACAGTATGACTAAAACAACAATAGATTTCTAAACCTGCACCAACAAAACTGGTAATCTGCAAGTAAGAAAATCGTATTTATTGTCTGTCTAATCTGTTTCATTGTTTCAATTTCATTCAGTTCAGTTTATATAGCACCAAATCACAACAAAAGCCATCTCAAGGCACTTTACAGGTTATGACCTTACAGAATATAACAATATATAGAATTAGACAGAAGTAAGCAAACACTAAGTGACAGTAGAGAGGAAAAAATCCCTTTTAATGGAAGAAACCTCCAACAGAACCGGGAACAAGGTGAGCGGCCATCTGCCTGGGCAGGTTGGGGTGAGCAGAACACTGTCCAGGCTGGTTGGGGCAGCAAGTTCAACTGGAATACAATGCTGCCGCCTCAATGCATATCAGCAGTGGGTTAGTTGTCACTCTGTTCGGCTGATGACTACTAAAATAAACAAAAGTTGAACAGTTGATCTGCAGATACACTCTTAAGCAGAAGCCTAAGCTTCATCCAAACACCTTTCACTGCAGTTCATTGTTGTCTGGAGAGCAGGTCACTAACTTAATTGTGACTAATTTCCTGTCTACCCTCCAATGAGCTGCTGGCACTAAGCCCAAGTGTTCACAAATTCCTAATTTCCATCTATAAGAATTTTCATGTATTGACCTTTTCTGTAGCTGGGAATCTCTTGGTCATTATAAGCCTGTTTATTTGCATGCACTGTGTGTTCCAATCCAGTTTTCTCCAGGTCCTGTCTAATCAGCTGCTTTGTATCACCTGTCTGAAAGAGCCTTGATCCATGCCCTCTGCCTGATGCTACCACAGAACAGATTTGGCCCGACGGGCACTGCCACCTTTACTTTGGCACAGGTCTGTAGAGTTAAAGGCTGCATCATTACTCCACAGGCTGCATTTGATAAAGATTTCTCCAGGAAAATCAAGACCACTTCCCATATCCACCAGGAAGGTCACACTTAGTGATGCACTTTGACCATGATAGGAAGGGTTGCAAGAGTTGTTACTATTACAACTACCTCCCCTCATCCCAGAAAGTTCATAGGCAACCTTAAACTTATCCTTCAATCTAGAAGAATAAATTTGATTCTCTTGTCAACTTTCCTCAGAATGAAGAGGCTACTTGGATAAGTAGTAGAACATTTTGACCTGACAGGAAAGAAGTTCAGTTGCCCTGAGTCAGGACAGAGGTGGAAAATGTACCCTATATGCAGCATCCAGAAAAAGCTTCCCCAGAAATGTAGCAGAAATGCTACACATTCTTTGATGTGACCACTAACACATATTAATATAGTTTTAATGACACTGGCCTTGGAAGTGATGCACACTACAGTAATACTGTAGGGACTATGGTAGTTTACCATTCATCCAAAGGACTGCAGCTCACCTTAGAGCAGATACACACACGTTTAATTCATAGCTTAAACTTTTGCTTTACTTATACTACTTTAAGTATTTTCGATTTTAGGGAGGATGATGTAAAACATTTTTATATATCTCTATCTATCATCTACACTCTTCATAATGATAGTGCCCCACCATCATGTGTCAGAGTGCAACCATTGACAAACCTAGTTGCGGTTGCTGAGGTATGATTGGACAATTACTGCTCAGGAGAGGTTAGTGAATAGTCAATATCATTTTGATTAATTCATTTCAGTGTGAGACGGGCCTTGTCCTGAATGATAAATGTGTAGCATCCATTTTTCTAGTTAGGAACGTCAAAAAGAAAACAAAAACAATTTGCCAGAATGAAAAGCACCGAAGAGCAAAAAATATTCTGTGGGGAAAAGCAACGTTATTTGACTCCTCTGTCTCTCTCTCTATCTCTGGGTCATGATTGTCTCTTAGTAAGGAGATTAAGATAGCATGCGTCAATCCAGGATTTAGAGAGAGAGAGAGAGACAGAGAGACAAATGCAAACTCCTCACAGTCAGCCAACACTGCTGCTTGGACTGCATGTGCTCAGGCACCATGACAGTCATCAGATAATACAATAGCTGCATTAATATTATCTATACAACTTAATTCCTGTCTTGCTGGCTTCTGTAAAAGATATGTTTCAACTATAGCTCAGTGACGGCACATCCCTCTGCTGTTCTGCACTGCACAGCGTTATGATGCAACATGATTATAGCCAGTATAAGAAGGGGTGTGTGCGTGTGTGGGGATTATGAAAAAGCATTTAGCCAAACATTCCTGTTATGATCATTTCTCACTTATTGCACTAAGGCAATTAATCAACCGTTATCTACTATGTAACTCTTCTGCAGAATAAAAATGTTCTTTTTGGAAATTTTATGTTACGTTAAAAACCAGGATATGCAGTAGGAGAAAACTGAAAACAGTCCTAACCCCCCAAAATTTTCTTCACCAAGTATTCTTCTGGAACTTTCCAGACAGCTTCAGCATCTTATTGATCCACTTCCTGCCACAGAGGAGAGCAGGTATCTCGATATAACTCTCAGAGTACAAGCTACTAAGAGGCTTTCCCTATTCTGAGTATCAAGTAATGGATCGGCACAAACTAGCACACTGCAGTCCAAGACAGCACTGTGAGGTTTCCTTTAGTTCCAATGTTTGCCCTTTCACATGTTACTTAAAAAAAACAAAAATCATTGGCATTCATTTGGAGATGTGTTTCTGGCCACTTGATGAATGTAAGTTCAATAGAAGTATTGGCTCTCCAGCTGCTAAATGTGGAGCTTTGTTCACCGTCTGGTCACTAACTTTATCTTTTCTCCTGCTGGGTGCTGTGGGTGTGTCAAGCCTTTATGTTGAAAAATGCTGCTTCAGCGAAAACTAGGCTGTGAGAGTGAAGCAAAACAGTAACAGTTTCATATAATAAATAAATTCTATGATTTGATAAGAGCTAAATATGTATATTTAGTAGTTCTGTGACTTGAATGTAACAGTAATTACAGGAAACAAGAAACACAGACTTGAGCTACAGTGTATCCTGACAAAAAGAAATCGGTTCTGTCAGTCCTGCAACACATGGCTTTAATGATAGATAAAAATATATTTTATTTCAAACAAACGATGAAACGGATGCTACAATAACATCATGACTTAAATGCTACAATCATAATATAGTAATAAAGATGTACTAGATAAAACAACAGTAATAGCTGTTACAGTAAGGGGAGCAGAGTATCACCTGCTGCTGTTATGATGTAAAACTTCTATGACATGTAGAGTGAAAATATAACTTGAATATAATATCACACCTAAGTTCACAGCAAGTTTAAGAGTGCTGGGACTGAGATTGATCCCTGTGATCTTCAAAGGCCTGGTTATACAACTCTCTCTAAAGCCTGTGGTGTTCAGCCGGACACATGACATGATACATGCATGTGGATATGCATCTCTCTCTGCCCTGCGCATTGTGACTGTTTTTGTGAGTGCAATGATGTGGAAAGGCCCCACACAAGGATTAACGCCCAGGGTAACAGATGGTACATTCTCCTTTCCTTCCTGCTCAGCGTGCGCGCACACGCGCACACACACACACACACACACACACACACACACACACACACACACACACACACACACACGAATAACGCATATTTACCTTTTTCTTGGGCGGCATTGTGGTTAAAGAAGTCCAGTAATATTATTCCACTGATATAACTAGTTCCAATCACCGTTCACCTGGCTCTAGTAGAGGAGACATGGACCAGTATGCCATGAGACTGGTTTAATCTCAGAAACACGCAGGTAGGTGTATCCTCGGATGTGACTACAACAAACACAGTTTCCTGCGTATAGGTGAGATTTCTCCTAACAAACCGCGACGCGCAGGACACCACCGGAGACACGGACGAGGTGCGTGAGGGGTTTATTTAACTCCGCATTGTGAGTTTAGTGTAGTTACCCTTTCCCGAGTCCCAGGGGTATTAAAGGCTTATTTCCCGATGCAGCATCTGTTGCGCCGCACACCGCTCACTCTGACCTCAAGCAGCAGAAGTATGGCAAGGTGTCCAACCCGTGCGTCCCGCCAGTGGTAAATAACGCAAAGTGAGGGCTGTCTCATTATGTTGTTGACCAGAGTTAGCGCCGTCCTCCGCGCATGATTAGTTTGTGTGTGTGTGTGTGTGTGGGGGGGGGGGGGGGTTCGTAACAACTACGGGGGAGTTTCTGCAGAATTGGGAGTAATAATGCTGATTAAAGATGAAATTAAAATGATAGCTCTGCACATTTCTCTTGTCTCTTGTGTGCATTTATCCTCAGCTCATCACAGACTTTCTTTTTACTCTAGATCCTCAAGTTACTCCACACTGTGTGATGGAAAGTAACTTAGTACATTTACATTTACAAGTACTGCATTTACATTGTCTAATACTTCACTACATCTCAGAGGCAAATATAACAAATATAATACGAACAAATATAAGGTAAATTAAGTAAGTTCCATCATTATCAGCTGCAACATTAAAGTGATAAAAATAGTTTGAGCTGGTCTGCAAGACCTTTTCTTTTGGTGCTTACTTAAGTCAGCATTTTTACACTGTAGTACTTCTGCTTGTACTTACTTAAATGATCTGACTACTTCATCCACCACTGTGGAAGTGTATACAGTCCAGTCTGTGTCTCTGTGTGTTACCATGTGTCAGTGCTTTCCAATTTCCAAGGGTCCCAATAAAACTCTCACATCAAAATATGACTAAAGGGACATACTACAGAGGGTAAAGTTTTCATATTGTATTATTTACTCCACTCTCCCACCTTTTACAGCTCAGTTCACTCACACAGACATGTTCTAACCTTAAGTGCCAAGTCTCAGCTTTAACTTGACTTACATCGAGGAAGTGCATGTTTTAACACCCAGTGCACAGACTGTAAGGGTTTTGAAAGTACTAAATGTTTCTTGGACAGCAGTGTGTTGTTTCAGTGTTATGTCATTACAGTCTGGACGGAACAGTACAACACCTCAGGTTGATTCAATTATTATTAGACTAAGAATCTAAAAGTTTTTGGCCTAATAAAAAACTAAGAGAATTAGAGTTTTTTCATCATTTTATGTTATGTCAATGTTTAACTAGTTGGTCTGTATTTCTACATTGTCATATTTCTGAGGATTTTGTACGTCATAGTTCAGAGGTAAGCAAAACTGCGTGATCCATTTGTCACTGTGAACTATAACCCAGACAGACAGACAGTGTGCACTAACAGAAGGGTGATATAGTGAAGTAGCCTCCAGAGAGTCACTGTGTGAGTCAAGGCACACAGATGAGTTTGTTAGTAAGTAAAAATTCAGGGCTGCGGTCTGCAGGCCCAGACTACGACCGTGTGGAGCAAGAAGCTGTCACACTGACCTTTAGGTGGACACATACGTACAGTTAACATATGCACAAAGACTGGTTAAGAAAGAAAATAAATAATCCTCCATACAATGTCCCAACATTTACCTCCTGACCTGGGATTAAACCAGACTTGGGACTAAAGCTGCTCCATGACACCTCAAATCTCCTGCAGCAAGATCCAGCTCTTCTCAAGTGCCAACAAAAGACTCAAACGGAGTCATTCTTACTTATGCTTACTCTGACTGTCTCTAAGCACAACTGTGAAGTTGTTACGTAAGACAGTCTGATCATCCGGGAGCTACTCTAAAAACACACATGAAGCAAAAATATTCGCAGTAATCAAAACCCACTGAACCATTTATACGATTAGCTTGCCTCATTCATGCTCCCTCTGCAGCATTTGAGCAGTATTTTAAAATGGATGTTGCAATTTTGTTTATTCAAACACATACGAAAAGACAAACTTTACAAAACGATTTAACCTTAACATCAATTCAAGTAGATTACTTTTATGAATTTATTCAGAAAAGAAAAAAAAAAAGAAAATTTAGACATAAACTTTCTCTAATCATCTAATTATCTAATGATAAAAACAAAGCTAACTAAAAAAGAAATTCACATACCCTACCCTCAATTCAGAATTTTACATTTGAAAAAATAGGTGACACTACACATGTAAGGAATGTGTAACTAATGCATGACTCATGATGATTTAATGCATGAATTAGTGCAATAAATTAACAAATCTGTTGACAATTTGACTGAAAACAGCCTTCGTCATTTTGTGAGGATCTGTTGTTCTGCTCATGCATTTGTCTGTATGATGTAACTGTGAATTCTTATTCCATTACTCATAATCTATTAAGTATGAACTATTCACATAAAGCCAGGGTGACTTGATTGCTTGTTAATGATGAGCAACAGAAAATTATGATTCATCTTGCATGAATGAACGCATTAAATCACACATGAGTCATGCACTGTTTAAACATTAGTTAGTTGAAGCTATGGTGCTAGCGTGCTCTAAAACCTTTCTTCAAGGCCGACTATGTCCATAAGGACAACAGGTATTTATAACAATGGTTTAAAAGTGAATTACACTCAGCAAATGAAGGGAAGCCAAATAGCAAAAGTACCAAGTTTGTACCTTGCTTGTTGGATCCTTAATGTAGAGAGGTGCTGTTAAAACCTCCTCTGGTGCAGATCATAGACTGTATGTCAGAGATGCAGCAGTGCAGAGGGAGACTCGCTCTTCCAACCAGTCAGAGATTTTCCCCAATATGTGCTGGATAATTATGCTACATTTTGCATTCTTGTAATATGGTCCTTACTAATACTTGAAGGGCTGTGTAGAAACCCTGGCAGACAATAGAAGACTGGTGTGGAGCAGAGTGGATTGACTTAGAGTGTCGTGCTATCGCTAGTTTAAATTTAAATTGCTTTTTCATTTTAAATTTCTGTTCTTATTGTGTCATTCACAGAGCCACTATTACACATTCTCAAACACACCTCTCATCTCACTCCCTGCCCACTGCCCCGATCCAAACACAGGACACGTGTTCATGTGCACATGTGCTGTCACACATGCATAAACATCTGTCCCTAAGCTTCTTACAACCAAAATGTGTGTGTGTGTGCGTGTCCATGTGTGTGCTGTCAAGCTAGAGTCACTAGTGCAGGGCAGGGCTGCCGGGGTAGAGAAGGATGGCACGCACAATTTCAGGCAAAGCTCCAGACCTCGGCTTCCCTTTCTGCCCTCCACTGTGTTCACACAGCTAGAAACCACACATTTACCCTGACCTGGAAAAGACTCGTTATTTGTCGTGGACAGCACTGACATGTTTTCATTTGAGCTGTGGTCATGCAAACTTCAAACATCTACTGTATTAGCTCCTCCTAGTTCACACCTAATCAGTAGAGCCTAATCATTACTATTTAGTGAGAGTCTCTTTTTGTTAATGTTCCTTTTTCAAATGGTTGGCAGCGTCCTGTGAGGCAGACTGCAGGAGAGCACAAAGGGCTTTAGGATAGTTTTGACTGCACAGCTGTTCATCAAGGCAGATGTGCAACAGAACCTTCAAATAAAATGGTTTTAAATGTTCTTTTGTTTCTTTAAGATCCTGGTTTAACCCCTTAATACATCCCCCTTTTTGATCTAAAGGCCTTATGCTAAACTGCCAAAAAAGTACACCTGGTAAAGATACACCTGGTAAAGGTGAGTCTAATACCGTAGTCCTGCAATAAATCCTGAATTTTTTGATGACACATTTCAGAACAGATAAAACAGACAGAAATGCAAACACACTCAATATGAAGTCCTATAATCACTTAACAGCCCCACCTCCTTCATCTCCTCATCACTCCCTCACTCCTCACCTAACCCTTCCAGAGTGGCAGTACTCACCCAGGAGACGTTTTTGTTCTTGGCCACTTTTGACATGGCCTAGAAGTGAACTCCAGATACATCCGACGTCCTCACACACACACACACAAATCTCAGTCCGCGTTTAGCACCAGCAGCATCAACCTGCTCAGAGAAGGAGACAACCATGCATCGTCAATGTGAGCATGACGATGGCATTTCCCCTTTGCCAACAATCCTCACCAGATTTAAATTTGCCTTGAGCATCGCCCTCCACTCACAACCCCGCTAAACATGCTCCGAAACTGACTCAACAAAGAGGGGGAGGAGTGGGAGTGAAAGAAATAAAGACAGAATTACTCCAAAAGTGCCCGTCAAAGGAGGAAATAGAACATGCATAAAAGCTTCTTTAGTTTTCCATCTGAAGCCTACTCTTCCTCCCCCTTGTCAGTGACTGTCCACTCTCTTCAGATTCATACCGCTGTTTGAATATGCAACCAAACATCTGGCTGATGCCCCTCCTACGTGATGCCGGAGGCTGGGGCCGGCAAACGGTGAATCCTGCCTTCCTAACATCTGGCAGAGGACAGATTGAGAAAGAGGGAAAGGAGAGGGGAAGAGGGGATGAATATGAAAATAAATGCGAGAGGAGAAAAGAATAAGAAAATAGAAACAGAGAGAGATGGAGAGATAGTGAAAGGAAGACCATCTGACTGCAGGGGTTCAGTCAGTGCAGTGCACAGAGGGCCGACACAGATTGGAGGACAGGGTAGTGATCCAGTGAAATTACCAAATATAAGCGAACTGATAAAATAAATATAAACTTACAGAAAGAGAAAAGACATTGGCAATAGTGATTTTGTATATTGTCTGTGTCTGTTCAAATCGTCTTGTCTGTATGTTTCTTGATTGTAATCACACTGCTGAACTCGCCGACGGTGATTGGTTGGAGTGACAGGAGGATTGACAGAATAGGAGATTGATGGTATTATAGATGAACGTCCCTCTCTGCCAATCCCACACTCAACATGTTCCCTTCATGGAGTTACCATGACATCAGCAAGATAGCTTAAAAAAAAACATAATCAACTCTATAACAGATATGAGGATGATGAGAAACTGAGAAAACTGAGTTATTAACAGCAGCCTGAAACTCACATGGACTGCATATGGAGCATTCAGGACTGGTGTTACACCAGACCTTGTACGTTGGACATGTCAGTCCCAATGAGAGTTTTTTTCTAGTTTAAAGGACAGGTTTACAGTTTTTTAACTCTTTCTTAGAACAGCCATGAACTAGATTTTTTTAATTCATCCATTGTTTTTACAAAGACAAAATTAGACTTTAACCATCCAATGTAGCCATATTAAGTGGAGGCATTATATAATTGTCGGCTTCAAGTTCAACTATTCTTACTGTATGTAGCTTTCCTTCTATTGCAATTCAACAGGGAAAGTCAAAAATACTTTGGAAGATATCCACTTGATTGATTCAGCCTCAGATTAACTTTAGACACTCATTTAAGTGTACCTTTGCTCAAAACTGTTCTTTTTCTCCCCTCAGAGCTTGAGGAAATGATCTCTTCATGGCCAGTATGAACAGGAGGAATGATTACAGCTTGCTCTCGGTGTTCATAATGGCACCTGATTGTAAGGTAGACGTGAGAAATTGAAAAAAGTGAACATATGCTTTAACAATGAAGCAAACTCTGGCTTGGCATGCTAACTTTAGTGGGTGCACACGCACTCCAAGCTCAAATTTGACTCAACATTTTGACTTAGCTGTTGTGCTAAATGTTTAACTGTGTCTTTAGCTGTACCATGTATACTCAGTTTAAATACTGAGCTGAATTCTAAAGAAAAAGCCCTGAAAAGCTTTTTTTGGTCCTACAGATACTCTTCTGCAATCAATCTCATCCCTGCGGGTGAAGCAGGAAATAGCAGTGTGAGTGTTGAGTGTGGACACAAGTCAATGACAACCACAACTTGCAGCGTTATTACTAAATCCACAGGATTTTGATTCAGCGCTATAATCAATGTGCAGCCTGGCATTGTATGGATTTGTGGTCTTCATTGATTTAACCCAACAGAAATAGGCTTGAGAAAGAAAGGATTTGCAACAAACTGTGCGTATAAAAAAAAATCAAGAGAACATGTTTAATGCTTTGTCCTGCACATGAACTGAACCTGGCTCTAAAACCAAAAAAAGCCCAGAACACTGAAACAGAATCTAGAGAACGTAACGAAAGCCAAACGTGTTTCCTAAAAAGCTGCTGTAAAAAACTATTCAGTGATACAGGTTGTTGTAACGACCAAGACATATCATTATAAAGACATTATATAAGACAAAGTGTCATAGTTATACAATCCAAACCATGGTATACTGCCATGGTGATGGCCATACTTTCTATGCTTCTGTGAGTTCTCAAGGGTGTTGATAATCATGAAATTATCTCTTCTAAAATACAAACTTACTAAAGACACACAGTAAACCAAACAGAAGCAACGAGGAAGCAGAGCTTCACAGTCATAAATGTAAACACACTGAATGAATACATTTAAAGAGTGTTGATTTTTCCCAGTCTTAAAACAGTGGAGGTGAATACAGTTTGTTTTGTGTTGTTTTTACAGCATAATGGGGAAAAGTGAGTACCAGCCTTCACCTGCTGGCTGAGACTGTAAAATGTTTTAAGTCCAGCCAGACAAGCACTTAAACTAATCCCACTCCGTTCTCTGCAGTCCTCTGCCAGCAGAGGCCACACCTGAAGGAACATACTCAACGCCACTATGTGCAACTTTTGGGAATCAACCTACCAGTAGCATGAAATAAATTCATTTACCTTCACCTAGCCCTCTTTATCTCTGTGCTTTCCTATTCTCAGCCCTTTTCTTCATGTATTATCGTTTATAAAGTAAATTATAAATATAAAATACATGCCACTGTCAACACTAAACATGTTTTGGAGATTACTTATTTGTACTGCATTACGTTGGCTCAGGATTTTTACTTGTGCTTAACTATTGTAAGAACACAAAATCGATGACACTACACTGAATGTAGGCACTAGGTCCCACTTCTTGATGTCTCAACGCTTTTAGCTATCTGTGGCTTTTTGGTTCTGTAAGCTTCTTTGCTGGCTTGTTGCTGAGGTGGGCGTACATTGCATGCAGCAGTACAGTATGTAGTAATCTGTGAGGCCTTAGTGTTGAGGGCTGACAGTAAGCCTATTTCCTGTAAGAGTGTGGTTATTATAGGGTTTTCTGCAGTCAGTGCCATCACACAATGCACAGCTCTGAGTCTCTGGAGTGTTTGCTGCAACAGGACTTAACAGAGGTTGGGTAAACACGCAAAGACTAAATAACAATGAATAGACTGTAAGAGAACAGAAAAGACAAAAGAAAGGAAAGAAACAACAAGGATAAACAGGTGGAGGAGACGAGCGAGAGGAGTGAGACTGTCCTCCCTGCTCCTCTGTGTCATTGAGAGGACAGAAAAAGCTGGCCTGTACCGAGATAACTGCCACCGTCTGTCCTCCCCTGCTCCTCTCAGCTCTTCGAAGCAGCTGTCATGTATTTAGCAAAATCCGTTTATTTTTGCTTTGCAAAAAAAAACAAAAAACACAAACCATAAATTGTCCACTTTACTTTACCTCAGTCATGAAGTCAAACTGTTGCCTCGCAGTTAAAAAGCAAACCAGAGGCAAAACCATCCAAGACCAATTATTGGCATTGGGTTCATGTTTTTTTATGAAGTCTGGTACTGGGATCAATACGGAGAGCTGTTTAGCGAAAGCTGTCTGTCCTGCAGCCCGACAGAAAGTCACTGAGTTGTGAACACCTCAGCAGCAAATAACAGGTTGTAGGAGTCACACTCACAGCTGCTACCAGACTGCTCATGTTATCGTGCACGCCTAAATACTGCAGATGCCTGGAGATAAATGTGAATGACTCCTAACTATTATTTGTAGCAGTATGCAGTAAAAAAACGACTACACAGATCCAAGAATCTGTCATGGCTTGTGTATTGCAAATTTAGATGCATCTCCTATAGAACACCTCCACTGTTGCTATGAGATCAAAAAGATGCTGCGATGGTCACTTACATAGGTGGACTGCACTCTCCGCCAGTGTCCCAGCCCACAGCAATACATCAAGACATCCAGTTGGGAGGAAAGGAGGGGGCAGGCTGTTAGAGCCTCTGGGGTGGGTCACGTCAGGACAGGCTTACACACAGGATACTCATAGCACAGGTTGATCCACCTGATTGATAGCTCTTCAGTTGCCCCGCAAAAAGAATGCTGGTGTCCACAGGTTGCTGCAAGGGACCACCTTGGACAGCAACCTGGGGGGGGGGGGGTTCAGTGGCTGGTCCCTCTCATAAGTTCTGTCCTCTGATGAGTTCAGGTGACTCACAACATCATCAGAATCCTGTGCTCTGTGATGCAATCCTGAATCCAACAACTGTCCCAGAGACTCAGACTGACGTGTTGAAGAAGTGAGTTTTGTAAGTCGTGTGTTTAAGTATGTGCGTGTGTGAATCTGCCATTCTGTGCTCATTTACCCCTCCGCTGTCACACCTCACCCCTCTCTCCGTCCCGACTCAGGCTGTTGAAAAATGTTCCCTTCAGCCTCCTCCAGCTTAAGCCCCCAGAACAGTCTTGCTACAAAAACTAAAATCTTCCTTGTGTGTCTCTCAGCACTCTGTAGTCTGTTAGAAGTATCCAGCCAGAGCTGCTGCATCACTCCACATTCGTCTATCTATCCCGTCCTCAAAAACCCACTCTGGAGTCCAGATTCAGAGATTTTCAGGTTCTGAGCGATTCCTCTTTTCTACCTCCTCAAAAATCCCAGCTCTATAGCTCCTCCTCCAGTATCTCTCCTTCTCACTTCACCACGCTGCTTCTCCCTCTCACGGGTCCTCAGGGGCGTTACTGCTTACCTGAGTCACTCTTTGCACTCTTGACTGTATGCACGTGTGTATGTGTGCGCGCGCGCGGAGGCTGCAGCTGAAGCTCGCCACTCTCCTCCGTCTCTCTGTTGCCATGCTAGAGCAGGTAACATTCGACTAGCGCAGGAGACACACAGCCTGAATTCAAATGCGCCTCCAGCCTCTCAGATTTACAAAGCCTCCACCCCTCCTTAACAGTACACCCCCCCCCACCCCCTCTATCTCATTCTCCTCATCTGTCCACAGTGTCTGCTTCCTCTCTCTCGGCTGTCACACTCTCTCTTGTTTTTTATGTTACTTTAAAAGAAGAGGTTAAAAACTGCAAAAAAATCTACCACTTTAACCTATTGTCATCTATAACTGTGTCCAAAAACCTCTCGACACAAGGACGTATAGATGAGAAGCTGTTATTGTTTTTAAACTGAATTTTAATCATTTAAGCAGAGTCAGAGTCTGCAGCCATACCAGCAGCTATGTGAGCTTCTGTAAAAAAATGCTTTGAGATGAATGCTAACATCAGCTTACATGCAACATGCTCACAATGACGATGCAAACAAACTCATTTTAGGGAAGCATGAGATTTGATAGTACATGTTCACTATCAATACAGCTGAGGATTAAATATCACTAGTTTGCAGGTGTTCAGTCATAAGTGAAGGACCTGCTCAAAATTTTACTAGTAGTACAGAGAAACCTCAGCAGTTCTAAAGTCCTGAATCTAGTAATGTCAGTATCTTTAAACATAAAAGAATAAAGCAGGTTGCTGCATTCAAATCTTGAAAAAACTAATTCAATTATATAAATACAAAGCGCATTTGCATCAACCACTGTAGTACGTACACAACAGGCTTTGGCAGATTTTTTTTTTCTCATTGAAAAAAATGCGACTACACTCTATTACAGGCTGAAACTTATACTGCTACAGTGTGCATGGTGAATATGAAGATAAAACTGGATGAATTCAAGCAAAGCCTCTCTCAGTGTGACAGGTTCATTTGACAACAAAAGTGAAAGTCTGCGCCTCAGAAAACCCTTTATAGCTCAACACGCATCTTAAAGACAAAAAGGCAGTTGCTTCCTCCTTTGATCATTCACAGAAAAACCAAGCAACAAGATGCCCTGTAAATAAGTCGAGTTGCTCTAATGTTTTCTTGCAGACTATAGAATAAATGAATAAAGTGGAGAATCGTGGCTGTGGGGAAATCAAGGAAAGTTAATTTTAGTTCACATACTAGTAAATGAAAGCAGGTCAGCTCTGGTCCTTCACTGTGAATCACAGCTTCTTGTCTAGAGTCCTGTCACACACAATGCCATCTTTAACAATGACACTGAGATTCACTCAGTTTATCACCAGGGATGTGGCAAGTTGTTAGTTGCAATTTTTCTATTGAATTTTTTTTTTTTTTGGAAGACACCAGAAGTCAGCACTTAGACAATTCTACTTAACACTGTCTCCTGCTGCACTGGCTCATCCATCAGATGGACAAAACAAGCGATACATGGGTTATAATTCTGTCAGACTTGTCCTGGATTACGGCATACGCCAGCATCCCTCTGTGTCTGTGGTGTTCAGCAGTGATGCGCGCGCACACACACACACACACACACACACACACACACACAGCAAGGTTACAATCCAGTTATATGCACATGAAAACACATAAAGCACCACAGTGCCTGTGCTACGGGCAAAAACATGAGATGCGAGATGATAATTCAAGGACAAAGCAAAGGATTAGAAATGGAAACATACTCACACTACTTGATGTATGATAAAGGGGAACATCTACTGTAGAAACACTAAACAGTGTCTTCAGCTGAATCTATGCAGCTGTAAAGATGGTTTTATTCTTCATTTGTGTTCCAATGCTGTTACAAATATTGATGTCTTTTGACCAATTGTTAACATAGGGTTTCCCCCATCACTCTTTGTAATAAGGTAACAAATGTAGGCCAATTTTTAAAAAAGAAAAATGTAGAAGGTAAACATAAAAACAAAGAAGCAATAAATACATTTGGATTTATATAACAAATAAAAATGAGAAGAATGAAAAACAAAATTATCGCATACTGCAAACTACACTATGTTTAAATCCAGAGTCATTTTTACACTTTCAGCTCATTTACAGACATTACAGTCAGTACTGTTTCCTACACATAAATAAAGCAACTGTTCGACCATCCACAAGCAAAGCACAACTTTCATTAACAACAGAATGTGACACTCCTCCTCAAAACATGGTGTGCCTTCTGAATATCCTCAGCTTGGTCAGGAAAGTAAAGTAGATGAAAGTCAAGCTCACTAGCACATTTTTTAGTGGGTACAACACAGGCGTCACATAACCAAACACAATAAGCAGAGCAACCCGAATGATAAAGAAAGGAAGGTCCTGCAGAGCAACTCCAGCAGAAGACAACAAGGAGCTGTGAGGAGTGATGACAACACGAAGAGTGGACAGGAAGGCTAGAATGTAGACAGGGAACACCCAGGGTGAATAAAAGACTGATGGCTCTCCAGCCACTCTCACCAGCTCCACAGTGTCTAACCAGAACAGGAAACTATCTACAAACACCTCAGACCTTCCATCCCTGCTCCACAGGAAACCCAGATGGCCAGAGTAGGAGCGCGGGCGAGAGGGTGAGGAGTACAAATATGCAGTAATGGGGGCTCGTGAGCTGAGACTTGATTGTCCGGGTGAGCTGGCAAGGTCCTGCCATCTGCCTGAGGCGTTGCCGTTTCTGGCCTCTGGACGGCTTTGGGTCAAACCGTTCTGGCCTTCATCAGGATGCAGCTGGCCTGATACTGTGGTCACCTGTTCGAGGTGTGTGAGGATGGGGCCTGGCATGTCGAAGTCAGGATCCAGACTGTCTACTGCAAATGACATTTATCAGATGAGTTCCTTCAGTCATACTGCATCAACAACTCAGTTTTAGTGCTACAACTACAGCACATCTGGTCTCATTTTACTTTTCATAAAAATGTATAAAGGTATAAAGATGTCAGGAAGGACAGAGATTCAGGCATAATAATAAACATCACATTTCAAAGCAATAAATTTGTCTCACAATTTGTACAACAGCATCTTAAACCCTTCAGCTGGTTAAACAAAAACACAGAAAGATATAACAGGAGAAAACTCTGTAAGATTTGTCTTACAAGAAGAACAAACATTTGAATTTAAGCTAATTTAAAGTAACATTTAAGGAAACAATCGTTAAATATTACTACAGGTTCTTACACTTGTCTGAGGTGGAATATTTGCCGTGTCAATCAAAGCAAAGTGCCACAGAAACAGGCTCAGGAAATGAACCATGATGTAACCTTCTGTTACATCCAAAAAAGGTTTAATAACTTCAGCCCTTACATTTTCCAGTGAGGCTGCATGGTCGAATCCTCTCAATGACGTCCACACAGACTAGAGAGAAAAGTACCAAGGAAACGGGCAACTCAGCGAAATGATCGAGCCTGTGGCCCCTGTTCACCTGCACCTTCAGTGACATGAATAACAGTTAAAACAACTATAAATTCAACTGCAGCAAGATGTGATGTGCCACTCTGAAATTATGAGGGATGAAACAGGAAGAAAGAAAAAAGAAACTCTTCATTACAACATTTGGCTGGAGAAACAGGAGCTCCTGCATTCCACATTTTATGAGCCCATCCGGTTTTATTACCCCATCATCGCAGACATTAAGATGCTGCTCAATGCCCTTAATGCAAGAAATATTAGATGTATAAATATCTCTGACATGTCTATGTAGTCAGATGCTCTTATTTATGTCCTTGCTTGTATAATAATAGAAAGGACAAAGACACTAATATTTGTGTGGGAATGTCTCTTTTCAGAGTGGTGATAGTTTGGGTTAATGGCCAACCTGTTATGTTTACTATGGGTTACTGAACACCCCAGACTGAGAGTACAGTCTTGTGACTTGGACATATTTTCACTGCCTCTTCCTTTTAGTTATGACAGTCTCAAAGTCCTCCTCGGTTTATGTTGAGAATAAGTCTGGATGTAACTTTAAGAAGCAAAATCTCAGTTTCACCAAGAGACTGAGCCAACCAGTTGCTTTTCTTCCTCTGTGGTGCAATGTGCCGTATCACCCACCACTCAGTGAATAATCACAGCGCTCTGAACACATTCTCTCACACAAGGGGGTCATAAAACAAGCTTGTGCTACAACAAATGTGCCTCTTCAAGGACCCCATCAGAGCATGACCAAAAAACTAAACAAAACAAAAAACATGCGAGAACAGTTGATCCCCAGAAACCAGAATGACCATTCTTCATGACATTACCTTGGAGCTGGTGATTAATATAGCAAAACATGGAAATGTACACAGGGTAAGGTATACCAGTGCTGTTGGTCTCCTGAAAAACAAACAGGTTGTTTAAGTTCAGTATATTTCTAAATTTTATTGTGCCATTGTCAGATGTAGTCACTATGAAAGAAAGTGTGAGATGTTTGAGTGTTTCCTGGTGCCTAGGCTTCTCTATAAGGGGATTGTTTACAACGACAAAAAACTGTTTTTATCTGACATGTACCTATACTAGTTATTTGTAAATTAAAGTGAAATGTAACTTTAGCTGAACAAAGATCACTATTGCTCCAGGTTATTGCTTCAGGAAAAACACTAACACATACAGTAAGAGTTGTGCAAATAAAGTCAGCAAACTGACTCAGTTATAAAGTCATATCTGGCTGAAGTTCACTAAGAGTCACCATAAGCTAATGTTCATACCAGACTAAGTAAGGCTGTGTCAGTGAAACCTCTGAGTGAACTGATCTGAGCTGTGCTGCATTTCACAACTTATTATTTGTAGAAGAAATTTGCTATTGCTTCTTTCAGGAGTTGCAAAGTTTCACTTTAACCTCATACATAAAAAGAGTTTATAAAATACTGTACTGTTAAAGAAGAAAGAAGAAGAAAACAGTAATCTAAAGTTGTTAGTTACTAGTTCCACATCATTCAGCTCTAACAACTCCTGGGTCATTTACTTTTTGTACTTAACATATTTCTGATCCTGTGAATGCAGAACATTTATTTTTTATATGCGTAAAAACTATAATATAAATATTTTATTTTATTGTTCGTGGTTCTATCATTTTGTCTCTGTTCACTTGTCTTCTCAAACCTGCTGCAAGTAAATCTTTTCCAGTGCACGTAGATACTTTTTAACAGCAGTACTCACCACAGTGCGATCTCTCTAAAGAACCTTCGCTTCTTCAGGATCAGATATTTCAGAGGAACCCACACCAGCAAGGTCGCAGAGGTCACATAGGCAATAGAGCTCGCCACCACCAACCAGTAGGCTGTAAGATCGTGTCCTTTCACATCACGTATGAGCCTGGCAAACCTCTCCATTATCACAAAGATTGGGATGATTAGAGCTGCAAACTGCAGCACCTCATACAGGACGAGCTTCACCGTCTTTCCCGAGGGCATGGTCCCTGAACACCAGTCGCTTATCTGAAGCTGGAGCTAAAGACTTTGACAATCATCTCCCACAAATTGAGCCAGTGGCGTCGTTGGACTCTGCACACTGACATTGCTTACAATGCACTGGAGCTGTATCATTTTATTACTGAGGTAATGAGGTGGTCACGCTTGCCTTTTTATGGGCTGACGAAGAAGAGTGCTCCCATCCCAGGAATTCAAGGAAAACGAAACGTCCTAAATAATAATAATATCACTACCTGCTTAGTTAAACTTCTGCTGTTGGAAACACATCACAGCATCACCTGTGTCTGTGAGCCTTGTCTCACAGACACAGATCTCCCTCCAGAGGCAAGGCAGACAACTCTTAAAGTCATGTCTCCGTTATATACTACATAAGAATGAAAACAGGGTTTTGAATATGTACTCTGAAGCAGAATGAATTTCATGAGGTCTGTGCAATTTAGTAGCCATAATCTTTCCAACACTAAAGATGGGCTAACATCAACTAACTAGTAACGTATGTTTAATTCTTTTGTGTACTATGTGATAAAAGCAGTGTATCATAGCAAGCACTATGTACATGAAAATACATTTCACTAGTGACTGAGTGAAGTAACTGAAAGGCTGACTTCTGATTGATCAAAAGTGCTCATGAAAAGACATGAAAACAAGTCCATAAATATTATTCTGTACATTTGGCCTGGTTTTATTGTGAATACCAATTAATAAGTATGGTTAAAATAATACATACAAACAGCAGGGTGCAAGTTTAGACACAACCTTTACAATAATGTTGGTTTAAAACTTAAAAACAGGCAGCATCTCAATCCTGTACAATAAAGTTACATCGGGGCTGCAGTCAAACGCTGCGGCGCAACAAGATGTCACATTTGGATGATCTGTTATGGTAACTGGCTCCTGGTCCTGTGGTCCCAGAATAGCTGCTACTTTGATATTTTAGGCCCTCTATGATCCAACAGATCAACACTATTTCACTGTAGCATTTAGTTGAAGGCAGCATAAAATTATTATTTATCTTTAAACCAACTACGTTAATGCTTGTCAAGTTCTAGCTAGCTGCTAAGTCAAGTTCTGGAGAATAATACGGATTCTTGTTCGCACAAACCCAGGTACCAAGGCTTAAGTTGTAGGTTGTTTGATACTCTTAAGGTGGAATGGGGATGGCAAGACAGTTCTTTCTCAAGAGAAACTGAAATGCCAAAGATTATTAGTCAGGTCAATCCACCCATTGGCCCTGCAGCTAGAAAATCTGCTTACACACATTTCAAATTCCTTCACTTAGCATCTTCCACTGTTACACAACAACAGATAAATAACTGTCCTGTTTCATCAAATGTTTGTAACCAAATCAGCTTTTGTAAACATCTTTTCCCAAGACTTTAACACATAGAAGCCATACAGTACAAATTAGCTGTCTAAAGGTATGAGAACAACATTTGGTGTCTGTCAACGGTAACGGATGTTTTATAGCTTATGAGGATTTCTGTAAAGAGATGTTTACAAATCCTGACGACTCCAGGATCATAGCATAGAAACCTTTTTTCACTTCAGGTAGAATTAGTTTTAGTGTTAGTTCTGCTCTAAGAAATCACAGGTTTGAAATGTTCAGGGGAAGGTTTGATCAGTTTTCCCATTAAATTTTGACTCTACAGTACAATAAGCATGTATCAAACACAGAGAGAAATGTCGGCAGGTGAACGATTTAAATATACAACTAAGTTAAGCAGAATATCACTTATTCGGCTTTTCTCTGAATACATACATCCTGTTCTTGTTCTTCATTTAAAATAGCATAACAATAATCAAAAACATAAATTAAAATGCACTACAAAAAACATAGTAATATTTTTAACACTGACTAAAGAGATGCTTTAAAGACACTGGGGCAGTTCAGAGAGCTCACCCATTAGTAGCAGAGTCTGTGTTACAGGTCTGTTAGCACAGCTCCTGAATGGAGACAGAGCTCATTACAAAAAGGTAAACTCTGCAGTGTGAAGTAAGGAGTCGATAGAGTTAAAAAGAAAAATGACTTTTTCTGAAATGTGAGCATCTTTTTCTCTTTGGCTTTTACACCTTTTTTTTTTTACCTGGGACATCAAGACTGCAGAGTTCACCTTTAAGAGGCTGAGAGAAACACTCAGAAGGAGCTGTGTTGACATGAGGTCATCATGTGGCTTCATTACTAGTTCAGTACAATATATACAAGAGTCATGTGCATGCGCATCAGTTCCCCTTGTTTCTTTTCCCTCCAAAATAAAAAAAAAAAAAAATCAAAGTGGCTCCAGTTTCAGTACTTCTAAAAGTTGACACATACAGGATATAGTAGCCTGATGTCTTCAGCATTGCTAAACGTTATTTTTCGGAATACGTAAATGTGAGTCAGCGCCCCCCTTTTCTGTGACATAAGTAGCACTGCAGTTACTTTAAGTGGCTGTGGCGTATTATGGATTTTCATATTAGTGTGTGAGTGAAGGTAAATTATCACATACGGCTGAGGATGTGTGAACCAAGTTGTGCAACTGTGTTTGCACGTGTCTCAACTGCTGTACACCCATCTGTAGTTTTCTGCGTATCGCATGTGCAGCTCCAGTGTTGAAGATGGTGTAAAGGAAGGAGTGTTTTCACACACGATCTAAAAGTAGTCGCACATGTGTTGTGGCTACAGTTACACTTGTCTTCTCAAAGCAGTTGTTAATGTTTTAACAGATATGTGATGGTTTAATAATCTCCTAGAAAGTTTCTGAGAAAGGTGGTACTAAATACTGCTAATACTGCAGAAACTAGAATAACTTTGTAGACTAAACTAGGCTGACAGAACCTAAAGAATATTTTAAGAACACAGATTAACTGAGTGTGCAATAATAATTACATTTGTCTAAACACAAGCATTTTTATCTTACAAATGTGGTTCAAAGACATTTCTGTGGAAATCAACAAACGTATAACTCCATTATAATTAGTATTACGTATGTTTCTTCCAAGGAAACTTCCTATGAAGTTATTAAAAAATTACTGTCTATTATAATAAACTGTTACCACTGTTTTTCAATACTCATTAAAGAGAAGCTGCAAATGTCAGGTCTCAGAGAGGATCCGAAGTGAAGAAGAAGTGTCCATTTAAAGACAGTGTGTTGCTTAGTGTGAGAACTTCTAAGCCAGGAGTGAGAAGTGTAACTGTACAACAACATGAAGTGTGTCAAATTACAAGGTTAATCTAGTCTTTTCTCAATATTTTTCATCCCTCTGTTGCGCCATGATAAAACAAATCACAAAACATGAAAGAAATTTTATGCGACGACGATTTGATCAGACCTGGAGCTTGTGTGTGGGTGTGCGTGTATGGGTGTGTGTGTGCGTGTATGGGTGTGTGTGTGCGTGTATGGGTGTGTGTGTGCGTGTGTGGGATAACCGAGGGGGGGGGACCCTATAGCAACGCTTTCTCTGAGTAAGGGACCTGTGTGGCGTCTGAGGAAGGTGCTATGCTCGGACCAGAGGGGGTGCTGTAGTTTGGTGGCTGTGTCATGCCTGTGTGGTTTGTGCCTGGGGCGGGGCAAGGGGCGCCGGCGGGGTTCTGGTAGGACTGAACGTCTGGTGGGGCCATGCTGCCTGGAGCTGCAGTGTAGACTGGTGGCTGGCCCATGTACATATGAACATCACTATGGAAAGAGTGAGGCAACATTAATAACAACACAGCAAGATGGAATCATTAATACTGAAAACTCTCTAATAAAAGTCAGTACGTTATTTAACCCATATGGTAATTCACATTTTCCATCTGTATAAGAGGTAGTGTCATACTGCCCAGTCAGCTTCCTACAAATGTCTACATTTAAAAGGCACAGAGGAATGAGAGGGATTATGTGATCTGATCTGCTGGGAGCCTTTAATGTTGAATATTAGTTGTATGTTGCAGTAAACAACAGCCACCAATATTAGATAATGAATATAAAGGGTATGCCAGTTTGTAAAACTGAGTGTTGAGAATTAAAATATTCTGTCAGTAAAGTAGAAAAATGTTTAGTCTTTTGTGCCACATTCAGATCACAATGTTTACTTTATAATTACGAGCACTGAATGGGGAAAACAGTCTACATCATCCTTACTAGTCATTTCTATGTAGCAATATCAGGAGTTTTTGACACTAGTGATTTTTATCAGTTTATCAGTTATTACTTTTATCAAGTAAATTAAGCTGCTTTGTTTAGTGCAAATACCAGATTGCCACAAAATTAAACTACCTTAAAGTAATTCCTGAACATTGAAGTCAGAATAACCAATGCTTTCTTCTTCCCATTCTGTCAACTGTTGTGTCAATGTGGAAAGTGAAGGTCTGGTTATACACTGTATTTGAGGATTTACAGTACTATTAGCATCTTCAACACCATTTTGGTCATGGAATAATGATAATAATAAAGTTGTCATTGAACTGTAAAGTAAAAAAAATGTTTATTTTAGCACTATGCTGTATGTTTTAAAGTGGTCTGACTTTATTTTCTCCCCAGATAAACATTAGATAGAGGAAAGTGACAGTGAATACTGAAAGTTCAAAGAACCGGGTGATGGCAAAGTTCGATGATGTCTCCAACATGTGTTTTAGTGTTCGTCACAAAGACACTACGGTATGTGAAACTCACCTGGGAGCTGGCTGGCCAGGCATGGAGGCTCCAGCTGGAAGCTGCTCCATGGGAACAGTGTAACCCTGCACTGCAGGACCACTCATGGCATATGAACCTGATGCAGGCTGCCCAGGGTAAACCTGTGATCACAGACATGCACAGAGCACATACTGAGTGGTAATGACAGAGTAAAACCAGTAAAAGACAAGTGGTTAGGATCCAAGCAGGTACAGTTTTAGTGAGACAGGCAAAGTATTGGGCTGATGCAAGGATATGTCAAAAATAAATCATAGATTACACATTCTACATTCTGACAACACACTCTGCTCTGTTCTGTTTATAAAAATAATGTGAGGCAAAGACAGAATGCGCCGAAGTATCACTGTGTCAAATCTAAGTTCATGATACCTGCTGTGCTGCATTGGCGGGCGGCTGCATGTAGTACTGTTGGCTCTGCAGTTTGGCATACATGGCGTAGACTGGATCTTCATTCATCAGCTTGGCATACAAAGACAGAGCTTCCATCACCTTCACATTGAGCTCTGACAGCTCTGAGTGCTTCCTGATGATACAAATCCACAAACACACAAAAAAGATTAATTTAACTAAATATCTCATAGAGAACTTAATAACAGAACTGCGTTATATGTTATATGTCTGAAATCAACACTAAAACCATTCTCATCTGGTAAAACATGCAATTCCTGCACCTGTCTATATCCTCCAACTTCTGGTCAATGAGGGGTCCCATCTGGTTGCAGGCACCTGACAAATAATAGCCATTTATGATAGTTAACGATTTCATCTCTAGATAACATTAATTCATCTTTACAATAAAAATTACAATGATTAAATTCGATTACCTTCCAACTGTAGTAACTCAACGCTGTCTGACTGGTTGTCTGTGGGATCTGCACTCTGAATCATTTGCAGTAGCTGGTCCATTTTGTCCTGAAAGGTTTCAAAAAACGTTTCTGTTATAATGCTCTGTAGGTACAGCACATGTGATGAGTTACAGTGGTTACAGGGCAGGACGGTTTGGGAACCACTGACATGATAAAAACATTTCTCTTGCAAAAAAAATATTCACTCCCTAAAAGAAGTCTTTGAGTTTGACTTTTTGTGAGCAGATGATACTTCAGATGAAGATCTTACAGGTACAGATATTTTAATGAATCTGTGCCCACAGTTGTGTGCTTACCTCATCTATATATACAGGCTCCTGTTCAGGCTCTATGGTCTCCACCTGGATTTCCTCACTGAACTGTACAGTTTTCTTCTCGGTCTTCACTATAGATTTTCAAGTAGTGGATGTGAAAAAGGCAGAACAATGTAAAATAAAGTTAAAATTTAACAGATAACTGGCAAATTTAACTTTTGCATAGTGACTTTCTGTGCAACAAGAATTAGTAATAGACAACAATAACAACAGAAACATTGCTCATCTGCAATATGGGTTTTGTGTATAATAATAAAGAGTCGTTCAGGGAGCATAAGGCATCATTTTTTTACACATGGATTGGCCACCACAGAGTCCAGACCTTAACCCCATTAAGAATCTTTGGGATGTGCTGGAGAAGGCTTTGCGCAGCGGTCAGACTCTACCATCATCAATGCAAGATCTTGGTGAAAAATTAATGCAACACTGGATGGAAATAAATCTTGTGACATTGCAGAAGCTTATCGAAACAATGTCACAGCGAATGCGTGCCGTACTCAAAGCTAAAGGCGGTCCAACGAAATATTAGTGTGTGACCTTTTTTTTTGGTGGCGACTTTTTTTTGGACGGGCAGTTTTCCCTGTATTCTTTCACCACCCATGTATAAGTGACATGCCATTTCCATCTCTGGCATCAATAATTCAATACTGCTAATAGTCTAAATGGGCTATCAAAGAACTAGAGATGACATAAGTGAATAAATTGTGTGTACTCACTCATCTCAGGTTCTGCAGTGAGATCAGCAGTGACAAAGTTGGAGGGGAATAACCCCACTCCCTGGTATGTTTCCCCTTTCCACCAGTTGGGGTCACTGAAATAAAACAATTGTTTTACTACTTATTCATCTTTAAAACATCACAATATTTTATTATCTATTAAAAACCATATTAGCGATGCAGGTCTTAATCAAGTGGTAACCTAAAGGACGTTCATCAGGTTTGAAAATATGAAACACTTCTCTTTTGAAGGGCATGTTTAACTCAGAATGCCAATTATTGACAATCCTGTGTGTTTAAGTCCACCTGTCGTCCAGGATAGTGATGATTTCGCCTGACTTAAAGGTGAGCTCATTGTCCTCAGCGGCCTCAAAGTCATAGATGGCGCGGACTTTCCTGCCGTCTGACTTGTGTGAGGAGAGCAGGCTGGAGGTGCTCGGGTAAAGGCTCGACAGAGAAGTCTGTGGCTGCTGACGCTGTTCCTTCAGTGACAGCTCAATAGCTGCAAACAAAAGAGACAGATATGCTATTGTGTGTTTGCCCTTGACGGTCCTTAAATCTTCCTCCACGGTCCTTAAATCTTCCTCCACATCTGCAATTTGTTAATCCAGCGTGTTAATCCAACAGTGATTTGTGCAATGTCAAAGACGTAAAAGCGGTAGTGTCTCTTTAAGTGCATTTCTCTAACAGTGCCTGGGGACTGAAACAATTAAAGGATTTCAGACATGTACTGAGTCTGAGCTACAAGTCTCCTTACCTTTGGCCAAGTCTTCTTCTTCTTTTTTGTTTGTTGAAGTGGAGGGATCCTTTGCCACTAAGGCAGGGCTTGCTTTTGCTTGCTCTGCAGCCTGTGAAAAAGAGATTATAACATACTTTGGCAATTCAGCAACTTGTTGCTCAACTTGAAAAGGTTAACAGAATAAGTCTCATTTCTTATACAACACAAACAAACATGGTTTACTTCAGTAAAGACCACCACATCCACATACCTGGGAACCCACAGCAGGGAAAGTGACACCCTGCTCACGTAGGTTTTTGATCATTGCTGAGATCAGACTGAGCTGTGGGTCATTACGGAAGTCCTCTGCCCACTCCACCATCAGGGCCTTCAGCTTCTCACACACTTTAGGGTGGCCCTGGACACAAACATAAAAACACAAATTATGAGAACAAGGGCAACGAATGACCTAATTTTAAGCAGATTAGCACACTGAAAATGACCACATACCTTGTTTAAGACATTACTGACTTCACTGGCAAACTCCCGTGAGCACACCTCCAAATGGAATATCTTCCCACAGTTTGAGACACAAGCACCAAGAAGCTGTGAGAACACAGGGTACATACATATTCAACATGTGAGAAACATGTAGCAACCATGAAAATACTAAATTATTCAGAGTTAGACAACACAGGCCCTACATTCTTATACCAACGCTCTTATTCTTATACCAAACATGTTTATTTGTTTCCAGTCTGCTTACAGTGAGTGCCTGCATGGCCACATGTGGATCCTTGTGGTTCACTCTTCTCATTATAGAGCGGAGACATTCTTTAGGCCTACAACAGAATATTAGATGTCAGTGGTTTGTGGAAATTAACTGTGTGGCAAATATGAAAGAACAATCCA
Organism: Ctenopoma multispine; assembly: GCA_034779795.1. NCBI lineage: Eukaryota > Metazoa > Chordata > Actinopteri > Anabantiformes > Anabantidae > Ctenopoma > Ctenopoma multispine. Next base: position 14,729,083 of record JAUYWH010000009.1, on the reverse strand, counting down.
GCTTTGCCAAGTAGAATATCTCGCTATACAGGTTTTTTCTTAAATGAGCAGTTAGCATCAATATTTCTTAAATTTCTCCTTGAACACTTGGTGGCCCAGGCTGGTACAGTCATTTCTGCATATCTGTTTTAGCAACTGAAAACCTATAAGAAAGCCTGATAAATGTGTGTGTGTATAGAATAAAGACAAGTTAACTAACCCAGTGCGTGACTGCCCTATCTTATCACATATGTCCAGAATAAGGCCCCAGTCCTCAGCTGTGTTCATCTCACTGGTTGCTTTCTCTGCAAAAAGAAGCACAACATCCAATGTAAGCAGAAATCTTGTAAAGATAATAAAGCACTTTGGGAAGCTTCTTGAAACACAAACTCTACTTTTAGTGTGTCTAGTGTGTGAGAGATCTTCTCTTTAGGTCTTTTTGAACTAATTCACTTGACTATAAAACATCTTTGCAAAAAACAGATATTATGCTACGTTACAAATGAGCAGAACACATAATGGAGATACAGACAAAATAACAGAAATAACCCACAAAACAAAAGTAAATATCAATATGAATATTTTGTCTGTGTTGATAATGCCAGACATAGCGAATTAACTTTCAGGTTTTTTAGTGTAGCTTTTATGAAAATTTGCCAATTGGTGTCTTTCTATCAGTAGATCCATGTATCATTTACAAAAGTTTAATATGACCTCTTATTGTTATCAATACTATAAATCAATGACCAGGACTACTTCTTTAAGGTCGTATTGGATTTTTATATATTTTGCAGCTGTAAAGAAGTAAGTAGATTTTTGAAGTCTATACTTTACTATATTAAACAAAAAAATAGACACTAAACACTTTATTCTGTACAGTAAACATGCAGAATTAAAAATCATATTATATCACATTAAAAATATTTAATTTTTATTATTTAATTATATGGTGATTTTAGCAACGCTGCTAAAAGACACTCATCATAAGCTTTCCCAAGTAAACATTTCCTCCTGGGTTTCGTGGATACAATTTGATTAGTAATGTTCGGGGAGGTGTTGATGTACTTAAGCCACCCCCTGCACACTGTTCATGCTAATTAAGTGGTTAACCACAAAAAACAGAACAAAGAGAGACAGCGGTAAGCTTCATAGCTTTATGGTTTCAATCACAACCCACATCTTCTTTCACTTCTAGTAACAGAGAGGTTTGATGATCATCATTTCACTTGGTCAATATGCGATGAGAGATATGAATATGAGATATGACTAATAGTGATAAGTGGCTAGCTAGCTAGCTAGTTTATTTATTTTATGATATTTGTATGCTATGTCTATTAACGGTTAAACTGACAAAAAGACACACATATAGTATAACCTAAATAATAAAAACTAAACGTAGCGTTAAGGCTAACACTTAAATGACACACTATGTGAACGTTTTAAAAGGATTTTGCATGGTAGTTGATGCTAGTTTGCCTAGCTAATTCACACAAGATAAGCCAAGGTAGTTAGCTAACTCTACCTGAGCGGTTTACAATAAACACGGGGGAAAAGACCCTCAGATCATTGTTAGTTTATATATCATGAAATGCACACAGTAATATAGCCATATAACATTAGCGACATAAGACCACGGGCTAACTAAAGGAACAACAACAATGCTGTCTGATCACAGCTACTTCAGCTAACGTTAGCCTGCTAGAAATAGCCCTCAGTTGTGATTACTCACCAACATCTTGGTCAAATGGGTTGGTCGTGAAGAGAGGCATTGCTGGTGCACTGACAACAACAGATTTCTGCCTTCCCCTATCGTTTTATTTCCCCTCTGTGCCTTATTTCATACGCCAACATGCATAGTAACAACAACTTCATGAATGTCAAATGAAGCTAGATGACTCTGATCTACACAGTCACTCCTTCGCCAGACGGCAACAAGCGGGGCATGCTGGGTAACTGGACCGGTCCCGTGTTAAATAAAAAACAGTTGTCATCGACTATAATTTAAACCTCACACTCAGACACCAGCTAACAAATCTAACTTTACGGGACACTGCAAAAAAACAACAACCTTTAAGCTTGGTACAAAAAAATAAGATGTCATCGTCAGGTGATGGTGATCATGTGACGTTATTTCATCCCGTTACTCACAAACAGCGTCACTGGAGGAGGGTAACTAAGTACATTTACTCAAGTACTAGTAGCTTCAGTTATCCAGATGTAGAACTAATACAAAATATAGTCGACTATAGTGATCGATCACCTTGCAATACAGCTAAAAGGTATTATTATTATTATTATTATAGATTAACTAGCGGTTGGTATTTAAGTGGTTAAAATAAACATCACCTTAGTTGTACTTCTCTTTATAGTAGAATATATATTTAGGCAAACCCTTTTTTTAAACACTTTTATTTAAGTTTTGATGTCATGACAGTGTGAATTTCTAGGGCTTCTAGGGCTAATCCTTCTTAGACTGACCAGTGCAGTTTAATAGTTTCTCTAGCATCTTATGAGGAGAACACTTTTTTTCTCACAGACCTAGTTTGTACTAAATCACTTTTGTGCTTAACAAATGTAATTCTTGTGTAAAATTTGTATTTGGAGTTTGAAGATCTCAAACACTTGAGAGAAACACAAAGAGAGAAGAATTAAGGAGATGGTTAAATATTTTATACAGAAATTATATTATCATTTTTTGGTATACACTGGTTTTGTAAATGAAGACATAAAATAAAAAGCTGTGTGAGCCTGACATTGGCAAAAACAATTTTCATTTAAGACAAAAAACAAAGACTCCAAACACATTTCCCACTTTATTGTGATACATGTCCCGTCTGATTCATAAGAACTTGGTATTGTAAATCAGTTAAGGCATAATGAGCCTTGAGCCTTAAGCATTATATTAATCTGCAAAGGTTAAACAACTGATTATGCAAATTCTAAACATGTAACATATTTCACATACCGTATTTGGCATAATGAGTAAATCATCTCATAATGGGTACAATACAAAACATTTACATAACGTCAATGTCACATCCTGAATAAAACTCATACTGGCAGACTAAAGTCTAAAAAATACTGTCCTTCAGAAAGCAGCAGCACTGCTCACACTGAGCATCTATTATAAAAAAAATACACATTTCAAATTGTAGAAAGGTAAAAATTTACACTAAGCTTTATTTCTGTGTATTATCCACTTGCAGTCATTTGCTGATGGTGGGTTTGAACTCCTGAATCCTGTTAGCTGGATCTTTGAAGTATTTGTCAGTAAACAAATACTGCAGTTATATTTTATTATCAACATTGTGTGCTGGTGTAGATTTATTTTTGTAAGCTTAAGAAAAAAGAAGAAATTCAGTCTAAACCAACAAAGCATCTTTTGTGAAATACTATTTACAGATACACCTGTACAACAGTGGCAGCACCAAACAATGACTTTGCATAAATGAATGACAACTGTACATTCTTCTGTTTCCTTCAGTACAAATACTAAATCAAAGCGTTAGCTCTGTGCTTGTTTTGTCTTCTGCACTGTACGTTGCTGTAAAGTGCCTCCCAGACAAAAATCACAAGGCTCGATCGCACTTTACCAGAGTCCTCTAGTCATCTAAGGCTCCTCATGTCCATCAGTATGCTGACATCTTGAACCTCGATTTCAGCCTCTTCACCTAAGACGGCTCACACCCACACAGAAAGGTGGATGCTATAAAACCGGTACTTTTACTGTGAAGAGAACAGAGACAAACCGTGCGGATTTAACATCGAAGTCTGATATACAGTAGTGCTTTAATTCTACCAAAGAATGAATCAGACAATTTGTAATAACAAATAAAATGTCTGTCATGGTTATTTATGTCTGTTTTTTTAATCTGTAGCAATTTGTTAGATATGAAATCGTAGGGAAAGGTTATCTCTGGTTGGTCCTTACTAATGAGAAGGTTTATTAGTTCTTTATAATTTTACCAATTTCTGAATAAATTACTAGAAAAAACTAGATAAACTGATAAACTTGCAGTCAAAATTTCTGGTAACTATTTATCAGTCCTTTTTTTTTTTTTATCAGTCTCGCCGTATAGGATCAAGGTCTGGACTTTGTCTCAGCATTTCTGACACTATTAGACATTACACTGGGATTCCTTGTGACCTCTTTGTGATTACACGCCTTGTTCCTGGTGTGATCTTTGCGGGTCAATTGTTCCTGAGAGAGGTAACAATGATTTCGGATGTTTTCCTTTTGCACATTATCAACAGCCATCTTGTGCATTTAACGTATTAGAAATCCTTTTGTAACCCATTCTAGCTTGGTACGCTCCAAGAACAAAACAACTCTTCTTCTAAATTCGACAGAAATCTCATTTGATGACACACCATGACACACCTCTACAAACTTTTGTTGACAGGATCATGTGAAGACCCAGTTTTATCTTAATAAATGAAGAAATGGTCCACTCAGACCCTCACCTTATTGTCATCCCACTGACTGAAACACTTGACTCTAATTTCCCCTAATGCTCTAATGCTTGAAGGTTCATAAACCTTCACCACTGTAGCACAGTTTGTTCCCTGTGACATAAAACCTTCACCATGTCGAAGTCCAAACTACTAAAAGCACGTAAATAACTGCATTAGCTGACATGTCCAGTTATATTTCAAGTGACTAAGTGAACCTTAATTTAAGACCATTTAGTCTAAAGCTGTTTCTAACAACAGTAATGAACTGCCAGCCTTAACTTTTCAACATTTCAACATAATTTAAAAGTCCTGGTGCACAGATTCATGGAAACGTGTACCTCTGCATTTTCCACAGGACAGTGTAACATCGCCAAAAACTACAGAACAAGAGAGTAAGTGTAGCTTTAGTTGTGATTGTTTGGTCTGCGGGCACTAGTTTATTTTGAGTCAATGCCATTTTTGGTGCTTACTACAGCACCAAAAAGAATGATTGCAAAAACTACTAAATTATGTTTTATGTGTTAACAACAGACCAAAACACTGTTAGTTTTGATGACACACACACACAAACACACAAATAGGAGGTTTAAAAGTTTAAAATGGTCCAATTTGGAAAAGGTACTAACAGTCAGAGGCACGTTCACAGATGAAACCAATGCGGTCAGTGCAGTAGAAATCGTTCCAGTTGGCATTATGGATGAGGCCAGCACAGTCCTCTCCATCTTCATGACCATGGGTCCAGTTATCAGGCTGGCCCGGTTTCCACTTCCTGATAACAACAAAATCATCAACATACATTAAAGATGAAGCATCATAGAAGTACTACGTGCATTGTATTGAACAGAATTACGCAAAGAATCAGGTCAGAAATGAATAAAAACACACAAATTCCATCTGCTCACTTGAAAACAGGTATGGTTCCATCCACCCACTTCCAGACATTTTCTTCTTCCCTGTCAGTAAGACCCAACCAGAAATAGCCTTTTCCTGCTACTGCATTTCTCACATATTGCTACAGATAGAAAAGAAACAGACATATGTAGTAAATAACTAACCATAGCAGCTATTTTTAAGTTATTTTGAACTGTTTTATTAATTATTTGATTCTATTATATACATATATACCTGTTCCTCATTGTCATTGATAATGAGCATATGAGACGACACATTGGTACAAAACTGGTGGGCTTCATCAAAGTTGAGTCTCTGAGAACCAGAGGAGAAGTAGTAGCAGTTGTCTCCAAACTTTCTGAACTCAGGTGGGCAACCTGGAATCATTCATTACCAAAACATTGTGTTACACAATTACAAATCACTGAAGAAGCTATTTTTACACAAGGCATCATTAAAAGTACACAAGGCATCATTAAAAGTATACAAGGTATCATTAAAGGTACACAAGGCATCATTAGGAGTACACAAGGCATCATTAAAAGTATACAAGGCATCATTAAAAAGTACACAAGGCATCATTAAAAGTACACAAGGAATCATTAAAAAGTACACAAGGCATCATTAAGAGTACACAAGGAATCATTAAATGTATACAAGGTACACTGTAGCCTTAATGAATGTGATCAAATAACTCACCAGGTGCTGATGTAGCAGCAGCAGGCAGCTGCACCTGTGGGGATACGGACCCTTGTGGTTCCTCTGCTGGTTTGGGAGGTTGAGGTGGTGTGGGGTGTTCGGGGGCCTGAGTGGGCTGAGGAGGCTTTAAAATGATAGGAGGAGCAGGTAACCCAGGAGGCCCTGGAGGACCTGGAGGGCCGACAGGTCCAACAGGCCCATATGGCCCTTGTGGACCGGCTGGCCCTCTGGGCCCCTGTGGCCCTAGTGGTCCCGGTACTCCTGGTGGTCCATTCCTACCAGGAAATCCCGGTGCCCCAGGGTCACCTTTGTCACCAGTGCTTCCAGGTCGACCACCAGACCCTCTCGATCCTTTAGATCCTGGAAGACCCCGAGCCCCGGGAGCACCTGGCGGACCTGTTGCACCTGGTGGTCCAGCAGCACCTTTCTCTCCTTTGGGTCCCACCAATCCTGGCATCCCTCTGTCTCCTTTATCACCCTTTTGTCCTGTCTGACCCACTGGTCCTTGCGGTCCCCTGTCTCCCCTGGGGCCCCTTGGACCTGGTGGACCTGAAACACAGAAACCAGAGATGATGACTAAGGTCTTAGCCAGTTTCTGCCAGAAAGAAAACATTTATTTCTTGTACTTGGTTATATATGCTCAAATATTATTCTGCTGATACAACAGACCAGAGACGAGCGGATGTTTAATCCAAGTCATAGTCAAAATTAAAGCAAAATATTTAGATATTCTTTTGGATTCAAATTCTTGATGTCATAATCTATTGTAATGTACTGCCTAGGATAATTACATCACAGAGTTCAATCATATTTGAAGTCTGCTGTATGTGTTTTATGTGCATGTTTACAGAATTAAATCAGACCAATAAATGATCCATATATTGTGTATTATTACCCCGCAGGATGGTGAAGTTGGTGATGAGCTGTGAGTGCTTGCTGTCCACCAGCTTCATCTCCTCCATCACAATAGACAGGTTGTTGACTTCTCTGTCCAACCTGGCCGCCAGCTCGTCCTGCTGGGCGCGCAGGTCTCTGCTCTCTGCGCTGGCTTCTGTCACGCTGCCGTTTAGCCCCAGCAACAAGTCTGAATGTCGCAGCACTGTCTCAGCGCAGGACCTCAGGCCATTCAGGTCAGAGCTGATGGCACCTAGAAGTTGAGCTGAAAAGCTGACATTTCCTGTCAAAAGGTCCATGTTGTTTTCATGTCTGTCTAATCGTGTTTCCATCTCATCAAACTTAGATGAGGTGGTGTTGTCGTGGTCTCTCTGGTGGTCCATCAGCTCACGCAGTCTTTGGTCATGCCCCTCAGTGAGAGCTGACGTGTTCTGGATCTGGCTGGCTAGTGTGCTGAGCTGAGCCCCCAGGTCGTCCAGTGCTTCTCCATTGGACCGTGCCAGAGCCGAGTTGTTTGCAGCCAAAACCTGAAGGTTCTGAACTTTTTCCTTCAGCCACTCTGTGTCCACCCGGGTCTGTCTGGCTGACTGCTGCAGACTCTGATAGTCGTTCTTCAGTTTTTGCACTGCCTGGCTTGCGTCTTCAACCGTCTTCTGCAGAGTGCTGAGCATATTGCGCTGCTGGGACTGGGAGATGTTTAGTGCACCGACACTAACCTGGGTCTGGCTCAGGACTTTGACCTGACCCTGTATGTCTGACTGGAGCCGTGCAGTGTCTGTCTGGAGGTTGTTAATCAAGCCACTGTAGGAGTTCAAGGTCCGGTTGAGCCCACGCAGTGAGGCAGCATTGCCTTCCAGAAAGCTCTGCAGGGACACATGCCTGTTTTGCATGTCATCTCCTGTGATCTGAAGCTCATCTAGAATATTCTTGTTCCTGTTTGCCCTGAGGGAAATGTCCTTCACTTGATTCTGTAATGTTTCCAGATCTGACTTGAATGTCCTGATTTCAGTTGTGGCATTAACTGACTTCTCTCCAGTCTGATCATCTAAGAAGGCGATACACAAAGTCAAATGTAAGGGTAAACTATGAATACTTGATACCTAATCCTGTGCTAATGAATGAATGGTACTTAAATACCTAGTTTCTTTAAATCTGTCTCCACAGCATTAATCTTGCCTCCATAATCCTGTATTCCCTCTGTGACACTGTCCATCCTCTGAACCACTGAGAAAACAGGAAGATAAAATGCAATGGAAATGCAAATATACACTTTACATAAAAAAATACACAATTTAAAAAAAACATGGCATACCGGTTACAGATCACACTGTACAACAACATATAAAGCAGGTAAGATGAGCTCCTCATCCACTATAATGTTGCTTAGTATGGTGGTACATTAATGCCTACTCTGGCACTGGTGTAAACACTGGTGGGAGCTATTTAGCAGCTTGATAAGACTTACTTATTATCTGACATAATTCTACTTCTGTATTTTGAAAGCGAAAAATTTACATACTACTATTACTACTTTTACTAATGAAGTAGATTTACACGATATTTCTACATCCTCCTGTAAGTACTTCTTTCACCACCTACAGACAGATCTCATCAAACCTTCTGTAAACCCATTCATGTTTATGAACAGCAGAGGGCGCTGCAGTGTTCACATCTGTCCAGTGAATAACTGGAAACTCACAAATCAATTCTAAACATAGGATGTTGAACACGCTGAAGAGTTTCCTAAGATTTTTGTAGCCAGGCAACTAAATATCTGTTGATCAATAACATTTTTCGACTTTCAGAGGGCATTCGCAAATTCCACTTGAAGAATATAAACAGTGTCAAACACATAATGAAAACCACACTAGTACACTCTAAGTGTGTTTTCACTTTCTCTCTCTTCTTAACATCTGCAGCACGGGTCCATCTCCTCTCCACCACGGTTTGTTTTTCTCTCGGCATGTGGGCGTCTAAAAACTGCACTGGTAAACATCCTAAGCTTTCACTGTTTTCATTCCAGAAGTGAGAAAAACACGAAACAATAACATGCACTTGAGACAAACAAAAATACACAAGCCCAGTTTTGGGGAGCTATTGGTCAACTGCTGGCAGCTGGAGTGTGCAGCTTGAATATATTCTCTCCACTCTAAAGACTTTACTTTTTTGAGTCGAAACACTGTGTATGCCTTATTTGTTGCTATGACATTCAGTCATTTAAGATCGTTTTATAGCTCTTTTGTTACACAGTATTTTTTATTTTTTTTGCATATATCCTCCCTGAACTCTAACATACCTTCTTATTTCCCTCTGGTAATCTTTTCATACCCCAGTGGTCCAATATTGAAAAAGCACTATAATATGAGATTATATAACATTGCTAATTCGAGCAGGGCTTATTGGCTGCCTATTGTGACCTAAGGTATAAGCCAAGGTATGAGAATTAGGCAGTTACCCAGCGAGAGGCCCAGCAGATTAATGTTAATCCGGGCTGCAGGAGCAGACATTAGTGACACACCAGGTAACACAAACAATGCTTTATTTTTTAAGAAAATGGGTCATTTAAAAGGCCATAAAATATTATCTCCAGTACAGATGTTTGTTAGATGTCAATAATAAACTCACTTATTTACTCACAAACTCTATTTTAGTGTTCAAAGTGTTCTGGACACTTGCAGCCATTTGTGAGTCAACCTGTGGTTCATGAGACTGCAAATTGCTACCAAGCCACAAAATATCCTCTGGGTTGTTGCTGCATGGCCATCTGGTATAAATTAAAGCCAAACCATCAACATAACCTGGACTCCACGCTAACACAGACCTGAAGCTGGAAACCCAAAATATTTGGATCTACAGTGCAGCAAACTTACCATACCAGTGGAGCACAAGTGCTTTTTGTTTGCTGGCTGAGCTATGTGGCTCACCGCGTTAGCTGAGAAGGTAGGACTTAAATATTTTGCTCAGGGATATTTTGATAGGTTTTCTATGATTGATTTGGGCCATAAATGTGTAAGATTGGACAATATACAAAGTACATTCCACACTGATGGCCTCTGACATGACTGGAATTCCTTTCTGTTTCTATTTTATGTTACTGCCTCAGTTCAAACAGTGAGAAATGGGTTGCACTAAGGACAATGTTGTGCAATAAATATGTTTCCTATTTCAAGCTATTACTAATCTCCAAAATATACCCGTTCCGTGGAAAGTAAACAATGGATACTGTCAAGAGACTCTCTTCAAGTAGTAAATCCTAGCCTAAACTCTGACATGGTTGAAGTCGACTTCTCACTCTGTTGTCAGTGATACGATCATTTGACTTTCATCAAACCGTTTAGACTGAGAGCGACTGCACATGGTGAGTAGAGCACATAGAAGAAAAGGGAAAATCTTGATCTCCTGAAAAATTTTTTTCTTAACTTTCAGTATGGACTCACCTTTGTATCCAAGGACAGCCACTGCTATGGTGAGCAGGGCACAGAGCACATAGAGGAGTGCAATAGCTGCTCTCAGCGCCCAGTCATTTTTACACTTAGTGCACTCTGTACCCTCCTGAATTCCTGCAAAATACAACAGGATCTGTGTCACAAATCATTGTGCGGTATACAGTAAGTGTAGTTCATTTTAATAACACAGTGCAGTGCTGAGAAATAGTAATAACAGGGAGATAATAAAAATGAGTCAGGAGTTTTCATTCAAAAGTGAAATTACACAGGATGTTTTTTCATTTCATAACTAAGTTTAGTTCTTAATGTCTAAATTGGGACATGCTGTGCCTTCCTTCAGCCAAGTATGAATTGGAAACATTTGCCCTTATGAATACGCAAGAAGACCCACTATGAAACTCTCAAAAGGCTGCACATGTGTTATCCATACCACGGAGGAACCAGAACACTACCATTCCCCTTCTGTGTCATTCCTCACTGGCATCTGACCTAAAAGACATAGTGCAGTGAACTTTTTAGGCATTCACGTCACACATATGTGCACTATGTGATCACCATGTGATATAATGTTAAACATTCAACCATTGACAGGATGTTTGCTAAACTTCATTAAAACGAACCAAGCAGCCTCTGGTGAGCTGAAGAAGACTGAATCTGGTGAGTGTCACTGTGGACGGAACAAACTTTAAATCAGATCATATATGGTTTATATCAGATCACTAATAATAATAATAATAATATAATAATAATAACAGGCGAGGCGCAGTTCATCTCAAACGAGCCTAATGTCTCCGGGTCACGTTGTTTAAAGCACACTGAGCTGTTTAAAACATGTCCCTTGGCATTATGGGTAGGTCGACTCCTTCCACTGAAGGAACATATGAAGGTTCTGCAGCTGCACTTTCACCTTCATATGATTTCTTCCCTGAAACAGAATCAGAGGCAAAGTTTTGTCCATACTGGGACATGGGACAATCTGTCTCCTTCCCAAACAGGGGTGGGCCAGGACCACCAGAGGGGTACTGGAGGGTGTGCTCTTTGGTTTTGAACCCACACATCTGTGCAAACATCATATCTGACCATTTCAAAGGGGCCCAGACGTGGAGATAGATACGCAGGCCACTGTTGTCTTTACTGAGAGCCTCATGTTGGGAGCCAGTGTGGATAGATGGCTCCATTGGACACCCCCCCCCCCCCCCTCAATCATTCCACCACTGGTCTTGACTACAAGCTGCTTGAACGGCAACATCAAGGCATGTAAACAAGACTGTCCACAGTTTGAATAGAGTTTGAAACCTACCTTAGAGGGAGTTTCATCAGTGCATGTTCCTCCTGCTTTCAGGGTCTGTGCATTTTTAATACACAGTCTCGCACATTCTGTGATTCCAGATATCCTGATCAATATTTACTCCTTTTAAAGGAAAACACTATCATCCAGGAAGAGATTCTTCTAGGTACAGTTCTCTAACCTTGTTAAATACACTGTATATACTAAGTCTATTTGATAAAAGAGCATGAATCTAATAATCAATTTCTCCTTTTAGGACATGGCTGAACTTACTTACAGGCCTAACATGTTTGACTAAATTTATATTAGTGTGTCAGCATGTTATTATTACACCTGCTGTACTGTAGTTTTAACAGAGTTGCATATTTTAGCGAGACTCAGACTTAATAGCTATGGTACTGTCTGTAAGATGGGCCGTCAGGACAGTGATAGAGAAAAGCACTGGGCACTTCATTAGCTGGCTCAAACCAAATCTTATGTGATAAAATAAGTAGTATGTAGTATGATTAGGAGTAGTTACATAATAACATAACTGTGAACTCTCTTGAGAAAAGACTTAAATGTTTCAGCAGATGAGGAACACTGTATTTTTCCACAATAATGGAGGCAGAAATGGGAAATGCTCAATTAGCTTTTGGGATTCTGAGCGGGACATAAATATTATGGGACATAAAAGTTATTTGTGCATTGGTAAAATCATAAAGAATTATTAAAGTGCTCTGTCAGGACTTTAATCTAAATGTACACCTGGTCTCTGCACAAATTTTCCAGTAGTTAACAGCGTCACTATTTAGATAACAAACCCACACTGTCATATTCTCTTAGCAATGATGCACTGAACTAACACGGAAATTAATTCTGGGCAAAGCAACCAGTACCTCTGTCCAGAGTTGCTTGCAACATTTTCCCACTGCTTGTCATTGGGGTGTTTTGTGTTTCCTTCCAAAGGATTTTGCTTATACAACAATTCTGTCAGCAATGTGGTAACAAAAGAAAACACACTTCCAAAGAAGCTAAAGTATTCTGTTACAGAGAATAAAACTACTGGTTTTCTTTAACCATGCTAGATGTCATGTTATGATCATGGTAAAATTAAATATACATTTCTGACTTTACTCATACTTCATATTATCCTGTTTATAATCCAAGCATGCTCCTGTAAAAACAATCAAATATCATGTATGATCCTTTCAAACAGATTAGAAAATAAAAAAATCCACATTGGAAATATAAAATCAAACAGTCTTCACAAGTTACCAAATATTTGATTTCTTCTTGGCATGTAAGCTAAGTGAGTTTTGTGTTACAACCCGACGTTTACCTCATTAGTCAGTTTCACAACGACTTCTGTGATCTATTGCTTCCTGTGCATAAATGCCCACATTACATAAACATGCTGACAGATACATGGCATGAGAACATGGGAGGCGTTTGAGAGCTGAGAAGCTGGAGGGCAGCCAGGACGTTCCAAGTCAAGTTGGACTCCTGCCACATAATCCCCACAGGTGAATAAATGCCAGAGAAGCCTAAAAAGACCAGAAGTATGGTGGAGGACGCTCTTAAATTATAGCCAAATGAAAACAATTCACCTCCAGTTTTGGCGTGTTTCTGTATTAACAAATTTTCCAAAATGCACAAGCAGTTATCTTAAAGATTCATGTGACCCTGTCTCTGTCCAATCCACATACTGAAATACTGAACTTGATGAAATTATCTTCAGACGTTTGTTGTGTTCAGATAGATAGTTTCACCCATCCATATGAGCGTATTATTAAAAAATGCAATGTTAACGTTTGGTTATGCTGAGGTTAAAGAAATGTGTTGTTAACGCTGGAGGACCTTCGTTGTCACTGTCACAATTATACAAGGTCACAGAGCTATCGTGGTTAGAAGAAACAACATTGGCACAGTGTGCCGTGTTAAATTACAACTCGACCCATCCGTCCGTCCACCCTGATCTTCTCTTTACACTGCGTTTATTGCTATTTAACAATGTCATGTCACTTGTTCCTTTTCTCTTGTCACAATTACTAGAACCACTGGAGGACTTTGTCACTTGAATAGAAACATTTATTTTGGGGAGTTTCTAACAAGACTGATGCTGTTGCTCATGATCATCAGATGTATTTTAACAAAATGTAATAATGGGTTGTAATAAACTACTTCCACAATTGACCTACAGGATTATGTTTTACGAGGGGACAGTCTCCATGAGGCCTGACTTTTCCCTCTGGTGCCATCATGAAGTTATGGTTATATGGTTCTGAGTGAAATGCCTCAACTACTAATAAATGGATTTCTGTGGCATTTGGTTCAGACATTAATGTCCCTCTGTGAATTATTTTTGGATGCCATTGGTGAACTCTTAACCTTTCATCCAGCACTTTCATTTGATCCAAAGCAAATGCTAGCATGCTAAAATGGTAAACTAAGCCTGTTAGCATCCTCATTATTATCATGCTGAAAGTAGCACTGGTGAGAACACTGCTGTGCCTATTTACAGACTCAAGAGTCACTAGACAGTAGACTATTAATCTGTTTCACAGCGTTACTTTTTGAAAAAGAGACATCTGATCTCACACTTGCCAGATGTAAGCAATGAATTACATGGAATCATACGCTAACAAAGTGCTTTCAAATTAAATCATATTTTGTAGATAGCATCACAAATCACAAATTTGCCTCAGAGGTCTTTACAATTTGTATAACAAACAGCATCATCCGTCCTTAGAGTGCTGATTCGGATAAACATTCCCAAAAACACCCGCACACACCATCAGTGGAACATCACTATGAGGATCATCATGAGGACACTTCAACATGAACTGAGACAGGGATCAAACTGCTAAATCTACGGTTACTAAACAATGTGTTTCACTCCGTCCCCCCACAGCTGCTCAAATCACAGCTAAAATAATAATAAGAACTTTCATTCAAAGTGGAAGTGAAGACAGAGGCAGAGAGATTGAGAGAGAAAGTTCAGCGTTTCATCTTTAAAACAGCTGTATTTCATTTGGATTCTGGGAATCAAAGAAAAAAAAATCCCAACAGTTATTCCCTTATTCCGTCTACCTGCCATTAGACTTGCCTGCATGCCTCATCTCACACCGGACAGGCAGTGGAAATTTCCATAGCAACACAAAGAAAGCCTGTACAGTAGAAAGCTTTTTTATGTGAAGACCATTTGTGCAGAGTGTTATATTATGTTCTATATACAGTACCTGGGTGGCTACCACAGGACTTTTTTAACTTTAGGGTCTTTCATTTTGTGTTACATGAAAGCTGAAAACCAGTAGCTGCACAGACAGTTCATGCCACTCGACTCCACCTGGATGGAGTCTGAAGTACAGTGCTGCCAAATTTCCTGAGGGAACACACATATCTTTCTTTTTTGTGGTTACATTACTATGTTGTGTCTCTCTACAAAAGAGAAAAAATCAGAAACATCTGTATCATTTAAAGAATGTTCAGTGTGACAGTATCCAGTACTTCACATAAAAAGGCAAGAATTAGGAGAAATATAAACAATCTCCACTTAAATTCACCATATTGATGTTCCCCATCTTAGTTCAGAGCGTTAGCATGCTTTTGTACACAAATATTAGTTCATTCATCAGCAGACAATTTATATTTCAGTTCAGAGGTTATATTATTAAGACAATGTTATAACCCGGGTTCTTGGTATCCCCCTCTGGCCCTCACAGCCACCACAGTATAAACCGTCGCCAACTGGAACGTTAGCAAGTAAACACTCTCCAACAGGGGAAGTTACCACTGAGACAAATTGCTGAGACATTACGGTCCTTGATTTGCTGAGATAACTTAGTATGCCTGGACTACTAACAGCTCACTCTCTACTAACAGCTTTATGACACTTCAAATTGCCCCAGGTCCTGTAGAACATCTGGACCTTGTTACAGTGGAGCCAAATCAAAGGTTGCACGCCAACATTGGATACATCATCCCTTCACGTCAAGCATCACGTAAAGTTTTCGTAAAAGCTATTTTTGGGCTTGTACAAGAAACCTTCTCAGTGGTACTCACTTGCTTTTCGTGATGAGTAAGGAGATCTGTGTTTCCATACACTGAGCTGAATAACTTGTGGTTGGCTGCATGTCTGAACAAGATGAAATGTAGATTGACAGATTGTTCCTGTACACAATTTCTACTGATAATCTTCCTTAAATGTTAAAAAAGGCTTGTACCTCAATGTCTGCTTAGCAGAAATGTAAGCTCACTGTGGTAACTGTCCCAGTAACATCATCCTAACTGAGACCCCATATTGTGCTAGCACACAACTCCTAGAAGGTGATTGGTCAAAGAGAACCATGATTGAACTGCTTCCAAAAATAAAATAACCAATGCATTAATAAAGTCCAGAAACAACATAAAATCAAGTGGAACTCTGCACATGTGCTGAATTATTGTCTAACCAGCTCTCTGGTTCAGTACTCTGAGATAATATAAAGAAATTAGCTAGTCCACAGTAAGGCTGCCCCTGTAGCTCTCACTAGGTTGAGATCAGTTAAAAACACTTGTTGTCGTACTGGTCAATGTTTTTCAGTAGGAATGTCACAACAATAAGAGTCTATACATAAATGACATCCATAAGAAATGGTCCTTAGTATGACACAGATAACACAATTATGTAATAAATCATGTCGCTGGATGTTGTTATTTTAGCACATTCCAGTTTACTCTGCAAAGTTTACATAACTGCAGGTCCTTCAAAACTCTGGCGTGCTTATGGACATACGCAAGTTTCATGGAGATTGTGCAAGATCAAGAGTGAAACATTGGCACAGTGCACTTCTTGTTAGTTAAGCTGATTTAATTTTACAAAACGCTTTGAAAGCACAGAGCCTAATGCGTAGAGAAAACAGTTGGATGGTCTATTAAAATGGAGATTCAGATCAAATGAAGCAGTGGGCATGGAGATGATTAGATCTGGGTTTGTCTTCCCATCTGTACTTAGTTAGAGGATGACAGACTATGATAAATAGGTCATATATCGTAATCCCAAAAGACAGACTTCTAAGCACGCAAGTGTGTCTCATAAACAAAGCTGGGCCACTGTATCGGGGATACTTTGTGGAGGAAAAAAAAAAACTTTTGTGTTCCAGTCAGCACTTTCCATTAAATAGTGAAATCCAGGCTCACTGTGTGTGTCTCCTTTTCTGACTGTGCGTAGACAGCTGGAGTCACATCTGCTGCCACAAGAAATGAGGGGAAGAAATCCAAACTATTGACTTTGTTATGGAATACAACGTGTGATGTGGGTCCTCTGTGAGGTGGCAAGCAGAGATGGTGTTGGCGGGCAGGATTTTTTTTTAATGTAACTGAGAATTAATATTCCCAGGGAAAGCTGTAAAATCAGACTTGAGTTGCACTTGCATCAACAGTATTAAAAGGGAATGTCTTAAAAAATAAATTAAGTATGCACACACGCAGGACACTTGTTGATTTATATTTCAACTCAACACGTCCAATTCTCTCCTTACATGTTATTTAAAATAAACATTTACATTCCTGCTTATAAAGACTAACTACACTAAACTTTGGTATAACATTGTTTTAAAATTATACAGCTCTTTCTCTTAAAAGGCTAATAAGGAAATGAGAAAATGAACTATGTACTGCTCTTTGCATTGTAACTTTTAAGAATATTTCTACAGGCAAACAACTGCTCAGTTAAAACAGACGTTTCTCCATTACCTCCATTCACTTGCATGATTTTAGAAAAACATGGAAGCCATAAACTAACTTTATTAGCCTGAGTGGAGAACAAGAGACCCCCTGGCTCCTCCTGCTCTAACCCTGCTCATGTTCCAGTGTTGGCATGTTGGAATGAGTTCAATTCAAGTAAAACCAGACCATGTGAACCTCAGAGAGAGGGCGAAGAGGGGGTTGGTCAGTGAACTTCAGTTTCACCATGTCAGTCACACCACATTAGCATCTACTCTCTGGTCTGGTTCTTCACTGTGCTGCGTTTAGGTGCGCTGCGACTCAGCATGATTGACTCACTTCCCATAAAGGTGGAAGGCAGGTAGACCTTTAAAGTCTGAGGACACAGCAAATTCACTAGTAATGATCACAAGCCTGAACACTAAAACGAGAGTTCCCATGAATAGAACTATTTCCTCACACCAGGAAAAAACAATGTCTTATACATCGTCATACAAATACATTAGTTAGAATAAAGCTAGAATAGTGGCTAGGTTTTGCTGGCAGTAAACTGAGGACTGAAAACATTTTTATAAAAAATTGACAGTGAATGAAGAATACTTACGGAGAATACAAAAACATAACAACATAAAATGGTAACAAACTGTTTGTAATAGTAAATGGATAGGAAAGGCTCAGTACTTGTTACAGTTGGCCAGCACATAAAATGTGGTGATTATAAAAAAAGACGCCACATGGAACAAGCAATGGTCACTTCAAGGACAAAACCCACATTAGATATAAAACAGCTTCCTTCACTTGTTTAAGTAATTAACACAATTAAGCAACATATATATGAAAGGATCTAGTAAAGATAGTAAAGCAAGAAGCTACATTGTAGTTTCAGACCAACAACAACATGTTGTGTCTCAGATCTTCTCAAGAACATGTTTTGTCCAACTCATTTTTCTACTACCAGGAAAAACATGCAGCACTTGGAAGACTATTGAAAAAGAGATGCAGTGAAATCAATCAAAAAATCCTAGCTCTTCCTAATTTCAACCTCACCACAACTACACAAATAAACTGAGACATATTTTTGTCATGTGGGTTAAGAATATTTAATTACACTCTCATGTGGGCCCAAAACCGCTGCTCAGGTGCTGATTTGAACACTGGAGTTCCACCACAGACCATCTGTGTAGCTGGGTTTTCGTGTGGTTATGCTTGCAGGGTGGCCTGCCGTGGAAGCACTTAGGATACTAAATCAGAAACAATCATCACCCAGCCTGATGATCATCAGACTTCGTCTCTATCTGTGCTGTGGTACATCCCATCACCGCACACCACTTTCAAGCTCCTTAGGGCCAATAAAACCACACAATGTGGACGCAGCCATCCGTCCAGCCAAGTCTAGCTTTGATGAAAGATGCTGACCACAGAAAGGATGGTATCTAATGCCTGTTCAGGCTGCGGTGGTTTCACTGTGGCCCATGTCAAAACAGCAGAGTTATGTAATGCATTATTATACTTCTTCTTTTATCTTCTATCTGCATCTGCTGAGGCTTTGTGATATAATGAATCATTGTGGTTTGAGACTGTGTCACATCTCTGATTTGTCAGACATTTAAATAAGTCTGTTTGTTGAAGTGACAAAATTTTTTTCAGTTGGAAAAACAGCTAAGTGCATCAGAGCTTTAATATCAAGGGTGTCACCTTTCTTCGGATGTGATCTACATCATACATAAGATTTTATCAATTCTTTCCAGGTGCATGTATAATACAACAACTTCCATGTCAGCTACTTTCAGGAGTAGTTCTGATGAAAACTGTAAAACTGCAAAACCTGTAAATTATTTTAAGCAAGTAAGTTTCAGCAAAGACACAGTGTTGCACTTCTGCAATCTTCTGTCCAAAGAACGTGACTACATGACAGAATACTTGTACCGTGGTTGGAAGTTTGAAGTACTTTTCCTTAATAATTCTTTTTGAATAACGATGTGTAATGTGGTTGAACCAATAATTCCTGCGAACATAAATGTTAATGTAAGTATCTTCAAGCTGACTCGTGTGTTTCTCTGCAGCAGATGTACAGATGTGAATAGTCAAACATATGTCTGACTTAGGAAGCATCTAGCTACTACTAAGTATTAAAGGATAAACAAAAAATACACTGAGTGATGTGCTAGTTTGGGGCCATCACAAATCAGAGCCAGAGCAACCAAGTGCACCCCGGCCAGGTCTGAGAGTCGGATAGTGAGCAGCCCAATGACTCACAGCGAAACAAAAAAAAAAAAAAAAACACATTTTCATTCTAGCTTTCTGCTGTTTTTCAAAGAGAGGAAGCAGCAAGGTTGATGTTGGCCTTTTCTGGAGCCAAAAGACTTCAATTAACTGTAACACTGACGCAGAGCCATATGCATCTAGAGACAGAAAATGGAGTCAGACACTTCCAATGCTGTGAGTGTTGTTTTTTGTGACTGAGCCAAAACCAGCTGTGAACGAAGAGCTTAGCAAACATCCATTATGTGAGAGACGACACCCTATCAGATGACGGCTGGTTGCAGACGTGTCATTATCTTTGGTCAGTAGATCCCCCAGGGACACAGAAAACAGAGGGGTGCGAAGATGAGGTGGTTAGGCCCAGTTCGGTCAAAAGAACTACAGCTAAATATAAAACCATTTACTCGCCTTCAGAGCTCTCATACGAAGTCAAGATTTATGCAAAAGACTGCTCTTGAACACAGGGGTCTGTTTAAGTGACCTGCAGCTGACCTACGCCTGTCTGCCAGCAATGGTCAGAGCAGACCTTTGTCAGGATGCAATGATGTAGGATGCATTCGCGCCAGCTACTTCAAACGCAGGTCTTGAGTAACATCAACGACAAAATTAACTCAGAAGTGTTGTTATGTCTGTCTCTCCTTTTCTACTTCTTTGTAATCTTTAATGTTATCCCCCTCCTCCTCCTCTTCTTCTTCTGCCTCATCCTCCAACTCAGTCTGCTCTTTATTAAAAACACAAGTAAATAATCTTATTAGGACAACAGAACATGCACTGCACGCATGCACACCCTGGAGGGGGTTGTAAGTAACGGGCAGGCATTCTGAAAACATTCTTTTCTGGTAATAAAGCCCCCCATAAATTAAAACCACTTGCTTCCAAAAATAAGTCAGGCAAAGAATGTGACTTCTCAGCTGAAAATAAAACTGGTGACAAATGTTTCCTCATTGAATAAGCATATTAATAAAAGCAGAAACTGTGTTCACTGATGAACATCTATATGAAGAAAGCAGTTGTAAAACAAAAACATTTAAAAAAAATTCTACTTAAAGTTTCTTTTCTTCCACCCCCCTCTTCCCTCTCTTCATGGTACGCTGCTGACACAGCACAGGCCAGCCATGGACCCTGCAGGCCCACAATGCCTACTCCCTCTCCAACCTCTCTCGCGTCGACTCTATAGGCTTGCACTGAATAAACTTCCATTATAGACACAGGAAGCAGCTCAGCAACTTCTCAGGTTTGAACATACTCTGTGGGATAACAGACCTCTTGTGGAAAGCAGATGTCAGAACGAGTCAGGGACCTCATTTCTCTCTGGAGTAAAGATAAACGAGAAGCAGAACATCAAACTTCTCTGCAATTACACAAGTATTTATACTGCACAAGTTAAAGCAATTGCTCGACATTTCCTGGGAGAGAAAAGAGACGACCAGTGTCAAAACTTACGCATCAAGCTCACTTGAGTTTTCGACGCATCTCTCAGCAACATAAGGTTTGAAAAATATGTAGCTTTAATGCACAGACATGAGACTGGTAGCTCTCATCTCTGTGAGAAAGCCAATAAGCAAAATTCAAACATCCCTTTAAAGTAAAAACCTTGTTAAATATAAGAAAAAAACAGAAAAGGCAGAGGTTTCTATTCAGGGAACATGGTGTCACCTAATGATGTGATGAGTATGAAAAATATGTCATTCATATGCTACTGCCCTCACAGTCACCTGAAAACAATCTGTCAACACATTACCCACTCCTGCAGCAGAAACCACTTTCACAGTATGTTGCAAACTGTTCTTGTTTTATGAGCAATTACTAAATGTGCTCATTCTGACTGAGCTAGATATTTACACGTCTTTAGCCGTGTTGTGTTGAAACAACTTAAGGCGATTATGGTGCAGGAGACAGAAAACTTGGAATTTTCCTTTAAGAATTCCCTGCTCCAGTACAGACAGAATTTGACCAGCTGAGTATAAAGTACAGATGTTTGTGGTGAATAAATCTTTTTTTGAATAAAACATATTAAACAAATAAAAAGAAAATCAAATTTTTTGTAGAGTCGAAGCAACACAAACTGACTGACAAACAATGACAAACAATGTGGACTCTTACTAGACTCACACTTTCTGACATACAGCTGCTGAATGCTTGGATGACAAGTCTAAATCTAATCTAAAGCACCTCTTAAACCAAAGCGACCGCTGTGAGCATTTCAGTCCACACTGTGGAAACTTGATCTTCGATCTTCGACAGAAGCAGAAAAAAAGTTTTCACCAGCGACTAATTCATAAAAGACAAGTTATGGTTCTTCACAGAAATGTTATCGAGGAGAGAACATTTATAGCCGGAAGCAGCAAATAATGATGTCTGAGAAGTAAAAGAGACAGTGAATTCATATCAGTGGAAAGAACAGAGGTGGAAAATAAAAAATGTAGGAAGTCTTTGCATTATAATTTGTTGGTTTATAGCAGTGATAATAACAAAGAGATAAGACAAGTACGTGGTTGCTTTATTGCCAAATATTCTGTTTTAGAAGTTATATAACTTCTTATTCAACCTTCAGCTGAGTTCATTGAGTGTGTGCTAGGCATAAATGTAAAGTTATGCTGCTGTTGCAAGGCAGTATTAACACAGTGTGAATGGACCAAGCACTACAACGGCAAACTGAGGTTATCCTGTCAACGCGAACTTTCATGTACTCAGATACTGTACTTGTACCAGTATTAAAAAATACTCATCCATACATCATACATGTCTCAATACCTTCAGTGATATGATTAGTTAAGATAAACTAGGATGTTACTGTGTATTTAGAATAACATTTTAGAACCACTCATGGACCACGTTTTGTGTGTTAGGAGATCTGCTTGAACTTCCTGTAGGATTGTAAATGTATATGTGCAGCACACATCTGGCCAGCGCGTATAATTTTTATTGCCTGGTGCGAGAGTGAGCTTATGAACCTGTGTGGAAATTTGGGCCAACCTGAGTCTTACATTTGCTGAGAACCACATCCATTCAGGGAATTACAAGAGAAGTAAGTGAACAGACTCATTTTCTTGCTTTGAGACCAATTTATCTTGTGCAGTTTTTTACAGGATGAAACAAAACTGCACTGAGATGCTGACAAGGTTGCAAAGTCACTCAACTGGTCAGGAACACCCAAGATGCTGTGGTTTCCATTTCCACTGTTCCCCACTGTTGTTGTAACACAGACAGAAAAATGAAAGCGGCAGCCAAAAATAAGTTTGTTTCTGGGAAATGAGGTGTGGACTCATTTTAACCATGGGAGATTACTCCAGGTACGTTACAGCCAAGCAAAACACTGCACCTAAAAAAAAACAACCTTTATGCAATAATGTGTATCAGCCAGTGAAGGAGTTCCTCAGGTGGAAGTGAAGAAGTCACTTGGTACTTACCAAACCTCTTATAACCAAAGGACTGCACTTCCTCCTCATCAGCAAAGTCGTCTGGAGGGAGAACACAGAAATATATGGATTATTATGGATTATGAAACTAGTCATGGTGCAGTCAAACAGTAAAAACTGAATAATTACAATTATTAAACCTAAAGTCAACGTTCAGCAGATAATTTTCTGCAAACTCAGCATTTCTGCTGATGAAGACTGTGAAATCCAACTGAAAGCACCAGTAAATGTTTGTTCTTTCACTTTGTGGGATTACTACCACCCGACAGTTACTCTTCAGCTTCAGAGCTTTTTTTTCCCGTGTCAACATGGTTAGTGATGGTTACTGAAATTAAAGATCTCCAGGAAAAAAAAAATGAGAGGAATGATTCTACAGATAGATCCATTGTACAGATAAGTTTTGTTAATATTTATTACATACTTATATATTTCTTATATATTTCATTTTATTTTATTTCTCCTTTTAAGATAGTTTACATATTTTGTTCTATTTTATTTTTTTTATTTAACTTGCTAATGTTTCTCATACTGTGTATGACTGTGTACGTGACAAATAAAATTTGAATTTGTTTAAATTTAGTTAGGGAAGCTTCATAAATTATTGGTCCTGGGGGTTAAATCTGTAAGAAATTGTTATAAAAATAAAATAAAAATCTAATCTTTCTTTCCCAACACACTGTTTCCTGTTTCCAGGTAACATAACTCTGTAACATTACAACAGTAATGTACCTGTGAGTATATTTAGTAAGTAGAGATTGGAAAACTGTCCCTTTCCAACAAAACTTAGCTTTAACCTAAATATATGTTGAGCTGTTAATCACCCAACAAGTGCTCAGCTGGACAGTGAGTAACTGTGACAGTCACCATTTATCACTATGTAAATAAAGAAAGCAGAATAAATCAGAATGTACAAGATGCTCTACAACTCCAGTGAAGTGAATCTACATTAATACAAGTCCCTCTGCCTCTCACTGTAATACTGTAACAACAGGAAGTGGCCCACACGCCAGTCAAAACACAAATTCAGTATGAAAGCAGAGAGTTGTTCGCACTACTTTGTGTTAGTATTCTACCATGGACCACACGGTGTTTTTATATAATATATAAGCTCAACTTGTGGAGCTGTCAACTTTAACTTTTGTGTGTAGGTAACAATCAGAGAATCACATCCATACAAACTTAATAAAACCTGCCAACCACTGACCAGTCTTACCTATGAACTGGTGAATTTCATGTAGTGAGCAGCTCTGACTCACTGCTTCCTTCTTTCTCTGAGCCAAAACAATCTGAACAGGACGCACATCACAGCTCAAACGCACAAATGGTTTCATATTTTATTACTTAACATAAGTGGCTGAAACCTGCTCTGTCGGTGAAGCTGTGATCGTGTCTTTTGGCTCTGCTGTGAATATATTTCTCTGTGTGTAGGTTAGTGTTTGATGTGCAGCGGTGGCCAGATGCAAAACAATCGCAGAGTCCCTTAACTGAAACCAGATGTCAGACGGTAGTCGTAGCCCACGCATTCCTCGCGTCTGAGAGCAAAGAGCGCACAGAAGTGACAAAGAAAGTGCGAGGCGCATGTTGACAAGCAGAAAATACGTTTCAAAATGTCGCTCTCTGTATGAGCCTACCTTTCATTGTGTTTTACAGAACTCTACAGTTGTGAAGCTGGTGTTTTCAAGTCACATCCACAGCATCTCAATGGCATTTGCCCAAATGCTCCCTTTGACCGCGGCAGCACCTTGTCTCTGCGAGTTTCCCGATATTCTCCTTTATCGCCAAATAAAAAGAAATATACAGCTTTTATAACTCCATCCGCAACTCTTACGGCTGGGAATCACCACCTTCGGCGCAGGTGACGTCGGTGCAGCATCTCAGATGCAACAGAAAGGAACTTTGTTGAAAATGGGGAAATGTACGTGAGGGAACAAAACGATCCTCTTATTTCTGTGGTAGTTTGAAAAGATGCTGAGGTGTGGGCGTATCCTGGTCCAGCTCAGCACTCCGTCGGTCCCCGCAGCAGCAGCCAGAGTAGCTCAGAAAGTGAAGGAATCCAAACATCCAAACATGAGAGGAAGTGGCGCGACCGTGGAGCTGCGGGGAAAAGCCACGTGTTCCCACGTCTGTGCGCACGGTGCGCGGCCACACACTGTTTATCTGCGTTTGTAAGAGTCCGCGCAGTGATTCCGAATGAGCAGCAGCAGCAGCAGCAGCAGTGTCCCAGTGTCGCATCATCATACTTTACAGTACATCAAAAATAATTTACTTGATTTAATAATATAAAATAATCTTTACAGAAATGCATAAATCCAACCTGCACATTATTGAATGTGTTACAGGTGGTAGTCAATAAACAACAACAAAAAACATTTCTGAAATAAAAGAGAAACATCATGTAATTCACAGATTAACTTGTCTCCTAACCTTTAGTCATTTAATGTCTCTCACGCTTACCTGCTGTTGTTGTGGAATGAGCTACAGTAACATCAGACACACCAGGTACACGTCACTCAAACAAAACTCAACAAGCTTTCAGACCAGTGTTTAACTGTTTCATCCATTACACCTCAGTCGTTCTGTTAGGCACTTTATCCCCTGCACCTGTTAATCTCTTCAGTCCAGGACTCCACACTTTGATCAGCCTCACAAGACTTAACACTAGACCACATCATGAGCTGATTATGTGGACTTTATAAAGTCAGCGAAGTTTATAAAGTTCTCTGAAAACACATTTGTAGAGATGTGCGAAAATGAGATTTTTACACACAACCTCTCACAGTTTGAGAGGTTGTGTGTCGTGTCCCTCCCCCCCCTGTGAGTGATTGCAGCCTCAAACGTTTTTATCGTCAACTGTTTTATGTTCAGGTCAACTGTGGGAGAACACGGGAAGAACGTTTCTCCTGCAGTGTTATAGGAACCAGGTGTTGAAGGTGTGAAGGAAGATGCAGACTGCAGGCTGTTTTTGATTATTATCTAGAAAGGACCCTATTTTCCGGGTCACAGCATGGAAAGAGGGCACATTTTTGAGAGAAGCGGGGCACCGATGAGATGGGACCCTGTTTCACCCTGAATGCCTCACAGTCTATGAGAGATAGCGACACTGAACAGCTTCATACTGAGAGAGAAATTATTCCTTTTACTGCAAGTGTTCTGGGACATCGAGACATTTTTAGCAGATACAGCAACTATCACAGCAAGAATAAAACATCTTTCTGCATCTATTATGTAAAACAATAGGATGTAAACTAAGTTCACTTTACATTTTCCTCCATTTTCCTGTGTCTCAATCTGACTTGTGTGACATATGTCGGTATCAGTGTTCCTCATATATCACGTTCATACAGTTTTCCACGGTGTAAACAGCATGACTGGCATGACTAAGCAACCTCTAAACAAACTTTGCTGGCATTGTGTCAGCGCTGGATTAACGGGCATCAACTTCAAGCAAAGACAGTAATAGGATAAAGCTCCAGTGGGAAGAGCACAAATAGACCTGACCATGTTAAGATAACTTCAGCGACTACTGTCCACGCAGAACACTTTGTTTATTCCTTTCAGTGAGGAAGCGCCGTCAGTCCGCTGCTGGTAAGTTTTTTCACTGGGATGGTTCCTCTGAGGGAATTTTTTTTGTTTATTTTATCTCTCATAACTTTTTCCTATGTTTTTATTTTAATATTTCCTTATTTCAATTTGCATTCTTAGTAATATTTGACTGTTGAATAAATGGGCATAAATAAATAACCTATCGCTGTTTAAAATTATACATTTAATTCGGTTGGGATTAAACCTACTATAATAAATTGGTTTTGTTCATTTGTTTTGCTTTGAATTTTAAGTTTGTATGGCATATATATGTTAAGACAATAAGATCCAGCTTCATCAACAAAGCCTTAAACGCCCCATGTAGATATGTTGTGAGCAACTTAAACCTATAACGACTAACTGACCACATCTCAGTTTACTTAAAATCTGTGCAAATTGTGAAACTCCTCTTGAGGCTAAACTGGAGTAAGACAAATAAATGAACACCACACGATTTCAGAATCTTCTCGAGGGTTCTCGAGTGTGGATGGGGCCCGACCTCCTGGAACAGCAGATGTTCCAGACATAAACACAGCTTGCCAAGTTTTCAAGCTGAGGTAGACCCCATGATGTGTCTTATTAGGATCCTCACCTCTGCTGGTGACCTCCTCGTTCAGCTAGATGACGAAAAAACAAAACTAGGGCAACGTTGTTGTCATTCAGCCTGATGAACAACAGAACGTAAATGTCCATGTTGTGTTTATAAAATTCAAATGATGCAGTAAGGAGGAGACAGTCATAGCAATAGAAACAAGAAGATCTAGGACAACAGGACTGAAACTTAGTTACGCATTCAATTAAAGTAAATCTCTAAGTACAGGCTGGAGCTGTCTTAATATTCACCTCCCATCTTTGCTTGTGTCATAGAACTATTTTTAGATTCAGAATCTGATGATATGGTAAAAAGGTTTTTATGGATTTGTTTAAACTCATGTTTGGCTTATCAGCTATAACCAACTGTCCTTGGCCCAGTTGTTGTTTGACGTCCAAATCTGAGGTACAGGTGATTATAGTTGACGGACGTGCAGCACCACCAAGTGGCAGACCACCTTATGACTGTGTACTGTGTTTCTGATATTTAATCATGCTCAGTTCAAATCCTATTAACCTTATAGATCACAGTTGATAGCACCTGTTGTTTTGGATCCCTAATGTGAATGTGTTTACGTAGATATGTGCAGGCACATCCAGAGCTCATATGAGTGCACAGAATGTTAATATCTGCCTGTGCGTGAGGACCACACCTTCCGTGTCTTTTCAGGCTGAGTTTTTTCCACCAATTACTGTGACTAAGCTGAAGAATGAAGCTCCTGCTCGGTTTGGCTGTTCTGGTGGTGACACTGGGCGTCCTCAGGTGTGATGCTCAGGACCAACCCAAAGACATCTCAGAGGACACCTTAAGACGTGAGTTGGTGCAGATGAATCCATATTTGTGTCTCTTATGAAGATGATTTATACTGTAAATGCACCTTTTAGACACCTGTTTTGATTAATGTTGTTAGTTTTGTCCAGTAAAATAATAAATTATATTGAAGAAATTTCTGCTTTGAAAAATGTGGTTGTCTTGTCAAGTGTTTATAAAACATCTCACCGATTTTCTTCTCCTCGTTCTTCTCAGAGTTGTCCACGGATGGGGAGAAACTTGTGGATGAGGAGGTGAAGAGAGCTCTGTATGGGGTAAAACAGATAAGGGAGGTGATGTGGAGGAACGAGCAGAAGCACGGACACCTCATGAAGTCACTTCGACACAGCAGTGACAAGAAGAAGGCAAGACTTTTAAAACATTCCCCAAGAAACAAAAACATGCAACCTTAATAATGAAAGTATGTTAAGTGTTAACATTTCTACCACCAGGGGGCGGCTCAGCTGGCTAAGGAGGTGACTGAGAAGCTGGAGGAAGCAGAGGAGCAGTGTAAAGACTCCCTGCAGTCTGAGTGGGAGGAGTGCAGACCCTGCCTGGAGGATGCATGCAAAACCTTCTACACCTCCACCTGCCGCAGAGGATTTGCAACTTTCCAGGCCAAGGTATGAAAACTATATCTCCATCTTCTCCAACCTTTGAACATCCTTACTCTAACGCCTACAGTCTTGCAACAGTGCTACTGAAAAGCTGAAACCCTACCTTTTCCAGAATCAAAAACCTTCTCGGCCACATCTCCCCTTATGCCGAGGTGTTCATTTAGTTAAATGTTTGACCGTACTTCTATATTCTAGGTGGAGAATTTCTTCCGCAGAGTGTCCAGGCGCTTCGGCCCTCGTGAACCTCGCATGGCTAGAGAGGACATCCTGGTGAACCAAGATCCTGAAAACACAGACACAGAGGTTGCCCGCATCGAGAACTCATTCAATCACCTGATCAACACGGTGGGCATGCTGGTGGACCGAAGCGTCGCCCTGGTGTCCAGGATGAGCAACAGGTTCGACAAAGCCCTCCAGAGAGCCTTCCTGAACAACACCGACCTCCTGATGGAAGAAACCACCACTGATACCTACTACCCAGCACGGGACTCTGGCTTTCTGCAAGGTGTGGGTCTGGAGGAGGTGATGGACTCCTTCTTGGACTTTGGCAAAAGTGTGGTGGAGGAGTTTGGTGCTGTGGTGACCCAGGTGTTTGATGACCTTCATGAAGCTGTGGAAGAAGAGACAAAGAAAGGTAAACCAGCAGCAGCCTGTTGGTGCCACTAAGGGCCGATCTGACACATGACGGAGAACTATTGAGTTGTTCAAAATTTTAGCCTTAAAAACAGTTAAAAATGATAAAAGATGATATTTATTGTTTTTATATTTCTATTTTTTAAACATCACTTTCTTTTTGGTGTAGAGAGGGAAAGTTTCCCCCGTTTCCTGCAGAACAGGAAGTTGTGTAGAGACCTTCGCAAGCAGACCTCAGAGTGTTGGCAGCTACAAAACCAGTGTGAGACCTGCCAGGGTGCCCTGCTCACAGGTGCAGCACCACCACCCTCACACCTACGACTACCCCTGAGCTGATGTTTTAAGACAGATCATCTGACGGAACCTATTTCTGCTTCCAGAGTGTCCCACTGTTCGTGAGCTGCACGTGGAGCTGGATGAGGTTTCCCAGCTACTGGACGTCTCCAGAGAGCAGTACGACGAGATCCTGTCCATCGTTCAGCACCACACTGATGAAACAGTTAACTGGCTCAGTGACATGGCTGCTCAGTTCAGCTGGGTGGCTCAGGCCGTGAACAACGGCAGCACTCCTGAAAACATCTTCCGCATCACCATGGTGAGCAAAAGGAGAAATTAAAGAAAGGGTATTATGGTTAGGATGAGAACCGAGCCCGATCCGCTGCAAGGATCATTGGAAATAAGGTGGTGATTCTCTAAATGGGTTTTGCATATACGATACTCTACATATTCATTTTCAACACTTAAGATACACAAACATTCAGTGGTGAGGATGTGACAGTACGTCTTCCACTCTCCAGGTGGCGCCAAAGAGCCACGATGGACAAAACGACTCTGTCAGTGAAAGAAAGGTGGAGGTAAACATCCTGAACTCTCCTCCGCTTATCATCTCTGTTCCTGGGGGGTTGGACCTGCTTGACCCAGCCTTCATCCAGCACGTGGCCCAGGAAGCTCTGGACAAATACAAAGAGATGGTGAGGTGAGAAGTGTAATGTGCGTTATTATGGACTTCTGATATCATAGAGTTAAATCTGACCAAGGACACATGTCATCGACCATCTCCTGTGGGTTTGTTTATGTTTTTAATAAGGCATAAAAGAAAAATGTCATTAGATATGAAACAGCAGGGAAACTCTGAATGCATTTTACCTGAACGTAGCATATTATTTACTGTTGTTTAACTTAAAAGTTGACTTAAATACATTCTCTTGTTCCACACAGGTATGAAGATGAATAAAACGACAGAGCTTCTTTAGGCAAACTTCTACCAGAACTTTGTTAGCTGATCCACATTGTGTTTCTGTGTGGTAGCTGTCATTTTATTGAAACCATTTCAATGCTTAATATTTACTGAGAATAAATTAAATGTTACCGTTGTCACATTGTGTAAATAAAATACAAATAAAAGTGACTGAGTTTTAAAAAATATAAACTCAAACAGGCTGCACAATAAAAGCCTTGAATGCTTTGTACATGCTTAGCTGTGCTTCGATGTAGAAATATACCACAAAATATATCAGGTCTGAATCAACAAGAATCAGTATCTCTCGTTAAGAAGAAGTCCTTGAAAGAAGAGCTTTGAGTAAAACTTTTATTTTTTTCTGTACAAAATCATATTAGTTACCATTCTCAGTAAGTTCATTATCATCTCCACACTAGTTCAAGTCCCAATGTCTTTAGGAACCATCGCACATTAGGTTCTCGTGAGTGACACACAAAGAAATATAGAAATGTTCACATCTTTGTCCAGTCGTTAAGCTCTCTTCCTGAATCACATCTTCTCAAATCTCTCTTCACACACACACAGCTGGACAGACAGTGGAAGTACCTCTAAGAACATGTTACTGGACTTTTTACTATTGTCATTCTCCATAAAAGTTATAAAGTCATGTCTGGACCACAATGTGTGCAACGTATTTGTTTCATCTGGGTCCAGAAGCGATCCACCACCGTCTCTACAAGTGGAAATAAAAATGAGGAAATCACGAGGAGCGCGATATTCATGCAAACACCATTTGAGACGTGCTGATAAAAGTCACTGGATGGTTTTGCATAGTTGCGTTTACGAATTAAGAGATTTGTGTTGTGGCTGGTGATAACTCTCCCTCCAGCAGACAACACTAAAGACAATGAAGCCATGTTTAGTCATAGTTGGTGGAAGTTTACTGAGACGACGACAAATAAATATTAGAGCTGTATGTACGTCTTACATGATGATGTGAATCCATATCTAACAGCTCGGTGTACCATCCATCATGACTCATGACTGTGCATTGTGAGGACAACTATGTCAAGTCTTTTCACACAGTGGTGCACCCAAGACGACAAGATGAAATGACACAAATGAACTTAAATTTCACAGCTGAAATGTCAGTTTGAAAACATTTATCAAAAATCAAATACCTCTTTATGATTTAAAGTCGCCGTTTAAATCAAAAACATGTAAGAGCATGACTTGATTTGCCATTCAAATGACCACGTCAACAAGAATCATACAAAACACTTTCATTTTTCCCATTTGTTCTCCCGATCACATCTGTTAAAAATACATTTTATGCATCATCTACTTTGATCTGTACATTCTTGCGTCTGTACAGTACAGCTTTTTCATCTACTTCACGTCACCCTTCTCTATCAAAGCTTTACAGTCACAGCACATACAATTCAACCACAGTTGTTGGTCACTTAAAAAAAAAAAAAAAAAAAAAACCTCATCGACCTACATATGCAAACCAAAACTCATGTACACATAGAATATCTTGACTTCAATATCAAAGAATTGTGTTCGTAGAATAAAATAATGGGGAATTTGGAGAGCAATGATGAAAGTTATCATTTTTTTAAAAAGTAAAAAACTGTGCATCTGCAAGTAGATTTGAAATTAGAAGAATATCTTTCTCCAAAATCTCTTTAAGATTCTGATTAGCAGGGTTCCCAGAGCTTAACCTGGACATTTTCCCAAATATTTAGTCCGCAGGTACACAAGGGACAAACCTCTACTTCACCAAACATTTTTCTTCTTGCTTTCACAGGTATGCCAGTGTAGTTGTAGACGAGCCTCACGCAGTGTTTGCAGGTGTGTTGAACTTCTCTGTTAACTGAAGTTTGAACTCCGCTGATGAAACACCAGAGTTCGCACCCAAATCCACCAGACTAGAGGTTGTCGCCTGGCTGGTACTGTGGCTCTGTGGCTGTAAAGTAGTCTTCCAAAAAGGACTGGATGTACTCGAATGTGGGTCTCTCGTCCGGTTCCTTCTTCCAGCACTGCCTCATCATCTCATGAAGAGACTCGGGGCAGCCCTGGGGGCAGGGCATCCGGTACCCTCGTTCTACCTGCTCAAGTACCTCTCGATTCACCATACCTGGGGGAAAAAAAGTGTATATTATGAGGATTTTTTAGTATATTTATGTGTATTATGTTGGCTAACTGTGTAATGTTAGCTATTAGCCTAACTCAAAGAAAACCTTTCTTCCGTTTGTGTAGTTTTCTATTAAGATCTTATACATGTTTAATGAGATACATGAGATTTAAACCTTAATGAAACACTAGTAAAGGCTCTCTTTTATTCCACCATGATGCTTAATGTAATGTTATGTAACGTTACACAGATAATAAGAAATGTAACGGCATAATAAGAGATGAGTTAATGTGCTCTAAGTTTTCTGGTCAAGAAAAATGGTGCACGGTTAAAGTTTTGATTAGGAGACAAACAGAAAATTCAGACCGAAGAGTTGGAAGTTTGGTTTAAACACTGTTGGTGTTTGATGTTTGGAGAAATACTCTAGGGGTGACATACGGCGGTAAGGACGATTACCCGTCGACTGCAGCAAACCTAAACAAAAACCAAAAAGTGCTGCTTCATCTTCTGGCCTCTTTCAGCCCAACTTGAACACCAGAGTGTGGTTTCCTTCCCAAGACAGGAAGACAGTGATCATGAACCCTGTGACATGGAGCTCCACAGGGAGCTTAACTGTGGCTAAAAGAGGTTATGACACAGAATCAATGGCATGGTCATAGCTGCATCTTCCCTCCCTCCACTCCCCCACCCCCCACATCTCTCTGTGGGAGAGTGGGGATCAAATTATCTCACACTTGGAAAGAGGAAAAGCCCAGAGCAACTGCTGAGAGCAGGATATGGTGGCAGTGGTATGTCAGATGCTGAAGTGCTACCGCGATTTATACCTGTGTCTGAAATCCCCCATCTCTATTAACATCTTATCTACATCTACACGAGGTAAAACAGACACTTGGTTTACCTGCTTTCTACTGCTTCTACACGATCGAGAAAGGAAATAGAAGTAGGACTTCCCACAAAGACTGATGAGTCACATAGCAATTTACACAAGGGCAGCGAGGAGGTTCAGCCCCTAGAATTTGTAGCTCTGGGGTGAATTAATTAGACTGAACTTGCCGCATGAGCCAGATGGCCCTCTACAAAAGCTGGTGGTTAAGTCTGCCATATGGCACAATCTGTAATCAGTGACAGTCGACCAGTCAGTCACAGTAGATACGCTGCAGTACACCTCTCAGACACCAGGGGGCAGAACTGAGATGGGAGTCGACAGGGAGAGGGATACCATGTATGAGAGGGTGGGGGGTGTCTTCCCGTGTCCTGACAAGTCATTAGACATCTGCCTAAACTCATCCATATGCAGTTCTATTTTGATTTGCCTGTGTGAGAAAGTACTATTAAAAGCTTCTGCATCAGATTAGCATGTTGGAATAAACAGGAACGAATGAATGTAAAATTTAAGAGCACTCCATTCATGTTCTTCGGAAGCAATGTCTCATCTGATCCGATCTCAGACTAGCCCACTTCTGTGTAGCGCTTATCCTTACCAGGGTATGGCACTCTGCCCTTGGTCACCAGTTCAGTCAGTAGTATACCAAACGACCAGACATCTGATTTGATAGTGAAGCGGCCGTACAGAGCAGCTTCGGGGGCTGTCCACTTGATGGGGAATTTAGCACCTGGAAAATGGAAATGTCAAGCAAGAAGAACAGTAACAGTATAGCAGTTTGGTCTATCACAGTGAGGCGCAATCAGGATTTCTTGAAGCGCAGCATGACATATTCGGATTATTTTATTGACTGGCCAACAGACCACAACTCATAGATATAGATATTAATTAATAAGCTAATTCTTTTAGCTCTGAGAACAGTTATTATATGTTATATTATGTGTTAAAAACTGGTCTATTTACAGTCCGTGCAGAACCTGACAAGTGTGTCCCTGTGCACTAAATGCATCCGGTTCTTAAAACACACACACACACCTTGTCTGGCGGTGTACTCGTTGTCCTCGATGAGCCGAGCCAGGCCAAAGTCTGCAATCTTACACACCAGGTTATCTGCCACCAGAATGTTGGCAGCTCTCAGGTCCCTGTGGATGTAGTTCATCCTCTCAATGAAGGCCATGCCGTCTGCAATCTGGGATGAGGCAAAACAGAGAACGGCATCAATATACAACCAAAGTGAACAGTCATATAAAGCAAGTGGGACAAACTGCAGCTTTTGCAACTGAAAAAGTGCTTAGATAAATTCTCATTTTAGGACAAACAGACTTCAGTGATGTTACATTTGACCAGTTAATGCAAACTAAAATTCACAATATGTAGTAACAGGAGTGATTATTTGCAGCGTTAAAAATTGGAGATAAACTGGATAAACCTTTAAACACAGCTATTCACCACCTCTACACACTCGCTGTCAACTCCCTCAGAGGCGTCTCGGGGTTTCAGCGTGTCTCGGTCTAATTCTCAGACACTTTTCCACTCTGCTGAATACGGAGAAGAGGGAGTCTGGGACCGTGGAGAGGCGAATTAAGAGCAGATCACAGTAGGTGAGGTGAGTTTAAGTGGCCTCTCATGAGGAGTGTTTAAGTGCCACAGGCAGTTAAGTGGTGGAAAACGAGGGGAGGCACATACAGCGGTGAGGAGAAAGGGAGGGGAGGGTAGAGATGTCAGGTTGGATATTAAATAAATATGACAGGGAGATGGAGAACAAAATGAACCCTTATTCACAGGGAGTGAATGTTTGACTCATTCACACCTACACACACTTGCACACACGAGCTCTGTTTGTTTTTTCTCTCAGCAGCCGGGCAGGTAAGAGGCAAAGGGAGTTTCTGTTTCTGAGTCCGAGTTTTGATCCTACCTGTGAAGCCATGTCCACCAGCTGCGGTAGCTTCAGATATTTACCATCACCCTCCTTCAGGAAGTCCAGTAGACTACCTGTGAAGAATTTTAAAAACCACCGTCACCCAGAATCAATACATCTGTCTGTGTGTTTGTGTTTAAACAGAACGCAAAATGAAATGCAGCATCACAACGGTGAGAATAACCACATCCACCTGCCGGCAAAACGACTGCGTTAGCGAGACAGTGTGAAGCTTTCTGTTGTTGTTTTCGTAATAGCCTCTTCTACTCACAATAATGGTTCAGCCATGCTAATTTACATTACTAGAAGTTGCAAGAATTTTATTCTTATAATTTACAGTGCACATTTTATAAAAAACGATCTAAGAGGTCAGTAATGACACTTTTGTAATTATGATTATGTTAGAGTTGTTTCATGTAAAGCTAAAGGGATTCAGGCAGGTGTTGGACTAGCTAAGGTCAGTGTTTGTCAATGTATATGTACACATTACAAATCATTCAAATATTTAACAGCTGGATGCAAAACATCCTCGACTTCATTAATAAATCCATTCTGTGTGTATGAAGTGCTGGTTTCAACATTCCACACCGCACTTTACTTTTCGTTTGCTGAAGTTTGGACGACTACAGAGTCACAATTTGTTCCCCATTATGTTACCTTTCTCTACTACTCTTGTCTTTACCTTTGCCCATAAACTCTGTAACGATGTATATGGGTTCCTCAGACACCACGGCGTACAGAGGCACCAGTTTGTCGTGTCGCAGTTTCTTCATGATCTGAGCCTCCTGCAGGAAGGCTTCTGGAGACATGGTGCCTGGTTTCAGGGTCTTGATAGCCACCTTAGTAGTGCCATTCCACGTGCCTTAATAAAAACATATAATGAAAACAAAGTGATCAGTGTTGTTTGAACCACACAATAAGGAAATGCTGCATGTGTGCATGTGGTAAAGGTATTACTGAGGAAATGATTCATTTCAGACTTTACCAGTGTATAAACCAAACACTAATGCAACGTTTTTAAAACTGTTCAAATTACTGAAAAGTCAATCCTCAAATCAACTGTTCAGCCAATGATCTCTGGCACTGGCTGAACACTTGATTGAAACGAGAGCAGCTAAAAAGAGAAAGAACACGACAGCTTAAATAATCATCCACTTCCTGGTTGAGAGCCACTTACTCACGCCCTGTTTACACACAATGAGCTGAGGCAGGAGATGTACTGCTCCGTCACGAGGCTGACCTTCATGAATGAATCACACCGAACAAACTATGCACACCACACAAGCTAAAAGACAACGCTAACAACCAAAACAACAATGTGAGATAGAGAGTCTACATGATGTATTTGAAAACATAACAGTAGTAATAGTATCACGAGCAGAAAATCCATCAAGAACAAACAGTGCAGGGAGAGACAGAAAGGGATTCCTGGGCCTGCACAGTAGAGGCTTGCAGGTCGAGGCTTGCTGCAGGCCAGGCTTAATGAAAGCGTGAGTGATGAAAGAAGAGAACTGAAGCGTAGGAGGTGACCTGTGATTGCTGATCTGTGTGTGTGTGTGTGTGTGTGTGTGTAATCAGTTCTTCAGCATGTGGGCCAGTGTGGCAGCAAAGCGGGCTCTTTACTGAGTTACTCCCACTAAACTTCAATCAAGTATATATCATGCCATGGAACTAATTCAGTTCATATACTTTAAATACTGCTGTTCTAAACAGTGTAGAGTGGATTAGGTACACCCTAATGGCTTTGTACGTATGAACATGTTTTTATTCTTCACTAATTGATGGTCAGAGTGTCGTTTATGTGTATGTATGTTGACGACACAGGAAGTACTACACGTGTGCAAAATGCATAATGAATGGAGGTTTTAGTCCATCCAACTACCACAGCATCAACTTTTACATGAGCTTTGCTGATTGATGGCTTAATGGTGGCTGGATTCAACTGTGTCACTTTTACGTAAAGATTTCATGTAGAATCTCACAACATAAAACACACACACCTGTGAAAAATAAAGAAAGAAACTCAGGGAGACGCTTCTGCAGATTAACTGCTACATGCGGAGGTGGAAGAGATTCAGTGTGTCATGTGGATTTGTGCAGTGTTGACCTTTGAGGGAGAGAAGGAACTATAATATTCTAAAGGACTATTAAGAGCTCCATAAAAAGATGCAGCACAGTTTGCAGTCAGTTGTTAGACAGGAGTTAACAAATCATTTACTGTGCTTCCCTTGAGTAAACATTACTATAATATTGTCCAGTTAGTGCCAGGAGTCACTCCATCACCAAGACGAAATACCTGAACAGTCATTAATGCTAAAAACCTGGCAGATACGCTTCTCCACTAGAGGTCCCTTACCCATCCAGACTTCTCCGAAGCATCCCTGGCCCAA
Organism: Ctenopoma multispine; assembly: GCA_034779795.1. Taxonomy (NCBI): domain Eukaryota; kingdom Metazoa; phylum Chordata; class Actinopteri; order Anabantiformes; family Anabantidae; genus Ctenopoma; species Ctenopoma multispine. Next base: position 14,691,284 of record JAUYWH010000009.1, on the reverse strand, counting down.
TTTCACCTCCAGTCGCAGGGACTCTCGTGGGATTTCCCAGGCATCTTTAGCTAGTCCCTGAGTCTGAGGCTTCACTGTGGGGCACACGGCTGTCAGCCTGTAGCACAGACCATCCGCGTGTTCTGGACAGGAACAGACATGTAATAACACAGGGAGAAAAGAAAACAGAGAAACAATGAGCATTAAGCTGGAGCTTGACAGTGATTGGCCAAATAATTCACACCACCAGCTTCTTGAACAAAAACACAGAGAGGTACCAACTGTCCTATCAATAGTCTGGGCTATACTACACCAAATTGACTGTAAACATGTGATGATATATCCACAGTGCTACGTGACAAGCACAGCAAACTACAATAAAAACAAAGTGAAGCAACTGTTGATATTTCCCCTCACAGAATAATCATTTATTCATCACGTCCTCCAGAAATAATTAAGCTTTTGGTGATTTCATTATATGTTTGAGAACCGTGTTGAACTTAAGTAACTTCAGTAAAAAGAACAAAGGTATTGATTTAGCCGTAAAAGCCTTTTCAGACAGAGAGAGTGTAGCTGACAGCAACAGCACTAAACATCTTGTGAATTCTGCACATTGAAAAGAATACAATAAAAATCACTCAACAGGAAACATAAATTCTCCATATGTTCTTTCTGCATGACCTCATCTTAATGACTTTTGCGGAGAACTAAAATGCTACACTTAAAGGGATATGAATGAGCTTTGAATTTACCGGTCATCATTTCAAAAGAGCGCAGCTGTGAATACACGCAGGCAGAAATTAACCTCCTGATTACAGATTTTTGTAAAGTCATCCAAACCTCCTCGTGACAGTCCACAGTGAATTTCACAAACAGCTGCCTTCCTTTCAATACAGTGCAGATTACAGCAGGCTTAATACTGCTTTTTTATTAAAACCTTTTTTTTCTGCATTTATGCCTCTCTTGGCTTAAGACTCACACGGACGTTGTTGTGGTTACTGAGCTGTGACCGTGTCAGTGAAAGCACTGCTTTAGAATCACCGTATAAAAAAGTAAAACATATTCAATACATATCCCAGCAGCAGATCCGCAGCTGAATAATGTATTTTCCACTGCGAGCGCTGAATTCGTTGGCTGAAAAAGTGCATTAAACAATAGGGAGCACTGCAAAAAGCCTTCAAAAAGGCAACAGACCCAAAACTGTCTCAAACACTATTCAAAACACGTTTGCCCAAAACATGCAGTCGAATGGATTCACAAAATACCAGTCTGAAAGAAAAAATAACCGACTGGCTTTGAGCAGGAGGCGCTGTCCAGTTGTAAACAACAATTTGTCTAAACGCTACGTGCAGAGAGCAGGATGTGAGTGCATCATGTCTACAGGCTGCATACCTGTGTAGTGCTTCACCAGCTTCTGTAGTGTCTCAAACTGGGCCCGAGTGGTGATGTAGTAACCACCGTTGTCCAGCTTTCGGATCTTGTAGTGTTTGACGTTGTCACCCTTCACCTCATCCCAGTCCCGGATAGAAAGGGAGTAGGCACCTTTATATAACACAGAAATTCAAACAGATTATGATACATACAGTTGTGAAAAAAAGACTTATAAACTGATGTCCACAGCCGGCAGCATTACAGTGTTGCTTTCAAGGAATAAACCCTCTTACCTTTGGTTGTCTCACTCTCCCTTGCCAAAAAAGTGCCCCGCTGATTTCCTGGAACCAATAACATGCGCTCTGCATCTTTGCGACCCATTTTACCAAAATACCATCTGCCAAAATAGAGAAAGCCACACAGTCAGTCACAGGAGCTCTCAGTGTAATACACAGCACAGCAAGGATGTTATTTGTGTACTGAGAATACAGTGCTTGTGATTAGAAAATTCTCTGGCTTTAAATGAATATGATGAACTGCATCATAACATCATGTTTTTTTTTTTTTCCTTGGCCTGTCACTGACACAGATGACATATGCATATGTCATATATATGTGTCTGTGCTGTCATCATTCACGCCCCTTTTTTTTTTTTTTGATATTTATTTTCTTTTAAGTAGGTTTGATAGAGCCACAGACAGGACCAAGGGAAAAGAAAAGAGAACAACAACAAAAAAGAAAAGAGAAAAGAAAGAAAGGAAAGAAAGAAAAAAAAAAAAAAAGGAGGATAGAGAGGGGGAGACAACACCGACCATCTGCTTCAGTACCTGCTGAGAAAGAAAAAGAGACAACAGCAGAGTAACCACAGCAACTAACATCTGTATCAATCACAATAATTAATAAATATTAAATGCTATTGAACAGCGCTTAGCACTAATATTATAAGATAGATTTAGAGGCAGCAGCTGAGTAAGACAGTGTGTGTCTCTGAGTACCTGATTAGACACACGTGTGTTCACCTGTTCGTGTGAACGCGCTTGTTTTCATAAGGTTCCTCCATGCAAGTGTCTAATAGTGTAACAGTGTGTGTGGGGAACTGCAGCCCCACTCCCTAGGCACATGCAGGAGACCCGGGCATAGGAATCCCAGGTGGATCCATGCAGGGATAAGTGCAGCCCCTGCTCAGAAAAGAGCGAAGAAGATCCTCAGAGGTAGGTCCTCCGACCGCCTCTGTGCCGAAGCCCCAGGGGGCCATGGCGGCGACCCCGCAGGCCCCGTCGGCAGTTGGTCGCACCAGGGAGCACCGGGCCCTGGTCGCCAGCGGTACCACCAGGCAACTCGGAGACCGGGGCACTCCACCGGACCACACCGCAGAGGACAAACTACAACCAACCCGACATTCAACTCCCAAACTACAAATGACAATAGAAACCCAGGCTGAGTCCATCCTCCACCGCCTGCAGAGTGGACTCCTCATAAGCAGGAACCACCTGCAGACTGATGGTAACAACTTCCCTGCCAGTTAACGAGGCCCCCAGTTCCCCCGATGCGCCGAGAGCCCCCGCGTCAGGGCCAGGCCCGAGTGAATATACTAACACACGACCCCGGCGACACACCACACAGAACCCAAGCCCGCCAGACCCCCAGACCGGAGGCATAGCGCTCCCAGAACCCCAGGCCCAAAAGGCGGCTACCAAACTGGCAGCCTACGTCCACCAGCACCAGCTTCCCCAGTAGCGACGCATGCAGCCGTCAGAAACGCACCATCCAAGAGCCCCCAACGCCCCGTCCAAGCCAGGACCACA
>JAUYWH010000009.1:14642483-14688029 GCA_034779795.1 Ctenopoma multispine | reverse complement strand
CAGAGAGATTGATCTAATGAGGTGGCAGAGGCTGTATCAAGACTAATATAGTCCATCAAATAATCTCTATATTGGTTGATATTAAGATTATTTTTCCAGTTCATGAGAACAGTCTTCTTAGCAAAGCATAAGGCGATGAAAGCTATGTGGGTTGTGTTTTTCTCTGTAATGACTCCATCTAGGTGGCCCAACAAGCAAACTGAGGGAGAGGCTGGAATGGAACATTTAAGACACTTTGATAAGTCTTCACAAATCCCGTGCCAGAACTTCTCAGAACCAAAGAGCGTGGATGTACTTGTCAGGCATAACATCATGTTCAACATCAACTCTTTTATGTAGTCAGGGGCAATTAAATGGCTAAAAATGTCATTCAAGTCTACATAACTTACATCACGTTACAAAGGTACAGCTTTATTTACTTTACTGCTGGAAACCAGTCAACACATATTACAGCTCCATAACAACTACTGCTACATACAAATAAGCTTGAAGTGTGTCTCTGGTTTTAAACAATCTTAAAAGATAGCTTCTCTTCTCTAAAAACAAGACAGTCACTACAAGTCCTGTCATGTCAGAAACAAGTTACACAGTCTTTCCTCACAGGTACATGTTGTTTTCCAGAAAATGACTGAAGGCAAAGTTAACTTTCAAGTTTACCCAGTGCTTTTTATGAGTAGTTTAAATATCTCAAATTATTAAAATGGCTGCCAGCCAATTAGAAAAAATGCCAAAACTAACTGTATATGACAGCACAGCCCCTTAATGTTCCTGTCACACTGGATGAACAGCAATGGGAACACCGCAGGCACCCAGCAACATTACAAGACTCCATTGTTTCTAGGCTCACAGACATGTGTATGTATTGGGTTAATCACAATGTGTGACCACATTATGTTAACTGAAAAGGGTATGAAGGAAAAAATTAAAATCCAATATGGATTAAACAGGTTGTTTAAAAAGGATGAGTTCTTACTCTTCAGCCTGTATGGAGTCGGCTGGGGCCACATAGTTACTGGGAATGTAACCTTTCTGTCCGGTGTTGATGGAGCGAGCCTCCCACCAGTCACCTTCCCTAAAGAGAAAAGTCAATGAGACGTTAGACGAGCCGCTCCATGCCATTAAAAGCAAAGCTGAAGTAAGTATTCAATGTGGTTCTACCATACTCGGGGTGGGGTTTATAAGACTTATTAGAAATATAAAAACTTAACATAAAAAAAACTTTAAAAAATCTGATGAGATTACAACTTTATACACGTGTGAAATAATAATAAACAAACAGTCATAGGCAAGTGGGGTAGATGACATCCAAATAATAATATGATGAGTTTGATGAATATTTGCTGCCGATATCTATGACACAGCCTCTGCAAATATCATTAACACATACTGTACAGTAAATGCATTTACTACTTTTCTACACAGTAGAAAAGTTGTACATTTTACTATATCCCTAGTACAATTCTCTAAAGTGGAGGGATGATTTGTGGAGAAACGCGATGGGGACTAAACAGATGGCCCATTAAAGGAAGCCATTAACCCAGACAGATTTCAGCCTAAATATCAGAGATACGATGAGGGATTACACACGCGCGCACACACACACACGCATAAACACAGCCACATGTACATACAAATCCACGCAGCAGGAGTTTGTCAGTGTAAATACTAAATGTACTCACGTGTTGTTGATAATCTGGAAGCGATCCCCCTTTTTGAATGACAGGTCATCCGACGTCCGCGCTTCATAGTCGTACAATGCTACGAAAAATGTTACACCACCTGAAAGCAAGAGGTTTGAATGTATGTTAATAATTAGTTAATCCCACGGAGCTAGATATTGTTTTACATCAAAATGTTCATCAAAAACTTCCTCTTTTGGTAATTTGTGTATCCTACACTTGAGTGATTAAGTCACCTCTTAATTAAAAGATAAGAACTGAACAGATAAACAATGTTCATGTATTTCACAGAATACAACTGTGCTATTTCTGCAATCAGATTGTTGACACTTAATCGTTTGGGTTTAATTAAATAAAACAGATCTGTGCGTGGCCCGAAGTGACAGAGCGCAGAGGGACAACAGGATTCTGATGTTTATCACAAGGAGGAAACAGAACCAGTAGATAAATGTACGGCAGCTCTTCAGGCCAGATTATCCATCTTCAGAAAGTGACTCTGGCTCTGAGGGGGGTGTGTGTATGTGTGTGTGCGTGTGTGTGTGCACATCGCATTCGCATAACATCTGCTGCTTGTAACGTCCTGTGCATAACAAATGTTCAACTGAGTTATTTTAAAGTTGTAAACTGATTTGCACCTAATGACAAGAGACAATTTATATCCTTCATATAAAATTTCATCCATCTGTCAGATAAGCAGTTTCTGTGGTCTGGTGTCATCTCCGCAGACTGACCTGTGATGACACTGGGGAAGGGACTGCTCACAGCCACCGAGGTGAAGGAAGTGGAGGCGCCGCCGAAGGGCGTCATCACTGAAGATGCGCCACCAAAGGGCGTGAGGGCTGCAGCATGACTGTTGTAGCTGTTGTTGTGTGTCTTCATAGCTGGTGAATGACCCATCAGGGTGGGGTCGGGCCCGTAGTGGCCCAGGTGGGCATTGACCGGCGTAGCGTTTGAGTTGTCGGGTCTGTACTTCAGTGTTGGACCCTTGTCCTCTTTACTCCTGACACATCCCATCGTCAAGCCTGAAAGAAAGAGTAGGTAAGTAAGTTTAGATGATATAGAGTCTTTTCAGAACGTACTAGAACTCCTTCACTTTTTATTAGGCAGCCTGTGACCTACATGAACTTGAAGTTCTTATGAACCGATTAATTACAGTTTATAACCGTAACAAAAACAACCGTAACTGCAGCCAAAGACAGAACTCCATCAATAGAAAAAATATTCTCTGGAAATGACTGGATGCACATTTAACACAGCACAAACTGTGAAGTCAATGTTGCTTCAATAAGAGCTATAAAATCAAACGAGCAAGCCAAACATATAAAATAAAACACGACAAATAACAATGCACAAATGATATGCGATTTCTGATGAAAACAAGAACTGGAATTAATTTTATACTAGTGATGGATTTTAAAGGAGATGTTATAAATCAGCTACATGACAATTGAATATAATTTGCAACAGTTGTAACTGTGGCTAATGTTGTGATAAGGTTGTCCATGCGGCAAATAAGTAATCGGATTTCCCTCTGAACTTTATTTCGAGGCACAGTCTTAGAATCTAACAAGCAGACAGACACAAATGAGATTTTCACAGCGCAAACTTTCTGAATTTAAGTTCAAATTTAAAAAATATGAGGCGAGAAGCATTTAGACTTTTACTGGGAACTTTGTTAGCTTCAGTTATTGTCTGACTTTTGAATGACGTCTCCTAGTTTAAAGGCAAGGAGGCCTCATTCCATATAAAGGTCTTTTCACATCCAGCCACTCAGATCTTTTCATTGTCTTCAGCCTTTTGTCCTGTACATGCACACTAATAAAAAGCTTATATACAGTACATGGCAGAGACATCTGAGTTCTCTAGGGGAAATCTACCTGGGAAAACCAGATTTCCTATATGAAAGTTGAGAAATTGGCTTACTCGAGAAACCCAGGAGTAACTAGGTTGCTCAAGTGCATGTAAACACAGTGACAGTTTCACGCTGAACAACAGGTAGACCGTGATTGGAAACACAATCCTGCAACAGGCAGATTAAAACATTACACAATGTATGAATCTGCTTTAGAAGGGTTAGTGATTCACTATAAATTATCATAAGCAGTTCTACTTCTGGAAGACAGGAAGATCAATGTGTATTAGCTCATAACTTAGTAACAGAAACTAAAAGGCTTGAGCTCGTGCTTTGTCATTGGGCTGAGCTTTTGTCACAAATGCAGAGAAATAACTGTAATATTGTTCATATTGGCCTGAGGCTTCTTGGAGCGTCTAACCATAACTCTGCCCTTTAAAACAAGCACACACACTAACGAGTGACCTCACATAACTTCACAAGTCCCAACAAAAAGACCTCGGCTGCCAAGGCAGCGAAACCAGATCCTGTTACAGCCTATGGCCGTATCTCCTCTCCCCTGTGATCACACTATCACTGACACATATTTGAGAAGGACAATTTGGCATTAAGAGGTGGTCTCTCTCCCCTCATGAGCTTAGTGATATATGAGACCATCTGGGTGCGTGTGGGTTTGCAGCACTTTGAGGACTGTGGCCACCGACAGAAGGATAAGTAAGATAAATCTCCACTGGTTAATTTTTTTAATGTTTTAGGAATCAGTACGTTGTTCTCCACAGGAGGAATGTGTAGTGAAAGAAAGATTTACAGCGTGTCAGTTTATGAGCATAGAAATTGAACTGTGAACTTTCCCACTGAACACAATAAAACAAGCTGCTCACTGCAACACTGATCAAGTGTGAGTGACTCAAATCCTGGCATTGGTAAAATGTAACACCAAAGTTTCAGTCAGTGACATGTTTTTCTGCTTTATTTTCTATTTCTTTTGTTTGAAGTTTGTTTCTGAGGCTCAGAGACAACACTTTCTGTGAAGACAAGTTTTAGATTTGAGCAAACATTCCCAAAAACCCAACGAGTGAGATACCAAATACAGATACTTCTCCTGTTCATTGCTGTAATGGATGCATTAATCAGACAACATGCAAACTGGTGCAGGAAACAATGAATTTAATTTCCTCTAGAAACTACGACCTGTGCTTGTGAAGGGCTACAATGAGACAAAATGGAGGTCAACAATCAATCTATGGATCTACGTATTTGACATGAGTGGTGTATTGATTTCCTTCTATGAACAAACAATATTGACTAAAAGCTGGTGCTGATGCAGCAGAAACAAGCAGTAGGATGACTGACAGGGGCTGTAGGAGTGATGGAGATTAATTATTATATAAAAGTATAATAAAAGGAAGTGGAGGAAGAAGCAGATTGATGTACATCACCAATCTGCTTCTTCCTCTGTTCAACATGTAAATAAACAGTTGTCTCAGTTCAGTAGCGGACATGGTTTTATTCTTTGTTTAGTCATTTGAACTACTTTAACTACTGGTAAAAGCAACATATTGCATGTTTTAATGCCAATTGTACATACAACAACATGCCGTAAGTATAATGTGAGGAGCTAATTTCCGATATTATCAGACGAATACATTAAAATTACGTGTCCAGTTGGACAATTGTTACTTTGGGAAAGTACTACACTATTGTTAGCTCAGACAGGATAACAAATAACAACTGGTGGTGACAGCACAGAAGCTGTGTGACTGTGGCTCCACTATTTGTCCTGGCGACTTACTCAAAGAATGAATAAACATCAATATGCTTCATTTACATGTCATGCATACTTGTCATACTAAAAAAATGCCAACATGGAGTTCTCAACTCTGATCCTGTAATTTTCAGAGGAAAATAAATAAATCTATATAAATCTCAAAACATAATACAATGTACACACACGATCCAGATATACACAAACTCATTTAAACACACAATGCTTTAAGCATCCAATAAAAACCGGGCTATGTTAAAGATCCTATATGTAAACAAATACTGTAATCTACATTCATCTGTCACTTCAAACATACCATAGTTATTTCTTCAACCATTTACTGGAAGCATTCACAGAAACAGGAAACCAAAATCTCAACTGGCCCCTATTTGTTGCAGCCTTAGTTTAGTAATCTGAAAACACCCTAAATAAAGTAACCGACAACAGAGATGAAGCCAGCGTAAACACAACCAGCACCTTTGACCTTATGTTGTTGCACATGCCAACCGCTACACATTTCCAAACTTTCAAAAGACTTAGTGGCTGACCCCACCGCTAATGCTACAGCAAACTAACAACTGACCTGAAAGAAAACACGGCAAAGAGTGTCAGCGTGGTCTAAAGAGGGCATCAGTGGTTCAGATAGAGACAGTACCATCAAGTACACCGATAAGGTCGACCATCGTGATTAACAACCACAAAGATCAAGAGTGATGCAAATTTTTTTAATCAATATAGGCAGAAGTCAGAGTGAGCCCACAGTGCTGGCACATGATGGTGTCCTCAACCCCCCCCACAAATTTCACTCTACTGGCACAAGACAGAGAAATTATCTCAACATATCAGATTAAAATGACATTTATCAGTAACTCAAATACTAAAAGAACATTTTTAATAACTGCATACAGAGATCAACCTGTTCATTCTTTCAGAAAACTAGGGAGCATGAAGACAGAGACTGCTCAAAATCAAATGACCAAAGTTGTCTTTTAAACCAGGTCAATCCTCTGTATTCTAGTTTAACTCTTTTGAACATAGTCTTTAAAAAAAGATATGATTTGAACAACCAAACATTTCATCTAATATATGTGGTACCCAGCTTTTGAACCACCCATGGATTACTGTGCTCTGAAGAGAACAGAAAACCTCACCTCCAACCGTTTAGGAGAAAGGCTTTTGGTTTCTCTTTAGTCTGCCCGGTCTACCTTTTGTTATGGAAAAAGAGAAAGTACCTTGTGGTGCTCCCCCACAGATTAACAGATTCCTAAACTTTACAATCCCATACAGATGCCAACACCAAGCAGCACAAATGCTAACAAAGGCAGACACACTATTCTTACCGTGGAGCCAAAAAGCCCAACAATCAATCAAACCAAGTAATCCAAATTCAAAGTAACCTAGCATCTATACACAGGGACAGATTTGCAGCTGCAGCTGGTATGAAAGGACAGTTTTATCACTGCAGAAAACTAAATAAAATCACTACTGTATACAGCATATGCTATTTAGTGGATAGCTATGACCAAACACTTCAAGAACACACACATGTGCAGCATGTTTCTCTGTGGTTATCCACTACCCCCAATCCATTAAGCTATGCACTATTTCATTCCTATTTAGCTGAGTTTACATGTGATGTCTAAATCCCAGTAAGAAAAAACATCCATAAAATGTAATAAACAGATGAAGTCTGAGAATATTTTTGGCCATAAATAATAATAAGAAGAAAAAGATTCCTGTAAAACCACTGATTTTTTTTCCCTTTTGTGACAAATTTACCAAAACTAATGATGACTCTAATCAACCTCACTGTAAACCAAATTACAGGCAGATTATTGTTTCCTCTCTCAGAGGGTTTCCTGAATGAGGCTGATATATAAACAGTGAGATTGGCTGGAAGAAAAGTGCCATTCTTCCGGAGGCTCTCAGGGAGCACAGTAAATACCCCCCTGAGCTCATACAGAGATGTGGGTCATGGATCTCACTGAGATACTTTTGTAAATTGCATTTGTTTAACTAGAACTCTTAAGACCTGATAAACAGTAACAGATACTTTGCTTATTCAAACCCTCTTAGGATCTTTGGTAAATCTTCTGTTTCTACATTATTAAACAACATACAGCAAACTGAAACAAGCCACAGTGGATTGCAGAGACACGTTAAATCTGACTTCAAAGGAAGTGGACATGTACATACTGCCACAGATATTTGTGAATAACTTTAATCCCAGACATACTGTACTAGAGCACACAAAAGGCAGTGGTATGTGTTCAAACAAATGCTGGAGCCGGACCCCATCCAAGGACATGTGACATGTGAGGCTGTGTGCCAGACTGCCAGCGATGCCATGTCAGATTAAAGAGACAGAGGCTGACGCTTCTTCCCACAGGACCCAAATGCAGCGCTTCAGAGAGTGTTTGGTGTAGCCGGCAAGCAGCAACAGTTACATGGTAAAATCCCAACACTAAATGTTATCAGGGTAGCTCTACATGTTTTACACGGAGAAGAGCCTGCGGGCTAACTCACAGCTGCATTATTTATTCTGAAAGTTATACGGTCAGGGTAAAAGCTTATATTATCTTCTCAGAGTTGTAATGGTAATCGACACCATTCATAAGAAATGAATGTGGGAAAAATGGCAAAAAAAAAATAGACATAAAAAAAAAGAAGAGCAAAAAAAGTGAAAAATCTTATAGACAAGTGTAGTAAGAATATTAAGAACTGATACTTTATTAATCCCGTGTTGTGGACAGGCAGCTTCCTGGGTTTGGGCTTCAGTGTCTTGTTCAGAGACACTTTGACATGTGCTGGGGGAACCAAAAGGCGAACCACTAACCCCTGGGGTTCGTAGGCGACTGCTCTACTAACTGAGCTACTGTCACCCTTAATACAAATTTTTCTTTGTCTATAAGAATCATTCTATATTTAGCTTTAATTCTGGCAAAGCTTTGTGTTATTATTTTTAGTGTTTGCTCTCAGGATCTCACTGACTGGAGTTCTGATAAGGAATGGTGCAGTATAAATGGGATATTAGTTTACGTGACACATTCAGCCACATAAAGTGTGACACAGCTCTTGGATTTGTTAACTTTCTGACTAATCTGATAACATGCAACTCTGGGCCGGTCCGGGGTAGGTCATTTGACCTTTGAGCTACTGTCTTGGGTAACCTTTACAGTTACTGTGGACAAAATAGTGACGCAAACTCCACTTTTCCACTGCGTGCAGTATATTCAGACCACAGTACATGGACTGAGACAGAGTGAGACTGTGAGAAGAGACTTGCATTAACATTCAGTGCTGTTGACCTGACAGAATATTGACAGCAGATATCCCCTTAGCTTCAGATGGACAACAGCACTGCTTACATCAGTGACACTCAAATTATACCATTTACTGATACTTCACATCCTTGCAGCTGCCTGTCCACAAAACTTCCCACAAGGGCTTAATAAAGCATTAAACTATATAATAAAAAGTAATACTGAGGACGTTTTCCACTGTTTGTTTCAGTACTACAGGAAAGGGCATCTAGTTGCTAATGAGTATCTGCATTGGTGTTTTCACATGGCTTGTGCAAAGAAACAGGATGTAGAAGTCTACCAGCCAAACCTGCACATAGCTTTAAAGATAAATCCAGTGCATAAGCGCGAAAGTTAAGGTGACAGACCTGCTCCGCAAAAACTGACCACCATCACAGAGAGAGATGAGAAAGCACCGGGGGCTGCAAACCATTACTGAAGCGTTACTCAGTAATTGCCCTGGCACACTCCCTCAGATGCAGCTCGGTCTTATCTTCAGGGCAGCCTGCCATCTCTGCCAATCACAGTGAATGGAGGGGGCCAGCGGATGGGAGAGAGGAAGTTCCTTCCGAATCCATTCATGCCATTGAGGCCACCTGCTGTGTCTGTCAGAGACTGGAGTGAGGCTGAGAAGACGAAATAGCGATCAAGCTATATAAAAAAAAAAAAGAAGAGCTCTTCTTGTTTTCCGTGTCTATATCTGAAACTTGAACATTTTCTCTCTGTCGCCAGAAACCAAGACATTTGGTGAATTTTTCAGTAAGAGTCTGTGTTTCATTATGACTCTGCCCTTTCCACTGTGGTACAAAAACGTGTCCTTGTGGAAAAACTAATGATACTGTAGAGTCTCATTCACGCCATGAGGGCACTCGACTCGAGAGGTTTGAGAGAATCGTCCACGCCTCCCGTTTAAGTCAGATCCCTGAACCTTGGCCAAATACCACCTGTTAGTGCTCCTCAGTCCTCTGCCAACAGTCCTGTCTATTCCAGCTGTGTGTGTCCCTCTGTGTGTGTGTGTGTGTGTGTGTGTGTGTGTGAAGGAAACATGGCTGTATGGCCAACTGGGGCTGTACTAACAGCAGGATTACCATGGAGGAAGATTACTGTGACATCAGAGGACAGCACACCAACACATGCACAGTTATGCACAGACTGTGAATACATAGACACACACCAACGCAACACCACAGCAGCCTTCCTGTGCTGTTCACCTTCATACAAACAGCACCGTGTTAAGTGCACTGGGAGTTGTATCATCACAGTAACACAGCACAGATTGGGTTGAAACTACTGAGAAAAGGCATATATTCCAGGGGTTTGTGTCATTCAGGAAACTCTGGCGCAATCCAGCATGTCTTGCAATAAAGGCCTACAACAGCTGAGGCCTGCGGCAGCTGATTGTGTTGGGTGAGGCACACAGAGAAGTTCAAGTTGTTCAACTTTGTCATGTGAAAGAAAATCAAACTAAATGAATTTAAAATGAAGCTGAAGCTGTGAAATCTACAAAAGCATGAAAAAAAAAAGATGTGTTAAGTGTGTTTGTTTTTCGGCTTCAACTGTGTAAATTCAACAATCTAACCTTGTTTCAGTACGCCCTGGGATTTCTTTCCCTCCCCGTGCTCTTCAGACACAGGGACCCACATGGATCAGGTCCAGGATCCGCGTTCAAAAGGATCCCATGTTTTATTACAGGGGAACAAACCGAGGAAACTCTCTTGGCCCTTTCTCCCCAACTTTCTCCAAGTGTCACGGCACAGCAAGGCCCTACCACTCCACTTCCAAGACAAAATGTGACTTTTTTTTTTTTGGGTGAGCACTTCTTACCTTAAAAGCGACCGCAGCAGCGTTGTACTTCGGCTACATGCGTCCTGTGATCTTTTCTTGTTTTCCTCTCCACGTTTTTTTTTTTATTTTTATTTCACGTCGACAAATCCAACAGCAGTGGGAAAACCCGAGCAGTCTGACTAACGTGGAATCTCAGTCTTCCGTCTGTCCCATACCGATTAACTACTTCACCAGCGCAAACTCCTCCGCTGGGATCGTTAATATTCCTTTAAAAGAAGAGGACGCGCCGCCTGCTCACGAAGACGGCTTAATATGGCGGAGGAACCGCAACGCAAAACAGTTAAAATATCCTGAAATCACCGCCTGCTGATAGGTCACTGTTGTCCTGAAAGACACACAACAATAGCCGGACTAGCACCGAGGAGCAGACGAGGCCAAAGAAGGAATCATGCTGCGTTCACGCACCCAGATTAGGCTCGTACTTTCTGCATTCACAGTTTCACAATCGAGCTAACACACCCTTTTAAGCTTGTGGCCCTTTGATGTCGGGTTGTGAATGAAAGGTTTTCCAGTTCTGACCACTTAAAACAAAAATACAACCCCTGTGTGTGGGTCTAAAACTCCAGTTTGTGAACCAGTAAATAACACAGTCACCATACATAAAAACATATACAAAACACAGCAGCAGTCGTTGTTTTATTATCAATTAACCAGCATGAAATTTTCTTGAATAATAAATTAATTCTTTGGTTTCCAAAAAAAAAAAAATTAGTGATACCAACAAACTAGTCAAACTGACCGGGAGGGCTGGCTCTGTGCTGGGATCTTCACTTGAACTCTTGGAGCGGGATGCTAAACAAAATGGAGAGCAGCTCGGACAAAAACACACGGTATGCACCTTTTAATTGGTATTTTTAATTCAACATAATTTAGTAAAACTTACAACAACACATAACATGCATCCGTTTCGTTTCTGTAGGTTAAACTCGAGATGTTCTATATTTTCCTCTTAACACTTGAACGTCGCATCATGTCCTATTGAATGGCTTTCCCGTGTGTCCAACATGGCCGACATCCCTGTCTCAGATTAGGGAGAAAACCCTCCACCTCGGCCCGTTAACAACAATAAGGCTGCTCACATTTTTATCACCCAGTAGAGTCATACTAAATATTTGAACCTGCTTTATTTAGAGTAATGACCGTCTATGTAAGGTACCGTTTAACCTTTGAACCTTATTCACAACATGCGAGCGTCTGGCGCCCTCTAGGTTTAATTAAAGGGTGAAGGGGTTACCATGTATAATTATAGTCTCCTTTTAAATTGAAACACAGGCCTGCATGAATCCAAATAAAGTGTTCCTGCAGCACAGACTGTGAAATGATCTGATGTTAACTTATGTTATATGATACAAGCATGCTATTTATGGTTTCGGCCCTGTAACGTTTCCAAAGGTAAATAGAGTAAACCTAGAACCACATTAATAATACGAGCACTTATACAATAACAAAAAGATAGAATTATATTTTGAGAAGGTGGTTAAATGTAATATTAAGCATCAGTAAACTGCAGTTTCAATAGGCGGAGACGGTTTGAAGGGATTTGCTGACCCCTGCTGGCTCCGACTGCGCTGTGCAGGGGCAGCACTGCAGGTTTCCTTCAGGGGACGTCTACTACAAAGCTGCCCCAGAGGGAAGCAAGGTGTACTGAGCAGCTACACGCAGTCAAAATGTCAGTGTCACTAAATGTGTTGTTACCTTTTCATTAACAGCATTACAACAGTTTCTGTTCGCTTTGTGTCCCAGAAATTGAAAGGGTTGCAAGAGTACGGAAGATTTAAATTACCCAGAAATAAACAACCCAAATAAACTGATAAAATGAATTATAACACATATGGTAACATGTTTCATATTTTATTATTGTGTATTAATTCACTATGTCGTCATTGCAAGTCCTAGAAAATCTAATGGCAAAATGGGTCAGTGACAGGAAACATGTTTATGCTAAGGCTACAGTATCCAAAAAAATGCTCCATAACTTATCTCAGTGTGGAAAGGTACTGCTGAAACCTCTCATAACACAGGCTCAGAGCAGCCTGGCAGCAGTGCAGAGATATTCACATCACCTACATTTATCCATAAGACTGGGACTGGTCCTGAGTTGCATGCTAACACCAGCTTACGTAGCTTTTAGGGTAAATGAACCTTTAATCTCATGGTTACAAGTATAATCCTACTGTTATGTTATGTAGCAACTGTTGCCAATTGGAAATGATAAATGTTCTTCTCCGTACACAGACCAAATCGTTCCATAACATCACCTTCCTTCTTCCTTTGCTCTGATTTGAATTTCTACAACCACGAGAGGGCCGTGTTGCTTTCACAGTAAAGAATGGTGTTGCTGAGGAGTCTTCATAATTTAATGACAAACATACATCCTATAATTAAGGTTGTGTTTTACTTCATTCATTTATTTGATTTGTTTTATTGGAGAAATTTTTAATGTCCACTTATTATGATTAATAAATGCAATGTGCATTTTTACAAAGCGTGTTTTCTTTCCCTGACATCTACATTTATCTTGTGACACAGTGATAGTTTTACCTCTCCAGGTCTCAGCCTGTTGGTGGACGTGCTCACAGCTTATGACAAGCAGATACAGCTTCATTAAAAGTATTTGAACCACCAGTTTTTTTGTATGTTAAACCCACACTCCAACAAATCACCTTGTACACAACTTAACCCAATAATATGTGTCAATAATAATAAAACCCACAATAAAGCCATTGCAATTACATGAATGGACATTTGTACTACTGTTTCATGTAGGTACCAAATGTAGGTGAGAGGGTATTGCTCATGTTTTCCTCATCCCCTCCTGTTTGCTCTGCTGGTGTCGCTCTCGCATGTTTCTCTCTTCTCCTCATGATGGCGCCGTTTGCTCAGGCTACCGAGCCACCGAGCTCTGCCTCGCTGTTCCGGGCCTCACATCAGCAGTCTGCTCCCGTTGCAACACATGGACTTTAAGTTGCGCTGTTCACAGGAATCACGCCCCGCGCAGAAGTTGCGGATAGGCCTCTCCGGCGGTGACTGGCTCTTGTTCGTCACGTTGCGTCAGCGTAAACAAAACGCTGACGTGAATCTCTCTCCTCTTTTACAAACTCTTCAGTCGGTGGGTGAGCTATAAGGTGTTCTTCACTGGCGTACAGTGCTCAATCAAAAGAAGTGGTGACCTTTTTATGACGCGCCATACATTTCTATTTTTTAGACACCTTACAAATTAAAAGTCTCATATAACGTACCGACATATTCTGCTGCATGTGTAGTTTATACGTAATGAATGTTAATGTCAAGTTCATATTTCACTGCAGTTTTATTTGACCAAATAATAAGAAGCATGTTAAAGAGATGCAGCAACTACAAAGGTTCAACTTAATACTAAAAAATGCACCAGATTAGTCACCAGCTTAATCTGTGGTAAGAATTAGGCCCCGGTGTTTGTTCGCTAATTACCACATATATAACTGCATAGCTACAAGGCTCTAGTTTTTTTTTTCGTTTTATCGTATGATTCAGCACATTATAATGTTGCAGATAATTTCGGAGTAATGTTAGGAAAACTGTTCAATCCTTTATGAAGCCACGTAGGCTGATGGCACTCTGAACCGGCATCCTGCGTCACCAGCCCGTGGTCAAATCACATTACGCGTCTCTTTTATTTCAGCGATGTAAGGGACAGGCCGGGGCCTTGGCGCAGTCATTGCACGGCAATTAAAGCCACCCCCATTGATATCCAGTGAGCGATTATTGGAAATGATCTCAAAAAGTGACAGTAAAGTCAGAAAACCGCAGTTCGAGACGATTCGTTTCAGCACTGGACAGCTCCCGGCTCCCCAGAGGCCTCCAACTTGTTCAGCGGAAGCCTCATCACAAACCCCCACCCCTCCATCAAAACCACCCAGTCACATGAAACCACCACCAGCAAAGATAATCATTTCCCAGCTCAGTCCGACTCATAAAAGCCTAATTGGACTTATTGATGACGTGTGTGTGGTGGGTGGGGTGGCGGTGTGGTGTGTGTGTGTGTGTGTGTGTGTGCGTGGGGGGGGGGGGGGGGGGGGGTAATTGATTTGTTTCACCCCCCCCCCCCCCCCCCCCCCCCCCACGAAGTGATGTGTTTCAGCCGTCACATCGTCCTGTGTAAAGTTTATGAACTCACGCGTTGATTCACAGCACATTTCTGGTTTTAAAAGAAGAAAGTTTCAAAGTAAACTTCCATCCTAGGAGGGAGGTTGGGTGGTGGTGGTGATGGAGGGAGGGGGGGGGTCTGACGGATGCATCGATGAGGAAGCAAATGTACTATTATATTCCGGGAGGAAGACTTGATGACGTCTATAGCATCCTTAATGTGACATATTGGAGGGAGGAGGAGGAGGAGGAGGAGGGGGGGCCAGGCTTACGATGCATGGATAAAAATCCAAGGCAATCACAGCCCAGGACAAAAGTTTAGAGCAGCGACATGTAGACGATCACACAGCCCACTTTCCCCACTGAGTTTTTGTTTGCGACTGGTTGAGTTCTGTTAATTGTGTATAAAAGTGAGACAGAGGCTGCACTGAGGGGACCACAAGGAGACGACGGAGGCGCTTCAGCCAGGAAAGAAGTGCCGTGAGAAAGACACCGTCTCTCTTTCTCTCTCTCTCTCTCTCTCACACATACACACACACACAGACACACACAACACACACACACTCTACCACAGCCGCGCCCGGATCACATCCTCCAGCACAGCGCTCTCCCTGCTTCCCTGCTATAGGTATGTGCTTTATCTGCGGATTGTCTTAAAACTCGGAGAAATTCACTGATGGAGAGCGAGATTAAAGTAACGGAAAATATTCTTGTTTTTTTTTTTTCTGCGCTGCATGGAGATCTGATGTTTTTAAAGACTTTGGCGCTGCATGCATCGGACTAATCGGTCAATACCACCAGTTAAACTTTTACGAAATGGGATGAATAAAACAGAAAGAAATATATTTTTTTGTGGTTTGTTTGATTTGAGCAAACGGACGCTGCGCTTATCCAGTTAACTGAACCTGGTTCATATTCGATCCAGCTTTGTAGTTTGTAATAACAGAAGTAGCAGAGCATGTGAATCTGATAGAACAAAGAGCGAGCATGTTGTTTCTAGGAGTGACTAACCTGTTCCATGTTACTGTTTTTCATTTTCTAACAGCATGGCCAGTTCGAGTAAAGCGACTTTAATCTTGCTCCTCTACGGAATCTTAATGCACTACAGCGTCTTCTGCACACCTATCGGACTAAGTTACCCTAAGATTAGGTAGGTGTTTTGTGATAACGTGATTATTGCTTTATATTTGTATTGATGCATTTTTAAAAGCTGCTAAAAACACAGTTTAAGTGATATTTGAATTACGGTTTATTATAAAGTGATTTGGACAATTTATCTTAAAGTGTGCGTAATTGCGCAAACTGTGCACGCCATTTAATTGTGAGGAAAAGCAAAAAGAAGTCGTACTTTCATCACACACACACACACGCACACACACACACACACACACACACACACTCACACACACACACTGCACGTCCTGTGTGGAAAATGGCTATGGAAATTGTGTGGAGGTATCTGTCCGGTGGGACGGTTCACAGAACTCCCCTTATTAAAAATGAGAGCGCAGTCAGTGCAATGGATAGCCCTCGGGATGACGGTGGACTGGCGTCACCAAGGAGAGGCGAGGCAAAACGAATCGGAGAGCTTCTTCTATTTAAGATTTATTCTTTTTTTTTCTGCGAAAAACATATCCACAAACTGGGCGTGGTTCTTATTGGTTCTAAATTTTCACAGCGAAACGCAGCATTGTCTTAAGCATTTTTCTGTTTGGCTCCGTGCCTGCTCTAAATGTACAAATGTTCACACACTGTTGTTTCGGTCCTTAAATAATTAACGAGGCTGTGTTTTGAACAAGTTTGACTTAAAAACATATTTCACCGATTAAATTGTGTATTTAACGATAGTGAAAAATACGGTTTTGTACATTTAACACGTTTTAAAACATTATTTTTGTTCCATTTGAATTATTTCGTTTTCTGATTTTATTATAAATGCTCGTAATCGTTTGCATTTTCTTTTTGTTTTCTTCCAATACCTCTACTGCATTTAACCTCCCACTGATCTCAGAAGCGGATGCAGACATTTTGGCATTCTTTCACTCCTGCTTCCCACTTGTGCACAGATCAAATTTGTGATGAATGCTCTCCCATTTGCAGACTTGAAAACGACGCCTTCGATGAGGATGGCAATTCATTATCCGACATGGGTTTTGATAGCGATCAGATTGCTATACGAAGCCCACCATCCCTGAACGACGACGCGTACACTCTATACTACCCACCAGAGAAGAGGTAAACGTGCTTCCACATCACAGCTAAAGCCCTGAGCTGGATTTCATTTTAATGACTTTTTTGCTGTTTGCGATAATGTTTGCTTGCTTTGTTTTCCCCAGAGTTTCTCATGTTATTTGTTCAGTGTTATTTTCATACGGAGTAGCCTAAAATGTTAATTCCAATACTGTTAATAATCAAGAGAAAAGCTCGGCAGATACGGAAGAACAGCCTGTGTGGCTCCCATTAATTGCACTTGATGTGACACTGGACCTGCGGGTGGGTGGGGACATTTTAGGCTACTTTGGATCATTTTGTCTGCGCTTTTTAGTCACTGATGATCTATGTGTTTTGGCGTTTTATTCATCTCAGACCAGAAAGGCATGCTGAGGAAGAATTAGATAGAGCCTTGAGGGAGATCCTGGGTCAGTTAACAGCGAGACATTATCTACATTCTCTGATGACAATTCGTGCAGGGTAAGGGCATTTCTTATAAGCGTTCACCTGCAGTCATCATATTTTCTGTGTCTGCGCTGCACAAGTTCAGGCTGCTGCACCACTGTCTATCATTTTATGTGAGTGTTTTTTTATTTATTTATTCCTCCACACATATATATGTGTATATAAAAATGTCCCAACATTTTCATTACACCTTTTTGTTTAGTATTTTTGCTGTCGCGTTGCACTGCGCTCCTCTCTAAAGAGTGAGGGTCGATTTTGTGATACTAAACACACTGACATTTATATGTGATTAATCCATAAATCGATTTTGTTTGCCCAATAACTGATGAAAACTCCTGCGTCAGAATGTACAATGGGCTGCATATGAATCATTTATAACTTTTCTAAAACGCTTAAATCACTGTTTCTTTTACGCTGTCTTGCTTGTCGCCTTTTTTCAAACGAAAAAACGAAAACGAAAAAAAAAAAAAGGCCCACACATGAATTATTAATGATTCTAAGCAACTTTGCGCCATGGCAAGCTGAAGAGATTATCAAAGCTACAGTGTGAAATGACAAAGAGCAGGAATGTGTCGGGAAGTGGGAGGCTGCAGCTTTAACTAATGAGCTTTGTTGTTTGTGTTTGTGCTGTTTTTTTTGTGTGTTTTTCCAGTGAAGACAACAGCATGGAGGACGAGTCAGAGCCCTTATCCAAAAGACATTCAGATGGGATCTTCACCGACAGCTACAGTCGCTATAGAAAGCAGATGGCCGTGCAGAAATACCTGGCAGCGGTTCTGGGAAGAAGGTACAGACAGAGAGTTAGGAACAAAGGACGCCGACTTGCCTATTTGTAGCGTCGTTAAAGCGCCCAAACTGCCCTCCTGTGTATATACATCCAGTCGTTAAATCATTCAGATATATCTGACCAACCAGTGGATTGCGCCTGTGTTCTTTCAACATGTATTTATGTATGAAGTAAAGCCATTAAAATGAATATTTTAATAATAATATCGTTTTTTTTTCTTTTTGTACAAAAGCACTTGATACCGCACAGTTATACTTTGTGGACCAATATTTTATTTTCATGTTAAGATGTTGAAAACACAACAAAAGGACTAAAAAAAAAAAAAAAAAAGAAATTAGAAAAAAAAGATAATTGTGCACATTCAACGTTATGCGCTTGAAATCTTTAAAGGTCATCTACATATGCAGAAAATAAATAGATTTTAAAAAGACAATCAAAGTATTGAATGTTATACTTATTTTTGTAACCAACGTTCTATTTTTTTAGTGTTGTTTGTTTTCCAAACAGGCCCAAAGAAGCAGTGAGCATGCTATGTGAGGCATATCCGGCTTATCCTAAATGATATGTGTTGCCCTTGTCCACCCATCTCTCCTTGCTCCCTTAATGGGAGCTCTGTGGGTTTGTACAGCTTGCTGCCCCACCAGGGGAATTTAGATGGTTTTTGTTGTAAACAGCCTTCACTTTGATTGACTTACATGGTCATTCACGTAACCGGCAGTAAAATCCAACCCTCTTTTAAACTGAAATTTCATTGCAGGCTTGTGCAAGGGCATGATTGCCTATATTAAAGATAAAGGGAAGCACACACGTTGCTGTGAACAGTATGCAACTAACACTGCTTGCTCACTTGCCTCAAAGTCATTTAATGTAGGAGAAAAATCATGCTTGACAGGACTGTGTAAAGAATGTTCCATATGTGTGTATTCAGTACAGTATAGAAACTACACAGTGCTCATATTCATCTAAATGTTGTCTGTGTTCAGTCAACAGAGCTATTTGGAGGAGAGTGCTTCAATTGTTGATTGTATTTAGGCAGCACTACATTTATCCTGAAAGGAACCAGAGGATGTAAGGAGCAGGGGATCAAGCATTTCTTTTATCAAGAGGTGTCAAGGAAAGGTAGCATCTGAGTTACAGTTAGGAATATTTAACTGTTAGTTCTTATTTATTGGTGCATGTGGAAACTGACACCTTGCTAATTTTGCTTAGAAACTGCATGCCATCGTGCTTTTTGCATTGTGCTATTTGGGATGTAGGCTCTGCTAAGCCTATTTCTAGCACCACTCCCCCCCTCCTCAAATGTGATGGTAATGTGAACAAGGAGGGCTAGAGGTGGTGGAAACTGGTACTGCACTGACTTGTTGAATTTTTACCTCCCCAGCTACTGTCATTGTGGATATCATAAGACACTGGACGCCCTTTGTGCTGAATGCCTTTGTTCTGGTAGCTGTTTTTGAAGGTTCTTTTGCTTCTAGATGCTAAATAGTTCTGTTATTTGACTGTGCTGTGGTTTAATTGTCAAGACAAAGCCGATCTGTGTGTTAGATGTCTACTGAGTATGTGCAGTGAGGATGTGATAAAGAGCAGAGAGAGAGAGAGAGAAAGAGAGAGAGAGATAGGTATGCATGTAGAAGATGAAAAGAGGAGGAGACAAAGAGAGACAGTATGTGTGTGACAGAGAAAGCGAAATAGGTTGTTATGTAAGAGACAGGTTGTAGTGCCTACGAGCCTGAGAGAGGTTGTTGCTTCTGGATAGAGAAACAAACAAGAGGATAGAGCACCGATGTCTCACCTCAACTGCCAAAGTGAAATCAGGGTCAATGAGTCTGATGTAAATTTTCAGATGTTGAATTCCCTTCACTTTGGTATCAGCAGAAGGATCAACAGGATGTGAGTGAAGCTGGACAAGGCCACTCTTACAGTTTCCCTCTTGCACTGTAATGGAGGTGAATTAAATTCAGCCCTCGATCAGAGGGATCTTCCCACTGACTTTTATTAGATGATTGCTTATGTATTTATTCACTATTATGCAAATGCAGGTTTATGCACCCCCGCTACCCAAATCAGTGGCCTGTGTTCCCCCACAGAAGCTATCAATACACTATTTTTCCAATTTGGCTTTATCCTACATGTGAATGTGTGTGCGGATGCAAATGTTTGCATACTGGTACGCATTTGTGTTTATGTTTGAGTGTGTGCGTGCATTTAATGTTTGTTTGCGCGACTGACTGACTGACTGACTGGGCGCGAATGTGGAGGTGGAAACAGCTTTTGGCTTTGGTGCCTTGCTTCAACGTGAGAAAAAATAAAACTTAAAAAAAAAAAAAAATCGCCACAAGTGACAGATGGCAATTTTAGTGGCCCTACAATGCTGCAGTCCATTAGCTTACATTGAAACTTCCTTTTACTGTTTAATTGCTCGGCTTAGTCTGCCCCAACAGTAGTAGAATTAGGCTTTCTTTTTAAAGCATGGCCAATGATTTATTGAGTAAAAAATAAAAAAGAATAGAGTGTATATGTTGGTGGAGCAGGCAATGTGTGTGTGTTTACGTGTGTGCACGAGTTTGGGGTGTTCAGTGTCTGTGGGAGTTGTGAACAATGATCAGTGTTTGTTACTGTTGATTATGAAGTGTTGATTATTTTGATATTGGCCAGTCATTTATTAATCAGAAAATAGCCCCAACATATTATTTACAACTATGTGCATCATTATCTAGACTAAAAGGGTTTCAGAACATGACAAAGATGTTGTTCGGATCATAGAAATGCCTGTTGTTGATATTTCTAAAAGCGCCAAACGCCTTACTTCAATGTTTAATCTCTTATATATCTGAAAACAATGTGTTTAAAAGTGAACCTTAGTACAAGTGACATCGTTATACACACAGGAGTCCTTATATGGGGTTTTACGTTTCTCAATGTTATGAAAGTGTTGTAAGATTTGTATGAATAAATTTTTGTAAACAACATTTTCTAATCAATGTCTAATCTTTTAAAATACATCATTTAAAAGTTGACACATATGTTGTGAAAGCGATAAAATGCAGGAAAAGCAGAGAGTTTTTTCACACATCTTGACTACAGCCTTCTACTTTACAATAAAGCTCAAATCTTCCTACCAAAGACGACTTAACAGAATCACCCAGAGCCACATGTTTGCTGAGCAGAGATCTTCTCCTGAAACAAACACAAACATCAAGTCGTGTTACACAAAATAAAGTCTAACATCCTCAAGCAATCACACCAGCAGCTGTTGTTCTCCAGTGGGTTTTGTTGACCTGAAGTCCTATCAAGTTAAATTTATCTTTCCAAAGCCACAATCAACAGAAGGGAAAATAGCAAATCTGAGAAACTGACAGCACTGGATACTGAGAGGAAGTCCTCTAACCAATCTGCAAGAGATGCTGCACTGCAGCATAAACAAAAATCAATGTGTGTTTTAATGATTAATCCTTGGCATTTCAACACGGTTTTAGTATTTTCAGGTTGCTAGATATGAAATGAAAAAGGAGTGTGAATAAGGTGTGACTACGCCTAACATAAGGCATCTGTAATTCAAGCCGAAGAACCACCAACACGTCGAACAGGCTCGTCAACAAAAGCTAATACTCTGGACTGAGCAACAGAAGTCAGAGATTCCCTCCTCCCTCCATCCTTGGCCTTGGAAGTGCAGCTGTGTCCCATGAGAGAAGAGGATGGGTGTGGCAAAGGAGTGTGTGTGTGTGTGATCTGATCCTCATCAGCCAGCATGAGTGCATGTGTGTGTGCGCACATGCACCAGAGCTCAACTAACCCAATCAGAGAAATGTTGCATGGCAACGGTCCACAAAGGGACACGGTTATGTATACGCATGTGTCAAGTGTGTTTGTATGTGTGGAAAGGAAATGACACAGAGAGATTCTGTTTGTGTTTGTGTTTGTGCACAGGTCTATAAGTGTGTCTGGCTTTTTGGCTGTTTGTGTGCACCACACAGCCAGTCCTTGAGTGGGATGGGGTTCTACATTACACCTTACATTTGTCCACGCTCACACTGCTTGCAAAGACACAATGATATCTCTATGTCACCTACAGATACTGAAAGTATAAGAAAACAGGCGGTAAAAATGGTTAATTAAAGTCAACATAATTTGCCACAAGAAACAGCCACACACTCACATTCTGCAAAGTACATCTTTGTTTCACCCCTGAGGACAGTGATTCATGGGAGTTTCCCTGTTGAGATGAAAAGGCTGACAGATTGTCGACTGTCAGTGTTTGAGCTACCTGTGTGATATATAGAATGTCTCCATTCTTCATCCCTCCCTTCCCCCGCTTATCCTTCTCTTTAGCTGTCAATAAGAAAATCAGGCTTAGTCCTCTTGACAAGCAGAGATTCTTAGATTTCTTCTGTGACATTTTTTTTGGTTGTACAAAAGACGCATTGAGTGAGTGAGTTGGGTGAAATAGAGCAAAAGATGGATTGCTAAATAAACTGGATTTGATATTCACACCCTGATATGCCCACAAGACAAATTGAGACAAATACAGCAATTTGTTTGCGTAGGAGTAGGCGTCATATGAGGGGCCACCCCGAACCAATGTACATAATGTGCATTAATGCCTAAATCAATATAAGGGGGCTCCTCCTTCCTCATAGTACAACATCATCGCTCCTCTGTGGTGTGCATCACTCCCCTCCTCACATGGCCCTTAGTGTCTTTGAGCTGTTCTACAATTGATCTGAATATTTCAAAAGTTATTACCCTGGGTTGTTTTGTTGGTGGGTTCTCAGAACAAAAATGGGAAAATCTCCCAAAATTAGAGCTGGAAGAACAGCCTGGCTCACACTAAACTGAGTTTGGATTCATTCATAGCTTTTTAATAATGATCTCTGCCCTGCTACGCCTCTAGACATGTCTTAATCATGTATAAGTTGTTCGAGGGGGAAGGGGAGCTTTTCCAATGGGAATACCCATACTGCTGCCACAGCCACACCCAGTCGTCTTTGTTTGTCATGTGAAGCCAGAAGTGCGTATGCATTTGTAATAATGATTTATTGCTTGTATAATTTGCATTTCTGTCTTTTCTTTAGTTGTGTGTGTTTATTCAGCTACAACACAAACACTGCTGCTCGCTTCCTCTCGTGTGTCGTAGCTAAGAATATAGCACTCACAAGACAAGTCCAGACACAGCAATGATGCTGATGCAAACACACACACACACACACACACACACACCTCAGCCCCTCTCCCCACCCCCTTTGCACTTCACCTCATGAATCATTCAGTGGTCAGGTTTAGGGGAGACGGTCTGATGCCTACAATGAAACCCGTGACTGTGGCAGCCCCGAAGGCCTCCAGTCCCCCCCCTCCTCTTCAATCCCATCTTGTGATGGGGTCTCTCACATCAACCATTAAGCAGGAGGCACTCTGCAGTGAACTGCAGTCCCTCTGGGAGCAGCGAGAGGGAGCACGCCAGAAGAGACAGGGAAGGAGAAAATAGGAGAGGTGGGCGAGGGTTTGCAGAAATGGACCATTGATCAAGAGATGTTTCTAGCTTTGAGGGAACACTTCAAGTGTGCTGCTTGAGCAGTTATGGATAACCAAACTATTTCTCAGTAAGTGTATGTATGTCTCCAAGCTAAGATTGAATATGATTTGTGTATAATATTAACAACACAATGGGGGAGATGCTCTCACAATATAACGTGTCCACGTTTTTATATTAAATTATGATGATGATTATTATTATGTTTATTATACTAAAAAAGGACTGTGAGCCAGTGAAAGATAGAGATGATACGGACAACCACAGTTTGGGGCAGAGCTCACACCACAGGAAGCCTTTCATAAGAAGGCCAATCAGTACAAGGTTCCTCAAAGGAGGAACTGATGAACTGATAAAACCTACTGGATGGAAGAGGAACCATCTTCAAGATCTTAAAACAAGTCCGGTTGTTTCTTTTTAGGGTAACCATGACCTGGACGACATGGAGGTGTTATAACATGCTATTGCAATTTTTTTTACTTGAAAATCCTAAAATCGTGTATCAATGGAGTTCCACAACAAAAAACCCTACATTTAGCATAATATGGCCATTTTAAAGGCAGTGAAGCCTGTTATATCACCTACCTAAGGGAAGTATTGTTGGATAATGCACCTGTGATTGACAGAGAGCCATGTGGGATGTATTATTGTACTCCCCGATAACAGTGACTGAGAGTTAAACTGTCAGTGGGAGCTGAAGTGAACTCCTAATTCAGTGAACTATCCGTGAATATAAAACCTTTTCTACCAACACAATCTAGCTGCTATAGTTCTGGGCTGGTGCTAGTTGGTGCAACTTCTATGTTTCGCTACGAAATCAGTTGACAGAAGAAAGGGGTGAAGTTTGGAGCCAGACTCTATTTTTGAATGGTTCTTTATGTTTGGACAGCTGAGGAAACCGCGTGAATTCAGCCAGTGCGGTGCAGCTCATCTTTGCTGATCTAGAAGCAAGAACCACTTGTGCCTGGGAGTGGGATTATGACGGACCCAACAAGACTGACTAAAGCTTTGCTGTAAAGACACATAACATTAACTTGAATTTTAATAAAAATCAAATCATGTTAGTTAATGGCATTTCTGATTGAACATTATCTTCATTACAATGAGCAGCACAAATGTGTTTGGATGCCAGTGTCGTCTCACAAAGCCATTAGAAACATTTCTAAAGAGACTGCCATAGTCATAATGCTTGGGCGTGGCCCTAGGGTTGCTCTCTAGCCCGAAAAGCAAACAGCTCACAATGGTTGTAACCACATTACATCACATTACATCACTGTACCGGTCAGCATACGTCTCTTTGATAGCAAGGCTAGCTGCGCAAATGTGAGCATTAAGATTAGTTTGCAAATATGACCTGCGGTTAAATACTATTTGCAGGATTTCTCTCCCATCTAAGTCCATTATGACTGAGGTTGCCAGTGGACCCTAACTTGTTAGCACATATTTTCAACAAGCTTATCCTCACAAGTCCCATTCCCTGCAGTCAGTGCTACTTAACTGTAGAAATCTCCAGTGTAAATACTTCCACTGTTTTGTTAAACATCAAATAAAATTTCTGATGTGGTTCTCTAAAAGACGCGAACAGAGAATTGTTGTGTACCACATGCTTCTCAAAAATTTCCGTCGATACTAATGGGCTGATCATGTTACATCCATTTCAGTTCATTTCATATATTTTATTCTAGTAATATTTAAATGTTACACCCATATATCATAAGCTCAACAGGTCTTTCCCAGCTATCAAGTAAATGATGGCAACCAGCTTGCATTACTTTACTTTACTAAGATGTTATGTTGTTGTAAGAACATCTAGAAAGTCTTAACTCAACTAAAATCTATGACCACTTTAGCATTGTTTTTTTTGTAAATCAGGGCATGTACTACAGCAGGCAGACTTCACAGTTCAGAGTTCAGTGTGAAGTGAACAAACAAACTTCATCTGCTTCATCATTTCTTTGTCTTTTATTTTGCCTGTAGCTCGAACACTTACAGAGCTCATCCTGGATTGGGTGAAGCTGAGCAAACACTGAATAATGTATCACTGCTGGAGCAGTTAGGTGTAAAAACTCAGTGTGAGATTAGTGAGACGAAACATGTTGGTGCTCTTTTGATTCTCCTCCCAGTCTCTCTCACCTGCCGCCAAATGAATAAAAAAGACAGCCTATTATTCCTCCCCCCCTGCAGATATCCACTGTTGCATCCCTTTCCACATCATTCACCCTCACGTCTCTAACGTTGTGACAGATTTCTTCAATGAGATGAGTGTTAATGAATGGTGAGCATTTGAGGAGGAGATAGGCCGCGCTTGTCAGGTTCAGGCTTCATGGGTTATGAGCACGAGAGTCAAATTTACACACCAACACACAGCTTGTGGTTGTGTTACCTTTCTTCCCTCCTTTTAATGAATGTGATAGGAGCATGAGTGTGACAGTGTTTGCGTGTTTGTAGCGAGGAAATGTTAACATAACAACAAAATATTGGTGAAGACAGTGCTATACATGGAGATATTAATATACTGCTTCAGAGGGAACAATAACAAATCCTGCATCAAGTCACTGATGTTATTCCACATCTTTTGTTCACAATGGCAAGTTTCTTGTTTAAATATTCTTGTATCACCTTTGCCAAATGCATCTTCTCCATTCTTCTAAACTTCTCACACTTGCAAGCTTTCACAGACAGAGATCCTAGAGATGGCTTTATCCCAAACCTCACATGCACATCAAAAAGGGTAAGTGTTCATTTTGAGAGGCGGAGGCACAAACACGCGTAGAGTTTTTACGTCTTTTCACACATATTCAAAACAAAAGGTACTGCCTGTCACTGAGCAACACGTAATTCTTCGGGAATCGTCTGTGGCAGCTCTATAAAAAGTGAAACTGTGTTATAAGGGGAGAGGTGTGAGTAGGAAACATAGGGAGGTGAGGCAACCAACCGGGCTCTTCATTCACACCTGTGAGCGACTTCCTGTGCTCCCTAGGGTACAGCATCCGGATCACGTAGTAGAAAAACTGTTTCTGCTTGTGTCTTCTACAATTTCCCTTTGTCACTCTTCCTTTCTGTTGAAGGGCTCTCCTCCTACACAGCTCTTCCCGTCAGGGATCCTTTGTTACATTGATTGACACATTGCTGAGACAATCATGGTTCTAAAGCAGTAACCCATGACATCAAAATATTTATGTTGTGCTACTCTCTGCATAACTGACTCTTATATGGTGATTCAAACTGTACTATATGACCTGGAATCTGCTGAGCCATTCTTGGTCTGATATTATATTTGTACATTGTTTTCTGAGATAAGTTCATCTGCATTACCACTGATGAATGGTGTTCTGACAGAAAAAACTGATTTGTGTTGTAACAGCATCAATTTAAAATTGTAATGTCCTTAATATATTGCTTATCAAAAACTGGACTAGAAGAAAGTAGTTAAATGAACAATATGTATATATTTACTATACTAAATAATAAAATAACAATTTTAGGTCATCAGACATTACAGAAACATGCTTTGATGAACTATTCGCTTCTCAGACAACAATGCTACAGCCCCCCTACAGCACGGCTCAGTGCTACGTGTTGTTCCTTTAAAAAGTGAAAATTGTCTGACTGAATGTTTGCTGAAATACTGCATAAAACCACTGAGCTCCTAGCAGAGACTTCCACCATATTGCACATGATGTCACTTTGCCTTGGATAAATTCTGGACAAGCACAGGTTATTAAAGGCAGTTTTGGCTACTTTTCATATTAGAAACAGTCTAGATTATTGCCATAGATTAGGTTCAGTTTTCCATGAAATTTTGCTAAAAATATGAATATATACTACATGTTTTCATTGTTACCTACCAGGCTGCATGTGGTTAAGGTGGTGTGGTGGTTTGTACTTCAAGTGTATTGGGGAAGTTCTTCCTCAACTAGAGAAAAGCTTATGAAGTGGTACTTTTACTTACTACTTTTCTTACTGAGGTAATGATACTAAAAATTACTCTTTGCTGAAGATGGCAATGATACAATTAACGGTGTTTTTTTAAAATTTATGGCTGCCTCATGCAGTTATATTTACTAAGACTTACATTTACAGTCATGCTTTAATTTGTTTATTCTTTCAATTATCTGCAGACAATAGAAGATGAAGGTTTAGTCAGTGAAAAGTTCAGCTTTGGTTATTGACTGGATTAAGTCTATTTGTCTCGCCTGTGTATATTTATTGTCTTGAATGTATACATCTTGTTAAATCTGTTAAATATGTTTGTGTAGGCAAAGTTTTACAGTGCTATAGTTACTATATACAGTCACTGGCAATGGAACAGTTCATCACTTGGTCTATTTTCTTGCCATAAGCTCTTATACATACACAGTAAAAATACCATATCTACACATTTATCACATCATGAGACTGCTTGAAAATGCAGCAGATATTCTTGTCTCTGCAGATATGGTCACTGAGGCGCTGCTCATTTCTGCCGTTCTGTTATTTGTATTCTCAGTAGAACAGCTCATGCTTGTTTGTTTTGGGGTTTGGCAGCTGCTGTGGGTCCGGTGACATCACCGTGCTGGCACAGTGATTACTGAGAAATGCAGCAAAAACAACACAGCACTGACTGCTAAGCACCAAAGATGTGTTCAAATAACAACAAACACATGGCAGATAATAATAATCATGTTAATTTCATTGACTAATGTTAAGGCACAAATCATGAAAATAAAGTACGTAAACAATAATTTAGTACACTGTATTCAAGCATTTCCCACACAAATATTTTTCAGAAGAAACATAGATTAAACTTAGGTTAAGGTGGTATAAATGTAACCATAGTAACCATAGCAGACAAGGTCAACAATCGAGTGAGCCTCGCATAAACCACGGGCAGATTAATCACATATTTCTAAGCAATGAAAGGTTTAAGATAAGACTCAAACTAAAATAAACCTTCCTCCAATGTTACAAGCACATTTGTAATTGATAGTATAGAGTTTAGTTTCATAAATGTGTTTTTTTTGGATGTGAAGAGTATCTGCATGTGGACTGATGAGAATCTGCATCAATCTGGTGCTTAGTGAAGCCACCCAACAAATTACGGAAGCTTTCCAATCTTCTCATACACCTTGGAGATTCCCTGTCAAGTTAACGGCTCAATTCACAACACTGCTCCAATGGGTAATACAGTTTTAAAAACAAAGCAGAAGAAAAGGAAGAAAAGGAAGAAAAGACGTTAAGAGAAGAAGAATCTATTTATTGGTTCTAACAAATCAAGACCTACTTCACGCTGAGGTGTAACTATCACACACACCTTTGTGCACGGTGCACAAACAGTGCACGTATTTATTACCATTTAAAATCTGACTAGATTCATTGTTTCATCCCACAAATAGCAAAGTTTTTTCAACATCACTGACAATGTTCTCTTGTGAAGCAGCTGCACATAATGGTTTAAAGGGTAATTTGGCAATAAATAATGCAGATAAAGAGTTTTAAAGTCTCCTAATGACCTAATTTAACTCACTGGGTTTAAGGTTTTCCCAGTGTTTGTAGAAATTAGTGTAAATGACATGCTTTTACAAATGGGCTGTTCAGGTGGTGTGTTTATTTAAGCTATGCTTATTGTAATTAATGCTGGTTAGACACATGCAGCCATCGTTCATTTTAATAAAGCCTCACTTTGAGAGTTTGACAGCTAACATGTGTATAATCATAAGTCTTTGAGTTAGGTAAACAAACAGTAGAAATGGGGATTCAAATATTCACAGATAGATCAATCTGAATTGTAATATGAAATTAATTCAGGAGCACTGCTTTCGTAGTTATGGCTACAAACATTTTGAAATGTTGTGTACTTTAGGTGTCTAGTTTGAGAAACAACAATGAAAGTCAGTGCTTAATTCAGCTACAGAAAAACAGAACTTTCAGAGTTTATTTTTAGTGGTTGTTCTTTGAATATTAATGAATCTCGCTTTTTTAAAAATAATTTAAATTAATGACACATTATCCAGTCCTCAAGAAAAACAAGTCCTTCCTGTGTTGAATGTAACCAAGTCATTACCAGTTAATGATACACCTAAAGGTGCACGTTGATGACATCACATCTGTGATTAAGCATTCCTTGCCAAGCCTCCTGCCAGTTTGCCCTCTGGGTTACTTCTCTGATGCGCGGCTGATTGCACAGTAACTGGACACGTACTGAGAAACAGCTGTCACTCAGTTGATTCTCTGAGGTGTCCATCACAATGGCTCGTGGATCAAGAATATTCACCATCTGCTGCGGTTTTGCTGGACGTGTAGTATAGGCCCTCTTCACTTCTACCGTTTGGTGTAGGAGACACTAGTCACTGACTGACAGCAGCATGTGAGCATGTTTGGAGCCATATGGAGAAAGACTGACTGCCGCATGCTGGCACGAGGCGAAATCATGAGTGTTTATCTCTGAATGTAAAACTTAGCGCTGTGCCAGACAGATGCTGCATATCTGTTCATTTACAGCATGACTTTCATTTATAGATTTAAACAGTCATGGACGACGCACATCACCTTCTATAATCTATAGCAAAGTGGCTCCTACATAATCAATGTTTGTACAATGTTAAAATTAACTTTTCATACAAGTGAGTATATGAGTATGAGCGATCTCACATATAGTTGTCACGACTTTATCACCAGATTGGACATTTCTCAAAATGCTGGATTACTTTCTGTGCATGGAGGCACTCCAACACTACATATGGAGTATGTACATGGGGAAAATGCAGAGAACTGCATTAATTAAACCAGTAGTTTAACTATATTTTGCAATAGCTTGCTTATAGTTTCAAGCTTTCTGTGTAGTTAACTACTGAAAATACAAACAATCTTGGGGAACAAAAGGAAAACGAATGACATATAATTTTGTTTAGATTTTACCATTGCCTTACAGAAAATAGTTTGCAAAGCTCTGCTTTTAAAGACAGTTTACAGCTATTTCATTTATCATGGTCCATTGGGGACGTGTTGCAGGTCTGTGACAGGACACTCCAGTCAGATGTGGAGCTCATCCTCCGCCACATCCTTAATTTTAGCCTCACTACTTTAGAGAGATGTTACTTCTTGGTCCCTACTGTTGGTTATATGCAGTATCACCCAGTATGGATGAAGTTCTAGGATCCTGGGCTATGCTGTGAACTGCAACAAAACATTATTGTGAGCTGGGCTTGATTGCTTGTCTAATTTAATCTGAAACTTTTTTTTTTCTAACAAAAGCCTTTTACTGGTTCTAGCTTCTCAAATTATGTGTAATTATGTGTAGATTTCGGATACTTAGGACACAAATGCTTTTGCTATTTGCTATTGCTATTTCATATGATCATGATTAAAAAAATAACTTGCAGTTCTTACTAATTCTGAGTGACAATAGCCTCATCCTGCATAATTTCGAAGGTGACTCTGCAGGCATTACAATCTTTCAGGAGTAAATTTTGTTATAGTTAAAACCACTGTGTCTTTAGTCAGGGCAAGGCCGGGAAAGAACAAGGAAAATATAATGCAGCGTTAAGAAAAATGCCTTGAGTTTAAAGCAGCGAGGTAAGTGAGAGTGTATTGATCTTTGGTCACAATAACTTCCTCTGTCAGCAAAATTCTATTTCTGGATCCACCATATCTCAGGAAGCCATCGAGACCTGATTTACAGTGAATGACATTACATTAACTTTGTCTATCCTCCTCATGTACTTTAAACTCCATTGTCATTTATGTAAAATTTAGGTTAGACAGAAAGATTGAGGAAGGCAAAAACTCCTTGTCATATTGTTGTTGCGATTGTTCTGCATCTCAGTTAATTACCTCTCCCCTTGGGTAAATTCTCACTCCAAGCAGTCTCATCAACCTGTGCGACGCATTACCTACCTAGTGTGAATGAAACCTGGAGGTAATGAGTAATACCTTTCCTCATGTCAGCAGACATTCATGAGCAGTGTGATGAAGCAGAACAAGGGTCTGTACAGTGAGACAATTTTGGGTGCTCTCACAAACATATCTACAACAAGAAAGAGCCAAAACCTTCCCCTCAAATCTGATGGTGCAGTGGTTTCTTCTATGAAGCAGCACTGGAGACTCTTGGGGCTTTGTAAGCGGTAGCAGTGACAGGTAAATCTCATGAGAGGAAGGGTCTTGTGTTCATGCACTTGGATCCCATGTGCTGCATTTGGGGACAGGATCAGCAAGAAATGAACAGCAAAACAAACATGTCGCGCTTAACTGGCTTAACAAATGTGCTTTATTAAGTCAAGTGTAAACATATCTACCTGCAACAGACAGTGAAGGGAACATTTTTACTTGGCCAAAAAACAACCCTCTCTGGAGAGAAGCACTGAACAATCAATGAATTCTGATTAAATCGACAACAGCAACGGTAAGGCTGGTGCAAACGAGACATCCCTGGTCTGGGGAGTGATGCAGCGTGATTCATGACAATCCTGAGAGTCATTCATCCGCCATCAGGCAGTCATCGTTCCCAAACCTCTGGGTCAGCCACATAATAAATATAGATGTTGACACACAGATTCTACCAGTCACAGGAGCAGACAATCCATGTTGTGGGTGGACTGATTTTGGCCCTGTGTCCGCATCTGACACCCTCCAATTATATGTGACAGATGCTTGGTGCGTGCACATGCACATTAATACTCTGCGTTACGAAATGAAATCTCCATATCTGACACTTACCCAAAACCCCCTACACCCCCAATACCCCACCACCCGCGAGACTCCTTTGTTCTCTGGGTGTATGTGACCAGATGTGGCCCTACTACAAATTTAATAAAGATGCGGAGATGCAAGTGTTTGCCTGTCTGTGTGTGTGTGTGTGTGTGACAGACTTTGAGACTTGAATCTCGAGCTTATGTAAAACACTGCTGATGGAGTGTGTATATATGAAACTCTGTGTCTGTGCAAGTGACTGTGTCTGGTGTGTGCTTCAAGTGCATGTACTGATCCTATGGATGGGGTTCTCCAAGCCGCCTTATTAGCAGGCTCCACGTGTCAGTGGTTAATCCCCTGGTCTCTCAGGGGACGTCCCCTCCATCCTTCCTTCCTCCTCCCCCTGCCCTCCTGTCACCCCCTCATCACCACCTCCACAGATGGGGCCTTTTATTTCCCCACAGAATACTAATAATGGTCATTGAAGGATTCCAAAGGGGCTGGTTTACCCCCTTAACACCAGCACAGGGGCTGAATGGCATAATGATGCAAGTGGTGGCCGTGGGAGGGAAAAGGGAGGATCCTACGAGCAAACAGACAACAGCTAGTGCAAACAAAGATTTTCTGTGTGGACGTTTAAGTGCTTCTTTTTGAATTAATGAAGTGCTTTAGTGTGGAAGTTACCAAAAAATGAATGTTTTGAGGTAAAGCCAATAATAAAGTCATAAACTGGAACCACCGTTCAGAGATTTACTGCAAAGACTCTTGTCAAAGTATCATGAGGGAAATTAATGTGCTTTAATAAAACTGGACTATTATAGAGTTTACTTATACATCAGGTAGCGATATGATAACAATATAGAAGTTGAATTGTCAATGTAGTTCCAGGCAATAGCAACCAGAAAAGGATAAAGATGGGGAAATGAGTGTGCTACTAGAGCTTCTAATTATAGAAAAACATTATTGAATGTCTCGGTCTTGCTGCAGTGTATAGCAAACACAGCTTGGAGTCAAGTCACTTAGTCTGTGAGGCAGGGAAATAGAAGAACAGGGAGATAGAAAGGATGAGGGAGAGCTTTTTAACAGCTTAGATGTCCCATTGCCCAATCGACTGCTACCAACTCTCTGTTGGGCAAAGCTATTTTCAAGATTTCCAGTAAAAACTCACAATACAAGCCAAAATTTAAGACACGTAAACTGTCTCAGAAGAACATAAAAAAGAAAAAAAAAAAAGTTTGCAGTTCGCTGCTGGCTGACTGCTCCAGTTGGCAGGAGTGAAGCTCAATACTAAGACTGTTCCAGCAGATGTTTTTTTTTGTCAAATGAGCACAAACTGTGATGGCCATTGGTAAATTGTTTTACAAAAGCTTATAATTCAAATTCTTCTTTCTATCCATTATTCATTCACATATGGTCCTCCCAATGACTTCAGCAACTGACAAGAAGTATATGTGTGGTCAAGTGACAAAGCTGACAGGTGGCTGAAGGAATTATGGAGAGAAAAGGAAGTCAGGTGATGTCGTAATGCCACAATGTCCACATAGGGGAGGGTGAGTTGATTTCTTATTTCAGTCAGTCAACACTGGTCTGTGTTATATGATAATTTCTGTCACTTTCTAAATTAATTGTATTTACAACAGTCCCCAAACAGATGCTAAAAACAGCAATAAATTGCTATGTGTAATGATCATCAGTCTTGAGCTTGAATTAGCTCATTCGTCTGTGCGGTAGACCTCGGCTGTTGGCCAAAAAACGATCAGCCAGACGCACCACTACACATTATGCACATTACGCATGAGCAGAAGCAATTCATTGTTGGTTTTAGTCTCTGTATGAGGACTGCTGATTATATGATTATATATCCTTCAAAGCACATCTGTTTAAATGTCTTAAACAGATTATATAAAAGACTGATTAGTTTGAAGCAAACAGACTAATACTATCGTTCTTAAAGAAAAAAGAAAAAACAATGGACACAGTATTCTTTCATCTACTTTTGGAGGACTGTTTCAAAAACAGTGACCAACTGGTTGTCGGATACTGCTCCACAAATACGAATGAGATCCTGTCGTCTTGCCTTTAAAGATGCAGCACGGTTGCACTTTCTATCATCACCACCACCATCACTATCAACATGATCTTTGTTTGATTGTTTCTGTAGATTCAACTGAGGCATTTCAATTTTCCCACCTACTCACAGCAACACCACCAATGTCTAGACACCAAACACATCCTGTCCTGTCTCCCATATTCATGGGACTAGGACAATTGTCAGTCATATTATTAGCACATGCATTATATGAGCATACTGCAAGCTTCAGTGTCTTTTCTATAAAACCAGCTTAAAGGTCAATATCGTAATGTAGGAAAAAACCCCAGAAACAGTAAAAACAACAAAAACATTTCAACACTATGTTAGCGTTGCAGGTCACGTCTTTTGTTTGCCCGGTGTGGATGCCTCTTTGGGTTTTGTTTCTTGTTATTGTATTCTACCCAGGTGCAATCATCCCTTGCTTCAAACATTTGCTCACTGGCATCAACCCTAAGACTATTCTATTACAATGTTCCACTTTCCTGAACAATAAACATGCTTCATGTGACTTCGCATCATCCTCCTGGCAGGTGTCACTAGATGAGCTCTTAACTGATAACCTGCCTTGGTGCATCTGTGTTTGATTCCCCTAGCCCACTGTGTCAGATGAAGTATGCGGCATCCTCTCAGCCCTCCAGGGGCTGGAATAGAGTGGGACATTTGTTTGTATGAATATTACATTTTTTCCCTTCAGTCCAAAGCTAAATTATTGAACAGAACGCACTCTGGAAAACAGTCATTGTGAGGTGTTTTGTAGATACTGCAAATTCTGTCCTTTTGGGTCTTTTTTTCTCTGTTTCGGTGTAAAAAGACCTCTGCATGAGCTTGAGAGATGGAAAGCGTGGAGGAATTCCTCCCTGCTGGCTCAAGCACAGACTGACTCATCTGTCTGCAGAAGCAACAGATGGCCATGGTCTTAGGTTGCTAGGAAACTGATAATCAAATACTTTAATTCAGATTGATTTGGGAATCTGAGGTTTATTAAAAGCAGAGTGAAGTCTTTTATTATTCAGATTGCAAGATGTCTGAATTCTCCTTATTTTTGGTTGGTAAATATTTGAATGCCCTCAGAGTTGGATATAGACTTGGCATTTAACTACAGTATTTGGACAGGCTGGATGTGCAGAAGGCTTCGAATGCAAATTATTGACATTGTCTGAACAGCCACACAGGTATGAAAGGAACAACACAGAAAAATCCAATATGTCTTCTAGTAAAATGAGACTTAAGGTGATGCTGGATCATGGGCTACTGACATAATTTTTTTCATCTGTATGCCACGCATTGTGTGTATGTATATGCTGTGTTCTGAGGGAAATAATTTTTTTCTTCCATCTCTGTCAACACATAATTCGAAACATATATTCGGAGATGACAGCACCATCACCATCATCTCTGTGGTGAAATTTGTTACTTTTCACATTGTTGACTCCAGTAGTGATGAGAGGTGGTGGTGCTAAGCGTCATGGGTGTTGTTGTGTTTTGATTTATTTGTATTTAGCCATAGAAAAAAAGAAAGAAAGAAAAATATCTTGATATTTCTTATCCAGATAAAAAGATCAGTTCATTAATAATTAAACATACTCTTGCTTAGTTTGATACACACAGGGGTTTTGCTGCTAGTCTTACTTGGTCTGGTTTGACTAACAGTTTATGTTAGTTAATGTCAGTAAACGTTCTGTAGATCTTGACGTGTTTAGGACCCACTGGAGATTGCATTAATCATCAAGTTATGCACTGAGCAGGTTTGTCTGCATGTTGCGTGTCCCAGCACACGTGTACTTCAGTATTTCTTTCACTGGCTCTGCGTACTTAGTCCACAGACTTTATATTGGGTAACATGATTCAAAAATTGCTCTTGTAGGCTTGAGAAAACTTAAGACATATAAAAAAATTACCAACAAAGAGTGGTAGCTGAACTTTGAAACATCATCTAAATAGATGTCTCTTTTAATGCTGTGGTCTAGAAAGCGAAAGCAGAACATCTGAGTTGTGTTCCAGAAGTAAGAAAACCTCTTCCATAATCCCACTGAAATTCTAATAACTACTAATAAGAAAAAAATCCAGGCTTTGAATGCAGTCTTTTTTAAGAATATCTTGCATGTCTCACTTGATGTGGATACATAGTCCTTTTTAAGATCTAATATTGTTGTTTATTCAATATATATGTTTTAAATGGCCTTTAACTTGAGCCCTTGATCTTCACGGTCTTAAAAGAATAGGAGAAGTGAGTTAAGAATCAGTCAAGGAGTCACAAATAGTTCAGAGCAGAGATGTAGAAAATGCTGTAGAAGCTTTTAGACAGATGTGATCACAGAAGGAAGGTTGAAAGAATTATTTTAGAAGAGAACATTGACGATTTTTATGAATATGGATATAACTGCTGATGTATTTGCTTCGACATGTAGTCCTACTTTATGGGAGCTTTAGTTTGTTTCAGTGGCTAAACTAACCTGCTGGTTAACTTTGTTAAAATCACAAAGGTTTCATCTTCTAACAGCCACATATGCAGTGGTCAGTCATTTGTATGATAATGCAGAATGCTGAACAAGAGACTACATTAAGTGATGGATCCGAGTCTAGATATGACAGCTTGACTTTGGCTCTCTTTATGAAAAGTGCTTTATTGTTGCAGCTGGCCACTGAGGCAAATCTGCAGGAAGAATCACTTATTTCAGCCACTTTGTTGCCCCATTCCATCCAGCCTCAGACAAGTAATTTACTGCTAAGGTTCTGAAACCAATTATGTAATGTAATGCATTACAATTATGTAATTCCCACTTGTGGTCACTGTGGCTGTTGTTCAGGAAAAAGTCACAACTTCTCAACTGAAAATACAAATCTGTCAACAAGATACGGTCCAAGAAACCGTGCCAAGTCAATTGACAATCCTCTGTTGCACAGTCTACAGAGTGTCTTGTGCCTTATAAATGTACAAGTGTTTGTCAGTACTCCGTTAAAAGTAAATGTTCAGATTAAAATAAGAAAATAGAAACTTCAATATCAGGGATTTTGCAGTTATTCGTAGCATAAAATATAATTTTAAGTACTCCTTTGATGCAGCTATTTCATGTGAAATTAGCTAAACTGTATATGTACAATTGCTTTAAGTGATGTGACTTATAAGCATTAACTTATTTTGTGTGCCTGGTCATTTTCATCAATTGAATTCTGGCTTAGTACTTCAGCATTAAAAACACTATTCATATAAAGCAAAAAACATAAGAGTCAAACTGTGTGCCATGATACTGGCAAGCACAGACGTCTCCAGATGTTGACTGTTGCACCAGAGTTTCTATCAAAGAGCAGATTTGTCGATTTGGCCAGCACTGGCTCAGAAACAGTTAAGCCTCCTGTGATGCTGCAGAGCTGCAGCCGGTTCCTTCAGTTAGTGGGACAGATCTGAGCTGATATAACATTTCCCTGGGGAGTTCATAAATAGATACAAACAGAAGACAGACAAACCTAGAGGAAAAATATAGCTGCTGTTTGTTGCTGTTGATGCTGATTGCTGCAAAAGGCATATTTGATGTGTTATTTTCTATTTTGTCTAAAAATAAACATTAGATGGCATTTCTCAGTCTTCTATTCTGTTTTTATTTCCTGTAAGTCCGGCAGATAAATGTGTCAACTGAGAGGAGGAAGGACAGGAGGTGTATGTGTAGATGGGTGTCTGCATGCACACATGCTCAAGGTGTTTGCACGTGTCACCACACAGGGACAGAATCTATAGCATCTTACCTATTAAGAAAGCACAGAAGGCACACAGGATACAATCACATTTACCTCGAGTGCACCTCTCCACAATCAGCAAGAAGATGATGAACACTGAGCAGAGCGGTCACAGACTGTCAGTCGAGTCTTCAGCGTGATCCTGTCAGAGCTGGCTGGAGTTCACTGTGAAAGTGAATGAGAGACAGAGTGAATGATCACAGAGCGTGGTTCAAGTGAGGAACACATTTGTGAACACGGACATGTCTGATTTTTTTTTGCATTATCGCCCAGAGAAAACAAAAGCTGTTAACCCCTCGTTAATAAGAAACTAAACTGAATTACTGTAACTGTGGAGATTTATTTCTCCTGAGAAGTCAGTTCTCTTAAATTCACAATCTGGATCAGATTGTGAATAACACTGAGCTCAGATGTACAATAATTTCTAGAATAACATCCAAATGTATTGTCCACACTGACAATGTGAACTACAGCCTTATGTTTGGCATTGCTGACCTTTAGGTCATGTTCACTCTGATATCCTGGTACAGTTAGACAGTTAATACTGTATTTTGTCTTTGTATGGAGGAAAAACACCATTGTTGGATCATCTACCTGTTGGAGGGTTGGACCACTGTGCTGTGTACTACTGTACTGTATACTGTGTGTTTTTATAGTTTTAGCAGTTATTTGCAAATAGAAATCTGACCTTTATTTATGTTTTTACTCCTACAATGATATTAGACTCAAAATAAGAGTCAAACTGGATGTTGCAGCTTCACGTTAGGCCTCAGCGATGTTGCTTCCTAGGAAATCATAGGATGTTGCATGTTGCATGAAACTCCCATGCAGAACAGATTACCAGTACCCCTACCCTAAAAATAGGGAGCATTTAATAGTTAGGATTAAGAAATAAATGATAAAACACACATTTATATACAGTGTGTGTGTGTATGTGTGTGTTTTGTCTTGTGAGAAATCATGCTCAATAGATTATAAATCAAAGTGAGTCAAGTATATTAGAGATCTACTTTTCTCAGATAAAATAAAATTGAAGTAATACTTCACTTTAATAATTTCTAACACCCTTATTTGAGAATGTGCTCCATAGAGATGGAGCTTGAGAGATTAGATTTTTTTTTCAGTGTCTTCTCTCCTAAGAATAGATGTGAAAAGTTTAGTCTCAAGATGCTTTCATTCTCATCAGAAACCATTAGACGATATCAAAACCACATGTCAGATGTTTGCGTCTTCAGAGACATTTCCCAATGGCAACACATCGTCAACTTGGTGACACATCCAGTCCCCATCCACCCCCATTCGTGCAGAGATTCAAACTGCAGCGAAACTTTAGAAAAAGCCCCACCCCACAGATGAAACAAAGCATCTTTGTAAATAGAGGACAAAACTTTCTTTCTTTCTTCAGAATGTCGAATCAATCAAAGGGATCTTCAAATATGATGCACTTTTCTGTGAATCTCACAAGGTATCTCACAGTGTCTCCAGCCCTGTAAAGAGAAAGAAATCTAATAAAAACACACACAGCGAGATGCACAGGCAGGAAGGTCACACTGCTGCAGGTGTCTCAAGACAGCTGTTACAAAGCAGTCTGAGGTGATACTGATTGACAGAGAAGTATAGTACTGTATATAAATGCAGCCTTGCAGGGAATATCAAAACAAGAGTGGCAGAAACAGGAGTGGGTGACCACAATCCTTGTTAAAAACATTTTATTATACAGGGAAGTGTAGGCTACTGGACTGTAAATGGTTGCATTATAACCTTCTAAAAGCTAAAGGATAAGTTGAATGGAAATGTATTTTTTAAATAAGTTATGGTTATTCTTTTAATTACAAACGTATCTGACCAAATATGAATTTATTCAAATGTTACCTTAATACAAAAGCAAATTAAAAGCGATGTCTACAGCTGCTTTCATGCATCAGGTAGGTTTTCAGTTGCTAATTAAGCACAAGTCGTTATCCTGTGACACATTTCTACTTTTGTTAGAGAAGTGTTGGGCCAAGTCAGGATGTAGACCGCACCGTCAAATTTTGCCATTCCTCTCTTCTTGAGCTGTAACAGTGTCTCAGGAGTTTCTTTTGCACTAATTATCTGCCGAGCACAAATATAAATTGACATTCTTTTCCAAATTATTGTTTTGCT
The DNA here is from genome assembly GCA_034779795.1 of Ctenopoma multispine. Taxonomy (NCBI): domain Eukaryota; kingdom Metazoa; phylum Chordata; class Actinopteri; order Anabantiformes; family Anabantidae; genus Ctenopoma; species Ctenopoma multispine. The sequence continues at coordinate 14,647,835 of JAUYWH010000009.1, read as the reverse complement.
TACTGGAGATGAAATTTTTTTTTGGCACTGCATATTTTAATCAGGATAAGTTTGGTAAATTGGTCTCTTCTTTTATCTAGAAAGTTTTTTAATATTGCTAAACTGCGGAAAACAAGTCTCATTCTCTTCTCTTTTTTTTATCTATATTTAAAAATGTACGTATATGGACTGGTCATACATGACTGACATGAACTATGCATAAATGTTATGGAAATAACCTGTAACTGCCAGTAGGAAGTAGACCGGTTGCTTAACCCATGTGCCAGATTAAAGAACCAAGCTCCCGCCAAAAACATTAATGGAAAAATCTAAGTAGATGTAAAACATTTGAGAAATATAAATGTTTACATGGCACTGGAAAGGCTATGATCTTCTACAAAAATGATATAGACACTTGTGGGAGATTCGATGTATTAACTACATTATATTCCCCATCGCATTAGGAAAACCCAAAATCAGAAACTACTGTATGTCTTGAAAGAATGCAGTTCATCCCTGTGAGTCACAGAAACAGAGGAATATATACCAAGAAATGGCACTAAACCAATATAAGGTCATGAGCTGCAAGAACAGCTTCAATTTGCCACCTAACTGTTTATACTGTAGTAAAATGTACAGGTGTAAAATGAAAATATCCAAAATCGCTGAATTTCAAATTTACACAAAAAATTATTTTACATGAACAGGTTGAATGAATGAACTGTTTAAACCCAACTCTGCAGCTGTACAAAGCAGTTTAGCATCTTTTGTCTCGTTAGTTTGATTTTGCAAATAGTTACTTACTTTTTTGTTTCCTCTAACCACTGATCAGTTTCCTCTCTTGATATGGCAGACAGCTGTTAACAACAAAAAAACAACAGTTAGAAACTGGTGAATATAGTGGATTATAGCAAAGAGTGAGCGATTTAAAAACCAAAACAGAACTGTGCTTGTCTGGTGGCTAGAAACACGACTCCTAACGATTGCTGATGCTCAGTCTATGTTGGACGATTTGCTAATATACTTGGAATACTTACTTTTTACGGCAATAGCTTTGCAGCAATGAAGATTGCAACAACAGTGTCTGGTGCGCTCTGTAACACTGCAGTCAATGTCCTCCTCAATCTTCTGCATTAGCTCTAACTTCAACACTATGCTTAGTTTCAGCTGCTATTGTTTTGTAGTACAATGAAATAAAACTCATGGCAGTGGTGAAGAAGGTCGACACAGTGCCATAGGAACCTCACTGCAAACTGCTGGCTTGGCAGTGTAACTACAGAGCGACACAGACAAGTAAAAGTACAAATGGTCACGACTGCACACGCCACTTGCGTAGTCTACCGTTTAGGCTTTGCGTAAACGGAGAAGCATAATTCAAACTTTATACTCAAAATGTTGGGTTGTTGCAGCTCTGTGGAAACAATGGTAAATGGCCAAATTAGATTTTCATCATCATTTCTCCTTTCTCAAGGCAGCTAGCAGATATGATTCTGCATGGCAGCTTGTGATTTCTCTTTGTATATATTTCGGATAGTGTTTTTTACTACTTTTACTGACATAAACTCAAAATAAAGACAATAGTCCAAGCAATACCTCCCTCATGCTCCATTTCTGTCTTTTGCTAGCAGCCAACTTTAAACTGTCTGCGTGCTCATAATACATTTTAGAAATAAAACTAATATTATTACCATATGGGAATTGAAATCCCTTACACAACTCCATATTTAAAAGTAATAATAATATTGTACTACATTACTAATCTATTGCTACCAACACTAAACCCAAATGACACACGATGACACATGCTAGTTTATCATAGTTTAGTGGGCTAGCAAGTTCAATCCCTTGTGTGTGGTCTTCTTATGTATATTTTTCTTGCCTAGAAACACACAAATCTTTACATACACGTGACTATAAAATCCCATCACATCAGTAGTAAAAGCACATGTCTGTAGTTCCCTTCAAATTTGTCTGATTAAGCCAACAAGACTTCACCTACTGTCCTTTCTCAAAAGAGTTTGTAATTTGATTACAGTTCTTATCAGTGACTAACAGTGTCCACTGAGACGTGCTGTCAGCTTGATGCTGCACACCCTATTAATTTAGACACACAGCTGTTTCATCTGGCCATCTGCTTCAGCTGGCACTGTACTACAGACGGTGCTATGTTTCTGTTTGAATCAGACTCATTGTTCTCTCTATGAATCTTGGGACTTGCCATTAGTTCTCATCACCCAAGTCCCAATTGCTCGAATACATCCAGCGCTAGCAAGTAAACTTCTGGGACTTCTGTGTCCTCTGTCATTTTGTCATTATAGGATACTTTAACCATTGAGTAGCACATCTAGTAGGTCACGGTGGACACAGATGACTGAACACAGAGAAAAGTGTGACTCTAGTTCCACAACAGTGCTGGACAAGGATTTCTGGCAGTGAACTGATTTTTACTTCACACACAAAGAGGGTTTCTTTTGTTCTATATGTTGCTGTAAGTGGGAGGAGAGGCACGACAGAGGATGTGTCACATGTGATCAAGATGCATGGTGCAATATTGGTTTCAAGGGCCACTGGGACTTGAACTCAGGTCAGGTCAAAGACACATGTTTTATTACTTTATCTTGTGTTTTACATGAAATAACCACCCCCCTCTTCTGCTGCTCTACACCCAGCCATGCGTGTTACACTTCTGATATTATTGCCACATTCTGGGCTGGGATTTTTTTTTATCCGGCTAATTGCTGCTAAAAGTTAGAGGTTGACACCAATATCAATGTTCTTGAACTTACGTCTAGAGACGTATTTATGTTTAAACTGTGAACGAGAGGCATTTTTTATTTCCTAGAGCAGAAATTTTTCTAGCTGAAAATATAATTTTTCTTGATTTATACAACCAGCAGTCTGTAAACACATTTTTTTAAGCAACTGTCACATATGAAGAATTCTCCCATTTAAGATTATCTAAATAATTATTAAAACAGCTGGTGATAGACTTTGTGTCAACTATTTTATTAATTGACTAATCAGTGCAGTCTACATGATGTTATAAAAATATTTTTTATAGGGATAGAGATCATTACATAAGACATGCTAAAGTTACAAAATTAACTTTTCAATGCTCTCTGTAAACACCATTTCTAAGTTACCTCAAACTTATATTTATGGCATTTATATGCTGCAGTTTTACTTGGAGAGGAATATCAATAGATATGAATCGATGTATCATTGTATGCTGCCAGCGGGGGTCCAAATAATGACAGATGGCAGACATGTGTACCTCTTGAAAGCCGGATGACCAGTGAGAACAGCATGAGCCTGACTGTGCTCTGTACAACATTGACTCACTTCTACATTAGTCATATCAGTGAACTGGAAGAATAGCAGGAAGGCTCAAAACATTGTTTTCCTTTCATGAAATCAATAAGAACAAATAACCAGAGCAGTTTCAAGTGTTGTGAGCTCCGGACAGAAGAGATCTGTCTGTGCTTCTTAACAAATTGTCAACACATTTATTTATTTTTTAATTGTAACAAACTCTACAAATTGCTGTACGATCTCAAAGCTGTGCATTAGTTTCCAGAGAAGTTAACTTTGGGGTTAAGGTATGAATTATCAACTTTTTCGCTGAAGGAATTTTTGCTTTGCCAGAAAGTAACTCTACCCAGGGCTTCTGATTAATTGCACTGTTATCAGTAAGTCAGAGCACGAAGAAAGAGAGTGGACAGGATAACAAGGTCTGCACTTCTGAGAACCACGCCGATGATGGTGGTAGGGGATGAATGGCAGTGAGAAAAGTCATTATCAGCAGCACCATTTAAATGCCTCATTTAAATCTGTTTTTCCTTACATGCAGGAAACAGGGATTAGTGATGTTGTTGAGTTCATGTGAACGTCTGTTTCTGAATGTGAATGTGTGCTATATTTATAGTTTAACGCCTTGTTTGTTTTCACGTCTTCTACCATCCCTCTCTGTCCGTGCATTTCCATCTGCACATTGTCCACATGTGTAGGCGTGTTAAGTCCCTGTACATTATTAACAGGAATCCAAGGAAGCAGGTCGATAAAGCCCCTGCCCACCAGTGTCCCCCTGAAGTCCTACACACTCTCTCCAAGCTTCGCCCTCCTATCGTCATCTATGTTAATCACTGGGATCACATCACAGCACATCCTTAATCATGCTGGGGCGGTTCTGGGAAGCCAAGTACGCAGCCAGTGAACCGTTGACCTCCACAGACTACCAACTTCTCTTTCATCTCAGAGCAACAGTTTGTACTTTTTTCTCCCCCAAAAGTCTCATTTAGAACACAACGCTCACATCACAGCATCACAGAAATGAGTGAATTTCAAAGAACTGGGCTCTGATGTGAATCCTTACCTAAAGCTCACCTTAGGTATATATAAAAAAAATCTGAGCTCCAATTAGCATTTTTCGTGATTCTTTTCTTTAGCTACAATGACGTTACTCTTGCCAGACAGGAGTAACATTTCACCCTGATGAACACTCTTGTCAAGCTCACTGCTAATGACTCTTTAGGTAACTGATACTCTTTAAGCTCGGGGAACAAACCGTGCTCACTTAAGCCTGACTCCTTTCAGTGAGATAATTTTTTGAGCTATTAGTCAGTGTTATCAGCAATAGAGACTTGTGGAGCTTTAGATTAGTTCTTTGACAGTAGAGATGATAACACATGAACTGCAGCTTTGTCAGCACAGTAAAAAAAAGACTATGTGCAGTTTTGGGGCTGTGGTATGATTGTGGATCATTCAAGGGGAACTTTAAAACTAACCTGTTGTGTCGCCTTTATGTGATTTTAGCTCAGTGGTACTGCAAACTAAGCACACTTGCTCAAGTACTGTATTTAAGTACAATTTAAATTCAACTATAGAGTCGATTCATCTGCTGCATGTAGCCATTATAATTAGTTTGAAACTGCAAGCACTCTCATGCAGGAAAATGTGAAATGAAGGTGATTGTAAGCAATAATAGCGCCAAGCTCCTGATGTATGCAAAACAGAGAGATAGAAGATAATAAAAGATTAATGAGTAAATCTCTGCCCATGAATATTTGAGGAGGGGAAGTCTGTTTAATACATGATCACCCTGTGAAAGGCTTCCTGTACATGCCACTGCCTTATTCGCAGATTCAGAGAGGATGCTTATTAGATTTTCAGGCGGATGGCATTTTCATTGCCCTACTCTCCAATGACTCTTTTTCATAAATCATTTTATATGACTTTATATTTTGGTTTTATTCCTAGACACAATAGACACAATATATACACATATACATATACATATATATATACACATACACATACACATACACATACACATATACATATACATATACATATACATACACATACACACATATA